>VXBI01011942.1:159057-266755 GCA_013397375.1 Toxostoma redivivum
CTCCTCCTCCTCCTCCTCCTCCTTCTTCCACATCCAGGCTCCAGGGGTCTCCAGGGGGCTCACACTGATCATTCCACATCATTGTGAGAAATGCCTTCCCGTTGAAGATATTCTGCCTCCAGCTAATAGGCACATCATACCCCAGGGAGGGTAATCTTGGTGTCAACTACAGCCACGCTAGCCTGTTTGTATGTTGCAGACAAATTGTTCTTGGACACCTACTTATCCACACATATGGCAACAAGACACTACTCTGTCAATATATTGCTAAATTTGCTGGGGTTTGCCTTGTCATTGTGAAACTGATCTTTTTTCTTTTTTTTTTTCCCTATAATCCCAAATACCTAAAGTGGTCAAAGCAGCTGAGTCGGGTCAATGATCTGGTTTGGATTTTCCAGTTTTATCTCCATCCTTTCTCCAGGCTCAAGCACTAGGACTTAAGAAGTGACAGAATATGAATCCAGACAATTTATGCTTTTGCNGGAATTTCATTTTGAGATGAATTAATAAAAAAGAGGGGAAAATGTGAACTTGTGGTGCTTTACAGCCACCAAAAATAATGTTTAACACCTTTACATGCAAAAAACTTATTTTCAGTGGTTTTCCCTCTTCAAAATTCACTCTCAGTGTATCCTGAAAGTCTCAGTTTCTACTTGAATAACAGTAGTGATGCTCACATAACAACCTGAAGAAGTGAAATTTTATTGAGATAGAAAATACATATTACAAAATCCTTTGTTTTGATTTTGTGGTAGGGATTTTTTTGTTGTTGTTGTTGGTTACTTGGCTGGTTTCTTTAAATATTTGGGAAACTAGAAGTTTTGATATACATTGTTCTTTCAATACCGTTTAAAAACCCTAAGTGCTGCACTTGTCACAGCTAAGTCATCCCCGGCTCTGAAAACATGGAAGATCAGACTTGACATTTCTGGCATTTCTAGAGTAACAGGAAGAACACAAGCATGCTTTAAGTAAATGGTTTTTTTCCATGCAACATAAATTAGTGAAGAAAGGCACTATCACCTTTTCCCCAAAGGCTGCACACAACATCTAACAAATAAAGTCATAACATATTACTCTGCACAGTCTTTCAGGGAGTTGAGCTTCACCTCTGAATCTCAAAAGCAAACTGCTGTTGACATGTGGGTGTTAGCCTGGATTGTCAGTCAGTGCCCACACCAGGACCCTGCTGGTGTTGTGCTTCAGACCTCAGGTTATGAGAGGTGTTGGCTCTGCCCAGAACCCCAGGCAAGCAGGAGAAGGCCCTGGATCCTGAAACCTCAGTGAAATCCTATCTGTCTCCCTGATCATTTGAATGGTGCTCACTGGCACATCCTCTGAGCCCTCAGTCATTTACTTGTCCCTGAGTCTCAGAGTAATTAAGTTCTTCCACTGAGCCTCTGAGTAATTAAATAACACTTTCCTTTCCTTTCTGATTCCCCCCGTGTGTCTTAAAACTTCAGTGCATCTTCCATAACACATTAAGGTAGAGATCCCTGGCTTCCCTGCTCTCTGTCACACAGAAACACACATGCCCGCTTGGGAGATAACTACAGATAGGCTGTATTTATTACTGCCTACATTCTTCCCCAGAGTTCTTCTTCCTCCTCCTCCTCCTCNATAATCCCAAATATCTAAAGTGGTCAAAGCAGCTGAGTCGGGTCAATGATCTGGTTTGGATTTTCCAGTTTTATCTCCATCCTTTCTCCAGGCTCAAGCACTAGGACTTAAGAAGTGACAGAATATGAATCCAGACAATTTATGCTTTTGCTATTTTTTTTTCCATAATGAACTATCTGGGAACTGATAAAATAAAATTAATTTTATTTTCCTGAAAAGCATTATGAGAGTGGAAATAGCAGGTTAAAGAAAATGAAAAGCAGAACAAGCAGAGTCCTTTCAATCAAAGGACTTTTCTTTGTAATATTTGGGGGAAAATAACTGTGTATCAGCAATCTGAGCACATAGATTATAGAACATCATTTTTATAACTTGCAAACATGAAGTAAACAGGGTTTTCCAAGTTAAAAGATAAAGCAGAATCACATTAGAGATTACTGAAGGACTCATTGCTGTTGACTTTTTACAGGAGCAATTTGGAGTGTGTGGGTGAGCATGATCTGATGGAGAATTTTCTCTTTCTGTCTCATAGTAGTCTGCATGGCAACATGATGTGCCTTTGCAAACTAACCACCACAAGCAAAGACAATTTCTGAGGTCTCAGAATTATAAAAACTCGATAGGACCTGCAGTGCTTATGATGGAGCAGAGACACTCTCATTCCCTACTGTGGTTAGTTACACTGCCTGTATATCTCTTTTCATAAGGACTGCTGATATTTTCCTTGAAAAGGAGCATTTAATGCCAGAGCCATGCCAGTGACTGCAAAAGAGAAACATTCCCTTCACCAGTTCCTGCACTACCAAGCAATTTGGAATCTAAAAGTGAGAGGAGTAAGATTGTGCTTGTTCCCAAACACAAATGTCCAAAAATCCCTACAAGGGCATGTGCAGAAATCCCTACCTCATCTGAAATTCCAGGAGGAGATGCTTAAGCACTACTTTGCCCTTATGTTAGCATGTGCTTTAGAAATGCAGCTCAGTCCTGAAGAATAGGAAACCCATGGAGAAAAACAACATATAATCACCAGATTAATGTCTGCCATGTAACTCATATGTGTGAGGACACAGAAAAAAACAATTTTGTCACCAAGCCTGGGATGCTGCCACCTAAGACTCATGTTTTCACAGAACTTCTACAACTAGGAAAAACTTGTTACCTGACAAAACACATTTTTCTTCCCTAGAACAGATAAATGCAGAAGGTGTCAAACATTCTATATAAAATTATACTGAATAAGTGTCAGCACCCTTACCAGGAAAAATTAGACTTTTCCAAAACATCTTAGGGGGAAATTCCCACTTTAATCAGTTTATGTTAAGAAATTATAGTTTTTCTACAGGAAACAAAGAAATGCCATGAGAGCATGTCTTTCCTTCCATCATTTTTTCATTCTTCTTTTATTTTATGGAGGGGTGTTGCATTTCGTTTTGGGGTTGCTTTTCTGTTATAATTTATTTATTTATTATTCCAGGACTAATATAATGGTTTTGTATAATGAACTTTTCTCAGCAGCAAGTAATCTTATACATTGCTAAAACATTTTCTTAACATTGAGCACATATCAATATTTCCTTTTCTTGTTCATGCCAAAAAACATGACTTTGTGGTAAATGTGAATATAACTGCAAATATATTCAAATGTTACCTGGATGTGTCAGAGTGGATAGAATTATTGGATAATGTTTTACTAATTGATAAGATAATGCTGTACTAATTATTAAGGCACAGCTTAGAGAAGTAAAGATACATCATACGAGATTATATTGAGATATTACTCTTGTCCTTTGGCATAGAAATCAAAAATTATAGCTATTGTTATGGGCATGTACTAACATTTTTAGTAAGCTTATCTTACATAAATGAAATGTGATGAAAAAGGAAAACACAAAGCTAAGCTTCAACTTTGAAAATGGTCTGACGGTCAAGATAAAATTTCATCACTGATTCATCAGTACTGTAGTTTCAGGTCTTGAGTCCTAAAATCCTCAGCTCTGAATGGATTGTCTCAGTCAGCTGTGGAAGCTGGTATTTCACACACCAGAGGCTGGATTTCCCTGACTGAGATCAGTTTAACTGCAAACAGTTTGCGACATCATCTGTAAACATAAAATACACTGTAATGAGACACTCACACAAAATTACTTTTGCCTTGCATGTGACCCATCTAACATTAAGAACCTTTAACTCTTATGAGGAGGGTGTAGCAAAGCAAAGGTAATATTGTGATCTGGGCCAGCATTACAAAAGAAAGGTATGCAGATTTAGAGCTTGTTACAGCTTCATCTTGATTCCAGCTGTAAATCCAGTTGGAATCTTTGCAGTGACTTTAATATATGATTAGTATTTAAATTTTTTATGAAACTCTATTTAAACATATTTGTGTTTATATATATGTATATACACACACATAAATATTTATGCTTTCATACATTTATGTGTGCGTGTATATATGTATGCTGTAGAGGAACAGAAAGACAAATATATGAACGCACTTTGCAAAATAAAATTGTATTATAAACTGCAGGAAGAAAATGAATAAGTTTGCATTCATTTCTGGTTTCTTAGTGGATTTTTTAAAGGAAATATGTGTATGCAGATGACTGTCACTTTTATTCTATCATAAAACACCCACACATCTGGAAAGCCCTCGCATTCAGCACATCCTTTGTCAGTGATGCTGAAGCAAGCATCTGCTATGTGCTTCTACAACAGCACGCAAAATGTTATTGAGTATCAGGCAATGATATGCAGTTATTGTTCTCTTGACACATCTTTTGGATCCCAATTTGTGATGGTACATATAAAGATGGATTATGTTTTCTGAGAAGTTTTAACAGATCCATAAGCAAGTTTACAATAAAAAGCTATATACATTGGGCTGTAATGGTTCATCCAATACAACTGGGAAAAATCTAATGATGTCAAGCTTCATAGCCCAGTTCCTGGTGAAGAAAAGGCCAGGCTCCCCAAACACACCTTCAACAACAGGTTCTTATTTTAAGACCATATTCAGCTGAAGCCATGAATATCATCTAGAGAAGTGCTTTTCTAGTGGGTCTGAACTGGAAGCAGGTCTGCACATTCATTCCTGTTTATTGCAATGCCCATGCCAGAACCTGGATAGTGATTACCTCTAGGACAGCCCAGTGACCCAGGGCCAGCTTCTTCCTGGCAGCAACCAGCTGCACCACAACTGGACTCTTAACTCTCACTATTGGCTTGTGAGCAACAGCTTTGTTGGAAATTGTCTCCTTCCACAGGTGGAATAGTTGTGTGTGTATGCATGTGCATATGCTTGTAATCAACTCTGAACCCCTTGTGAAGAAAGACATTTGCTGGGGAGTAAGTTTATTTTTCCTTTTTGGGTACTTCTACAGTCTCTAAATTTTGGAAAAATGTCAAAAGACAGTGCACAACAGGATCATCCTTCTTCATTAGACATTTTTTGTTTTTTTCCTAACTTGCTCATGTTTTTCCCTTTGTGGAGCATTTTTTTGGCACTGAAAAAACAGACTTATCCAAGTATGAGCACAAACAAAGCCTGTCAAGGGTTGTACTCACCAGTGATTAGTAGAGAGTAACAATGGCATTGTGTGAAGAGTATGAGCCATGCTGGAGAGGCCCACCAGGTATCTAGCTATGCTCAACAGCGTTCTTGAAGATTGAGAATCTTCTCTGGGAAGTTAAGCTCCCAGAGCAATAGGGTGAAAGGTTGAGGAAGGGCTGATTCACCAGGGGGAATAACCTGAGACACAGAGCCATAGACAATATGAAGAATGGACCGAGTGGTCAGTGCAGTCCCTGCCATGGACAATGCCAAGGACAAAGCTGGATGTACTTATGGAATTATCAGCTTTAAGGGAATATTGCTTTTTTACATAACTTGTCATAAAAGATTCCCAGAATAAAATAATGTTCTGACTTGCTCCACTTAACAGAACCCAAATATCTCTGGCAATGACAGACCATTGTCCCTACCTGTGGCTCATACACATTCAGTTGCCACATTCAGTGCTCCTCTCTGAACATTGAATATATCCACAGGTACAGGAAGGCAGCATTTTGCACCCTTCTCTCCCCAGGATCTTATGTCATTTGCACTACTTCACTACTGATCCTAAAATGTACAGGGGTAAGTTTTCCTCTTCTTACCCTGTTTTTCCTGCTTTGCCGTCCCTGGGATATAAATCAAATGGGCTAAGATTTTATTGAGTCCTCTCATTCCTTCACATTTTGAGGACCTGGGTACAGAGCCCAGGTCAGAGCAGTCTTGTGATAGTTCTAGCTCCTGTGAGACAGCCTGTTCATTCCCCGTTCAACCACAGCTAAGTGGCTAGGACAAAACATGAACCTGGAGCTATACAAAGAGCTGCACAAATCAAACAGAATCAAACAGACAAGGAACACAATTTATATAACCAACCAGACAGTTTATGTTACAGATTCACTTCTCTCAGCTGCTTTTTTAAGATAGTATTCAAAGAAAATATCTTTGTTGCAATAATGTGCAGATCCATGATGTAATGTGTCAAATCTCAATACACTCCAATAATAAATCTCTAATCTTTACCTCTCAATTGTGGTGGAAAGTCTCCTGATTCAGCCTTTGAGACATGTTGACATTTCTAGTGGTAACTTGACACAAGAATATTGAGTACTTTGAATTGTGATAAACATCATATTGCATGTGTTGGGTTCTTTGACTATTTTTAGCATCGGCTGAGTTTGTGAATAAATGTACCAAATAGCCTTGCAAGAATATGCTTCAACTTTACTCGTAGGCCTGGACATTTTTGACTCATGTTTCTCTACTTTTTGATTTAACTTCATGAAATATCATAATTTCTCTCGGGAATAACCATTCTTCTTTTGGAACAAGTATTCTTGTTTTCTTCAAGCTATTTTGTACAACAGCTCCTAAATCATGAGTCTCTCCAGTCCACTGCCAAATCAAGACAGCACGTCAAATTCCATTCCCAAGTACACTGGTGTTAATTTGGGTACAAGACACAAAGGATATGCTCCTGATTTGTGCCTGTGAAAGGCAGAGAAGTCTCTGTAATTCCTCTGAAGAGGAATTACAGGAAAGTACTGCTCTTTTCGTTTCTAAGAACAATTGTGTTTTGCCCCATCAGAAGGTTTGTCTGCAGGATTTACCGGGTAAAATGACCATTAAAAGCTTTTTAAACCTAAATGAAACCAACAGAGGAATACTCCAGGCATTTCTCTCCCTTTTGCCTGGTTCATCACTGTATTGCTCTCCCCGACCTTGGTGACCATCAAGGTGGGCAGAAGGCAGCATGCACACACTGGCATGCTCTCCTGCCATACTCTTTCTGAGCATACCTTTGGGACCTGAAGCTGCCAAAAGGACATGGGAAACCTGCATACCTTTGAATTCATTATGTCCAGTTAACTTTACCAAAATGCAGTAGAATCATCTGATTTGCTAAATACTCTGAACTTCGGTCATATCTCGAGAGTAAATTGTACTGGTCCTTTCGCAAATCTGTTTGTTCCATTTTAGGTTCTCAGCAAAGGCAAAGTAACCATCTTTTCCTTCTTTCCCTGTCTTTTTTAGACTCTCAAACAATTTGATTCACACATTAGGCTTATCTCTTTTCTTCTGTGGACAATTTCTATTTTTATCTGTCTATTTCCATTTATTTTTCCTGGAAATGGGCACAGCTGATTGTCAGTTAAGACCTACTGATTAAAATATCCCAGGTCCTTAAAGGATTTATCAAATTATGGCAACTCAAATTTCATTATCCACCTTATTTTTGGTAGGATAAGTTAATAAGCATCATAGGTTGAACATTAATCAAGCAGAGATATAGGTTGGCAATACTTTTCTACGCTTGAATTTTTTTCACAAGAATACACATCCCTTCAATCTTCAGTTTATCTATTGCAAAGCCATTTTTTGACACTAGAATCCCATCTTCCCTGAGCAATGGCAGAAGGGATTTAATAAATAAGGTAATTGTGGCAATCACCTAATTCCCTCCAGCCTCATATTTCAAAGATCTCAGCTTCATGCAAGCAACAGAGCTCTCCATGGACTCACCCTGCAATAACACTCACATTGCACCTTTAATTCCAGTTAGATCATGTCCAATGATTCAGTTTAAGTTTATATTAATACTGCAGGCCATGAAGCAGTATACCCAAGGAAGAGTTGCATGCCTTGTTTATCTCTTCTAAATCCAAGGGTAAAGGACATTAAAACTCAGGCAGAAAAACAGGCAGAAAGGTGAGAGTAGTTTACATTGTCCAGGGTTAAAATGGCCCAGAATGATTAGCTATGTTCTCAGATAGAAAAAGCATAGGATAAGAAGTATTTTGATAAAGGGCATTTTTTCACCCAGATCTTAAGATAACACCATGAGTATAAGATAATAATATCAACAAGCAAACCTTAATTTTTAAATGTCTTAAAACCAGTAGCTGAAACATTGGTTTCTCCTAAGGTGTTAAAATAGTGTCTGAAGTATGATGCACATGAAAAAGAGTAGAGCACAGCAGGCTGGACACTATGTTCTGTATAACTTACCAGCAGGGTGTTGGGGTCTTTTTTTCTTTCATTTGTTCCAAAGTTGTATTTCATATCAGTTGTGATGAAAATAATACAGAACTAACTTATGAGGAGCAGCTGAGGTAGTTTGGTTTGTTCAGTCTGAAGGAGATGAGGCTGAGGGGAGACTCATTGTGCTCTTCAACATTGTCATAAGGGAAAGCAGAGAGGCTTTCAGACATTGATCTCTACAGTCTCATAAGCAGCAGCAGGGCTTGAGAGAACAGCATGAAGCTGAGTCGTGGTAAGTTTAGTTTGGATATCAGGAAAACGTTCTTTACCCAGAAGTTGGCTGGACACTGGAATAGGCTTCCCAGAGATGTGGTCACAGCACCAAAAAACATTTGGACAACATTGTCAGGCACATGATAGGATTTTTGGGACATCCTGTGCAGGGCCAGGAGTTGGACTCGATGATCCTTGTGGGTCCTGTCCAACTCAGGATATGCTATGCTGTGCTATGCTACAATTCTACGCTATAATCCTGATGGGTCCCCTCCAACTCAGTATATTTTACTCTAAAATTTTGATGGGGAGTTAATTTCATAATATAGAATTCAGTACAGGAGGTATAATCGTTTGCTTTATCCTGATGATTCAAATAATCCACAGAGAAGCTGCAATTTTGTAAGCAATTTAATAAGTTTTTATGATAGAAAAGGTATTAACAAAGGAAAAATTAACAGAGAATATCAGGAAAAAACTTCCAGATGGCAAGATGTATTAGTTGGTGAATAACTTCCCAAGGGATGTGGTGGAAGCTGCATTGTCTGGAACTTTAAAAATAGACTCTGACAAATATAAGCAAACCTATAATAAGGAATGATCTTGCAATGACAGGAGGAACTATTCAGTCTTCTTCTCTAATATTTGTTCTTATTTACAGTTCTCATCCCCTTGCTCAGGGACTGTCCTCTCTGTGTGTACTCAAGTGGCTCCAAAAATCAAGAATGGTGGCACTCTCCATCACCAGATCAGGCACTTCCAGTGTTAAATCCACAACTAGCATCAGCTTAGGTGGCAAAATACTACAGCTGGAACTGAAACCACCATAACCTCTACACTTCAGCAAAGAAGGTATCTAGAATATTCACTCTCTTTAGCCTTAAGTTATGTAGAAATATAAAAAACAAAGGCAGTGCACAATCATCTCAGTACAAGTAAATGAACCCTTGAAAACAATTGTCAATGAGGGTGAGGTGAGGAAATAATAGTTAGCAAAAACACAGATGTACTGTGTCCCATAAGGAAAGAGGTGTTGTAAAAATATGAATCTTTGTATTTGCTTTTTTTTCATGAATACAAAAGCATCTTGCCTCTCAAACACTGAGAAAAATTATAGGCAAAAGAGAATGGGTAAGATTATCAAACATCTTGGTGATACTAGAGAACAGAACAAAGTTTAGTGTGGCACACATAGTTAATATTAATTGTTTCATTTGCAACTGACTTAAAACATGGTATCTTGAACAATGATTTATTCAATTTTTTAGTACAGATGATACAAAAATCAAACTCAATTTTTAAAATTACACCTTATTGCGAGGAAAAAGGTAAGATCATATACTTCTGGATTAATCCTCATTCAGACAAAAGAATTTACTATATTTTTGATGGTGCAGGACCTATGAATGGATATAGTTTCAAGGTATTTTAATATTACCTAACTTAATTTTCATAAACAATAGAGAAATCGAAAAGCTTGACTTTCAAATACCCCTTAATTCATCCAAACATAGAGTTTGTGGTGGTACAGATGCTTTCCTACAAGGGTGTCATCACTTTGATCCTTTGCATGGATTTTGTTGTCAGTTTGAACAAAATTATGGAGTAACTACTTCTTAATGAGCTGGCTGGTCATCCATTCAATGAATTGTAGTCCTTGCTGTATGAATTGGCAGTGGAAAACTGAGCTAGACAGTCACTCTAATGCAACAGGAGAAAATTGGCCTTCACACAACCTGCTTGGCTTCCAAATTAGGCTGCCTAAGCACTCCCAGAGCACCTAGGCAGTACATTTGATGAAAATTAGGCTGTTGCTAAACACATAATGTTTAAGAAAATCAAACCAGAAAAATTTTTTCTATGAGCCATTTAAAATTTAAAAGTGGAAAACCAGCATATGTCCACTGCTTTTTAATGCCAATTTCCAAAACTCCTGTTTCTCACCTTATGTCAGTGAGGCAACTCAGGCTGATCCTCTCCTGTACCTGAGAAAGAGAAAGAGGAAGAGCTGCATTAGCTGGCTCTTGTTTGCTGAATTTTCGAGCCAAACACATCACAGCCAGGGTTAGAGCCATGCTCAGTCAGCTTCAGCTTCTCTTGGTGGCCTGCAGCCTCTAACGGAGCTTGCACCAATGTGGGGCTGCTTGGACACCTTTTGGGTTTGCCCTTGTGTAGTAACATCTCTCTTAAGACCTCTCTCATGGCCAGCTGTGACCTCATTGACATTAGATATTTCAGCTTATTCTGCTCCAAGCACTGTTCTGCTGCATGTTGTGCATTGCATTTGAGTTCAGAGGAAACATTTCACTTTGTTCTGCACAGGCACCCTGCCTGTTGGATCTCAGGAAACTGAAAGTTTTGACCTTTCTGTGCTTCCTGGCACAGACCCTCTGGAAAGCACTGCACTGGACCTGAAACCTTGGAGAAGACTTGTAAATATGAATAATAAGTTAGAAATCACAAATGTATAGTGGGTTAGATGTGTGTATTTTCACTGGGTGATGGGTTTTAAATTTGAGGTTTTTACAGTATAGTGGTAACTATAAGACAAGATGGAGAATTTTGGATGGTGTCTTTTCTTCTTGCTCATCTTCTCTTCCTTTTCTTCACGGAACTTAGGTAGTAACCTTTGGATTGGTCAGTCTAAAGTCACTCTAAGGGTCATGGGAATCTATTATTGGGTCAGGAGTATAAATAATATAGGTGTAAAATTTTATTGATCTGTTTAGCTTTAAAAGGCCTTGAAGCAGGCTCAGCTTAGAGGCATTTTTCCTACTTCTAGCAAGCAGCTAGAGGTAGTGTTGTACTTTCTGTAATTTCTGATAAGATATAATAAAATCGTCTCAAGTGCCTTTCTAATAATCCTGGCTCTGAACAAAAACAGACGAGACTGATGACAAGCCACTAATTAGTGGTGCAAGCCTAGCACACTCCAACGCCTGCCCACCAGGTGTCTCCGAGGGAAGGAACATCTTCAACAGCACACATTGGTTACCAGGTCAAACATGTTGGATTTAAACCACAGAATCCTTTATGGCATAAGCTGAGGGTACTGCAGAAACCTCCTCCCTCCTTGCAGACTGCACCAAATGGGACAGGCTGCAACTCTGAAGGAGCAGTTCCACAGCTAAGGTGCTGGGTGACTTGGCAGAAGCAAGTCTTTGTTTAAAGACCATTCATTGAAGGAAGCCAGCCTGCCTCTTCTTCCAGCAGAAACCAAAAACACCTTGCTCAGGGTGTTCCCATAGGATTCTTGACTGGAACTGGGGACAAAAGAGAAAATTTATTATTCTAGAGAATTGTTGCAGTCTGCATATGGGAACAAGTCTGGTGGAACTGAATTCTCATTTTTTTCTTACCGTTGCATGGACAACTTGGAGTAACAGATTGTTATTTACATCTGCTGAAGTGCTATGAAGAGAGATGATTTTGCAGGGCCACATTCGGTTCATATCCCACATAGCAATGAGCAGAAAAAGCTGAGCATTAAATGTCATAGCCTTTGTGGAAACCTCAATGAAGTAAAAAATTGATATGCCTCAGTGCTCACCAGAAAAATTATCATGCAAAGGGAACACCTTGTGTGTTTTCTGGAATAACACTGAACAATTACAGAATGCTGTCAGGGTGAGTAAGGGTGATCTTTCAGAAACCTTTCTACATGGAAGATGGTGAATTATACCACATTTCCTTGTCTGTCTGACCCCTCCTCACTGCTTTATGCAGTAAAGAAATTCCTACCTTTATGAATTGTGTGTGAATTTACAGGCTCATGTCATACCAGCTGAAGTAGAGAGCAGGCAGTTTCACAAGGATTCATGCTGTTAATGGCTAAAATTCTGGCAAACATTAAAGCTTCCTTAGGACTAAGTCTTGTTCTTGCTGAAATTAACACAGCCAGTTCTCACCCTTCCTGCCAGGGCTGGCAGGAAGGGCAGCTGGGATAAGCATCATGTGAAACTCTGTTTGGGAGCTGGGACACCTGTGGAGCCTCTTTGGCTCTTCTGGCCTCTCTGTGTGAAAAGAAAGGAGAGCTGCAAGGGTCTGTATTTATGGATGTTCTCATCCACCTCTGCCACAGCCACAAGGTGAGCAGTGCTTTTAGGCTTGTGGCACTAAAAGTGGAGTTACTCAAAGTCTTCCTCTCACAGAAAAAATATCTGTAACCCACCTACTATTAAATAGCATCTGAGTCCGCAGCTCCTCTGCTTTTCCATCTATAATTAACTATGGATATAACTGCCATTGTCAATAGGTTTCCATTTGGGAGATTACTTTTGACTTAAGTGTGCACAAGACGCTTCTTCCATTGAAAAGAGAGCAGTATTTATTAACCAAAAAGTACACAGTCATTAGAATGAGACTTAAAACTTTACATAAACATTTAAACACACTGCACATTCCCATTACCTCCCATACATTTATTATTTACCTTCCATGTATTTATTAATTCCAGCTTCAGCTGGTTCACTTTACCCATCCCCTAAAAAATGTTAAGCTTGGTAAGATTTATCTCGTTTCTAGAAACTATGTCTCCTCCAGCCGATATCTCTTTGCTTTCTCCTTCAAAATTAATTTCTCACTCACCATACCTAGGTTTTATTTCTTTTGTGCTACTATTCAAATTCCCTGGAGGCTGTGAGCTTCCAGGTGAACCTCACCAAACTGGTTTGCTCTTCTCTCAGAAGGGGAGATGAAGGCTGTTTTTAAGAGGTTTTCTAGATTTTCTGCCTGGAAAGCAGTAACTTCAAGTTTTCAGATTCTCTAAATGGTTAGATAGGCAGCATTCAGGGAAACATGTTTGGATGTAGCTGGGCATAGGCAAGACAGGCAGTACCCTAAGACAGAAGACTGTCAGCAATAGGAAAGTGTATGGGTTTGGCCCCAGCTGACAACAAAGCACCACAAAGCCTGTCACTCCTTTTGCCTTGGACTGGGGAGGGAATTGGAAGGATAATAGTGAGAAAACTCATGGGCTGAGATAAAGATAGTTTAATAGGTAAAGCAAAAACTACACACTCAAGCAAACAAAACGAGGTATTCCTTCACTACTTCCCATGGGTGGGCAGGTGTTCAGCCATCCCCAGGGAACCCAGGCTTTGTCATGGGAAGTGGTAGAAAAATGCCATCACTCTGAATATCCCTCCCTCCTTCCTTCTTCCCACTGCCTTATATACTGAGCATGACATCATATTATATGGGGTATCCCTCGGGTCAGTTGGGGTCAGCTGTCCTGGCTGTGTCCCCTCCCAACTTCTTGTGCATTGCCAGCTCATTCACTGGTGGGATGGGGTGAGAAGCAGAAAAGGCCTTGGCTCTGTGTAAACAGAGCGCAGCAATAACCAAAACATCCCTGTGTTATCAGCACTGTCTTCAGCAGAAATCCAAAACACAGCCCTTTACCAGCTACTAGGAAGAAATTTAACTCCACCATAGCCAAAATCAGCACAAAAAGGATGGCAGTGCTCACACCAGATGTCTATGACCGGACGGTTTTTTGCAAGGAGCAAAAAAACAGAACAGCTGCAGATACTTTCAAGGGAGAAGTTCAGTTTGGGATGGCAAACTCTCCTGAGACAGAGGGTATATGTCCTCTCCAGAAGCACCGGTTGCTGCCTTCACTCCACTCACACCTTCGAAAAGCCACTTACCCATCCCACACCACAAGCTGTTCAGACATGGCCAGACCACATCTCCTCATCTTTAGGGTAGGAAAATTCAGTTCTGTGTCTCTTGAATAATGAACACACACACTACACAGTGACTGGCATTGGTCAGGCCCGCAGCAATAGAAAATTTGTAAATGACTCTTCCAGATAAGCATAGAGGAATTTCCCCACACCGATTAGTCCTCAAGACATACCATTTGTTTCCAGATAACTTCAGGCTTGATCATGAGTTATTTTTCTCTGAGAACTCCTCGAAATATGGGCATACACTAATCTCCTAAGAGGAATCCTTAGCAAACAGAGAAACTCCTATTGTTTGTTTAGTTTTTAAGTAATGAATGAAAACTCACTTTTGCTAGACCTGTAGCCAAATGCCTAGACAAGAGCATGCATTTCAAAACCCCACTAACACGTAAGGGAATTACAGCTTATGTTTGTTTGAATCTGCATATTTGAAGAGAACTTATAAACTCATTTAACTCACAAATCTCTGGGAGAAGCCTTGTCAAGGGCATATGAAATAAACACTGGCCTGATGGTGCTCAAGAATCACTGGCATCAGGCCTAACTCATTATTTTATGAAGGATCTGGCAGTCAATCAATGGGAAATTATCTGTGCTGTATTGACATAAATCATAATTGGTTTCCCTTGAATGCAATGCCAAATCCTTAACAGAATGAGTTACTGTATGCTTTATACAAGTTTACTTTCTTTATCAGTTCAGTTTAAATTCATCTTTGAATGCAGATGAGCAGTGGCAACCCTGGCAGAGCAATCCCTTGAGAACACAAGAACTGCCATACCTATCCTAGCATCCTGCATCTAACAACAGATAGTGTCTGATGTCTCAGAAGCCAGGGAAGTGAGAAAGAAAATGCATCTGTTCAACCATGCATTGTGATTATAGGAAGCAGGATTTTAAGAGACTTTAGTGTTTCTTCTCTAAATGGGAAATGTGGCTTCACCTCTTTTTCCCCTTTCTGCAACTTAGCATTTTCCTATATGTGCCTATCAATATAGTATCACATTCACAGCCTCAAATTTTGCTCAGAAACTGATTTCTTGCTGAGCATGACCTTTTTTTTACAACCTGGAGGACAAGCATGGCAAAGCAGCACTTTTGTTTGCCCCCTGGTTCTCAGCTGACAGTTTCTTCCGTGACTGCAAGAGTTACTACAGGTCATGGTATCAACCTGGCCTTCCAATGCTGCTTGTCACACTCTGTGCAGCTGACCAAGTGTCCAAGGAGACCCAGCACAAAATTAAGGCAGCTTTGCCTTGAAGACTTGCCACCTTGCTCACAGTCACCTTAGCAGTGGAGCTTCCTCCAAGAGCACTGCCAGCACAGGGACTGCCAGACTCTGAAGCCTGCAGCATCTCTGATGTTCGGAACCTCATGAGCCTAACACCAGCCTCTCCTTCTCTCCAGCTTTGTTTTCTACAATTAAAGAAGACTGGAGAAGCAGTGCTGAGGGTTACTCTCCGAAGCCCTGCTAACTCCCTGTTCTGGAACAGAAAGAACAAGAAAAGTAGAGAAAAAGAAGGAAAAAGCCATAAGAAAGGAAAAGGATGGGTCCAACAGGGTTTCACATTCACAGCTTTCTGGTGGATGGGGATGCTTTCCATCAATGCTACAGTCAATGAACCAAACTCCATCACGCCAGCTGGCCTCTGCCCTCCTTTTTGAAGCAAGTCCCAGGGCCAGAGCAGACCTTGCCTTGCTGAGCTGCTGCGGCCACATCAAAGGAACAGCAGCTTCAGTGAGTTCATGGCAAGTGAGAGCAAACATAGGCTAATGCAATACTAACACTGCAGTAAATCTCTCCTCCTGATTGCTCTTTTTTCCCCCCCAGGTTTTTGTTCCTGTATTCATTATACATATTTTCCCGTCATAGACCAGCAGCTATTCTACTTTTAAATTCTTGGTGAGTTAATAACCTTTAAATCAGACAAACTGGCATTTAGAAACTTTTTGTCTTTTTTCCTTTTTATTGACTTTTCCTCTTTTTTTTTTTTCTTTTCATCAAGCTGTTCTAAGTCAGAAAACACATTCCAGGATGTACTTCCACCAGCCAAAATAAGCATACTTTGTATCTGTTCAGGCATGAGGCATACATCTTAGATGCACTTGTATTAACTCACTAACCAGCACAGACCCAGGACTTAAAATGGCCTGTAATTTCTTGGCACTTGAACTGTGTACTTACAGTAATATCATAGACTGACAGTTTGTTGATTAAAAGCAAGCCAAGTAAAGCACATGCAGATGTCAGTGCTTGATTTAAATGGTTATTCACATACTCTCCTAGGTTAGATGGAAAAAAAACCCCACACCTCTTTCTGCAGCATAACAACATAATGCATAATCTGGAGTAAAAACAGGATTTTTTTCCCCCCTTGTTCCCATATGTAAATTTATTCTTTCTTATAGGTCTTATAGGTCTGTATAATACCTACATCAAGTTTTAAGTTATCTTTTGAATATCTTTCTCCAGTATTGTATTCCCTTGAGCTATTCTCAGCTTTAGAAAGACATACTTTTTTAAAAAAGAAAACAAACAAGCAAACAGAATTGGTTTTAGATTGCAGCAAGTTAAAAAATTAAATAGATTATTTTTTCTTTTGTAGACCTCCAGAAAATCTTCAGGCTATATAAATGCATATTTTGTAATAAGACACAGTGGCCTTGAAAAAGCAAGCAACCCTTCTGATCCAACAGCATTTCATACAATAAAAACAGAAATTTGAAAATCTATTAATCATGTCACTGTATGATAAGAATCACTTATGCTGCAATCAGATAACAAGATCAAAGATAATAGAAAAAGGTAAAGAAATACAGAAGAGTATTGTATTTCATACCAAAAAATGGAGAGATCTCTTCCGTATGACTCTACGTGAGCCCAAAATACAGAAAAAACCCAAAACATTTAACTGTCCTAAGTAGGGATGTAATTATGTCAGCATAGGAGACATCAAAATTGTCTCAGAAAAATTTCCAGGCACCAGGTGGGAGTGCAAAGAGCTATGAAGAGAAGAAAATGGATAAAGATAATAAAATCATGAGGCATTATTGCAAAGTAAGCCTAGGGAAAAAAGCTCTGTGAGCAGGTGAGTAAGTGATCTGTTGTGATGATATGTACTCCAAAGAACAGTTAGTAGTTATCTCTCTCTTCCAGATATGCAATCAGACCAGGTCTTCATTCCAAGATACTAAAACATTCCCAGGAAATATCTGAAATAATAACAATAAAGGAGGCACTGTAAGCAGCAGTGGGAAGTGATACAATACAAAAACATACTTTGAGCACCATTGCCAAAACCTCCATTTAATATCAAAAGGTTAATAACATTTTCTTTTATCTTTTTTTTTAATAGCTACATAGACAGTGACATTCTCAGAATAATTTCATGCACAGCTAACTTTGTCAAGAGGGTCTCAGAAGAATGTCTGAGAAGAAAAGGGATCTGTCTCACTCCAAAGAAAAACAGCATCTTGGGACAAAAGCTTGATAGCTGGGAACAAATGAGAGAAGTAAGTGTAAGCAGTGCTGACTTGGATGAGGGACAAGAGTAACAGAACAGAGGAAAACAACATTGTAGGAAGAACAGACTGCATTTCTGAACATCTCAGATGCCTGTGTATTAATACAAAAAGCATGAGGAGCTATCTGGCAGAGCTGGATGTCCTTAAACGAGAACAAAATTATGAGTCAACTAGAATAGGGACCTGGTGGGAATACTCACATGGCTGGAGTACTTACCAGCTTATTCAGCCAGGAAAAGGCAGGGAAGAGGTGCTGCTGAGTGGCAGAATGTTAAAAGATCTGTAGAGAAGCATCTTGATAATAATGAGGAAAAAGCAAAGGTGTTATCCTGGCATATGTCAGCCATCAAACCAAGGGGATCAAGTGGAAGGCACTTCTGTGATAAATTAGCAGAAAGCCCCCAAGGTACTTCAAGGCCTTCACAGTAAGAAGCTTGAAAGCTCCAAGCATCTCCTGGGAAAGGGGAGAGCAGGCTCTCCAGAAATTTTCCAAAGAGGAAGTTTGATGATTTTTTGACGCAGAAAACTGTGCAAGCAACCAGAAGGGAAGTAGGTCTGAATCCCAGTGTAGCCTCTAGGGAAAAGTTATTTGAAAATGTCAAAGTAAAAGGTAAAAATAGGAGTGAGCTGAGGAAATGAGAGTTAAAAGTCTTCACAAGTGAAAAAAAAGGCAAAGACAAGATATTGGACTTCAAAGAGGAACTTGAAAACCTAATAAATAAGATCCCATGGGAAACAGGGAAAAGGGGTTCAGAATTGTTGACCCCTAAGGAGATAATAAAAGCAAAATTGTGGAATATTCTAGTCAGCTGGGGAGAAAATGGGTAGGATATGTACCAGGAATGCAGTTTGATAAAACATGAGGATCTCTGAGAGAAGACAGAGGTATACCAGAAGTGGAAACAAAATTTGACTACTCATTGTGTGAAATGAGATATGACTCAAAACAAGCCAGAGGGATGACAAAACAATCCAGAAGTCTCCCACAGCAGGTTAAACAGAGAGAGAGAGAGAGAGAAAGATTGAAAAAAAAGGACAGAGGAAGCTAAAAGGCTGAAATGCTTAGTATATTTCTTTGATCCAGTCTTCATTAAATTCCACATGATAAGAAAAGCTATCACACATGAGGAAAAAGAATCTAGGTTACTTAAGGGAGAGGTAAGCTACTGAACACTCTAGTTTGGGGTCTGTTTTTCTATTTTTTTCCAAATTGCTTGGCCTAGTAGAATTCACCTTAGCTGCTGAAATATGGTAAGTCAGAAATATGGTCAGAGTCATTAGTGATTCATAAAGGTTTGGTCTGAAAAACTGAAAAAAGATCAAACAAGCCACCTGTTTAAAAAGCTGTAGATAAGAGAATGGAGACTTCAGTTAACATCAGCTCCCAGGAAATGCTAGAACATTAGACAAACTATTTGTAAAACTAAGACTCCAAAGAAGCAAGTGGGAGGCCAGGTTGGTCTGTCAAGCACAGATCAATCTGAACCCATGCAATTTCCCTCCTTGACAGGGAACAGGCTTTGTGGACTGAGGAAAACATGTCAGAAGTTTTCATTTCTTAAGGTTCTTGACATTGTCTCAAGTAATACAGCAAAGGAGCTAGAGAAATTTGGTACAGGTGAAACTACTAAAATGTGAGGAGTAAAGCTGCTCAGAAGTGCAAAGGAAGGTTCGCAGTCAAAAAGGTGAAATCAGCATTCCACCACAGACATATCCTAAGCTCACATTACTCTCTTAATAGCCTGGAAACAGTGCAGAAGGTATGGTTATTACATTTTCATATGACACAGTAAATTAGAATATAGGGTAAGAATTCAAAAAGATCTTAGCAAACTGAAAAAAATGTTCTGTAGAAATATTCACTTGGCATCAAAACTTCAGGAAAGGAACTCTGAGACTTGTGGATAATCAAAGGTTGAACATAAGTTGCCTATCTCATATTGTTGCAAAAAGTGTAAACATTGTGCTGGCACATGCAAGCAGAAATTTTTTTGTATGAGGCACACAGGAAGTTTCTTCCATACAATTTTCTAAAATTCTTTGTCCCAAGAAGGTATTCTTTAAGTAATATTAGTTTGGTTCCATAAAAGCATATCTAAATCCTCTTTACAAAGAATAACGATACATCAAATGAATTATTCCTATAATGAATACTAATGTGAATTCATGCTGGCAAGAATACAGAGATGCTATCAAAGTCTGTAACATGAATACTGTCTCTGTCATGCAGAGTTTTGGCATTTAGAAGGATACACAAAAGTCAGACATGAATTGATCACCAGGAGAAGGCAGCAAGATTAAAATCAATTAACAGTAAAGAAAAGGCAAGTCCTCTCTATCATCTTCTTCTATCCTCTCATTTTGTTACTGCTGCCTTTTACAAAGCCAATGACAACAAATTCATTGCAAATTATCCGTATTTATAGTCATATTTTGATCATCATGCACTGTCACATTTTAAACCACAGCAGAACGCAATTTCATGTTTTAATTTCTTGTTTTTCCTTTTTTGAAGATGATAGCAAGAAGTATTTTGTAGAAATGTAGAGAAAATCCCTTATCACTGTATTATTAACTGAAAGCCAGTATTTTTTTTCTCCAGACAGCCTGAGATGGCTCCAGGTCACCCAGCTGCCAACCTGTAACAATGAGAAATAAATCACCCAGCTTCTTCATTATGGTTTTCTCAGCAATGTTAGAATCTTCTCTGCTGTATATCAAAAACAGAAACAACCATAAAGGTCCCCCAAAAAATCCACAGGCTTGGATGGGTTTTCTGAAGGCTTCACATTCTTTGTTGGCATAAGAAACCTTGTTCAAACCTCCAGCTCTGGTAAACACCTTGTAGACCCACGGGTCACACAAAGATGTTGGAACATCTTCTCCAGTGTCTGTACTGGATGTTTCTACATTAATGAGGGCTCAGCTCCTCAATACAAATGTTAAAAAAATGAGACACAATACAACAAATATTCATAAAGACAATTGTAGGTTTTTATTTTAAGAGACACTGATCCCAAGGAAGAGAGAATAGAGGTGCCTTTGAGACAATGCCCATACCTCAAATTAAGCAAGACCATAAGGCTAAGAATGATTGACAGTAGGCTGCCATCACTAATCACATGCAGTTGGCATGGTAACACTTTCTTATCTTCTTTCCTATAGATCTGCATCATTCCCAACACTGTGTAGCATGGCAATTCTGGATTTCGGATGAGAATATAGAAGAAATAATAATAATAATAATAAATTTATTGTTGTTATAATTGTTATTATTATTGTATAATCGATAAAAGAATTTGCTGAAGCTTGTTAAATAAACTGACCTATAGTTCTGCATAAACACAGTAAGAAAAAATTGTGTTCTTTTTAAAGTTACCCACTGCACATTGTTATATACAATATAGAGATCCCTAAAGTTTTTAAACCTTTAGAGAAAACAAAATTTGGCAGAAATATGTTGCAAACAATGTCTACCCATATACTCAATGAATAACTCCTAATAAATATGTTATAGGTAATTTTAAAAGGCCTTTTGAAACATCAAATGATTCTGCTGCAAATAATGAAATACTGGTTTGCAATATTTTAAATAAGTGTGTGACTGATGAGCTGAATTCAAATCCTTGAAATCAGTTTGCCTCAAGTTTATGTTTTCTGAAGCAGGTATATCTACCTCATAACCCCTGTATTTTACTCACTCAAATTGTTCTCATTCTTAATGTTGCTTGTATACTCAACAAAACTCCCTCTTTAAGTTATCATCTGTTCTATGACAAACAAAAGCCTTCATTTTCCTCAACACCCTGAAGAGGGAAAACTACTATAAGACCACTAGGAATAAAATAATAACATCCCGGTCATCTCACAAAGTGAAATAAGCAGTTATCCAAACCATCTCAGATCAGCTGCATCTGCTAAACTAAATTTGTGAGTTTAGATATTGGATGCATTGAAATAATTTCACTAGTTTCTACTTCTCCCTCCTTCCTTTCCTATTTCTTTAGCTCTTCCCAGTTTCTCACTCTTACTGTAATTCTTAATGGCATTTCTTTGGTTGTTCCTATGGCCAGACTGAGTTAAACCTATATCAGTGTTTTAAACATCCTCTCAGTTAACACATTTTTATATCCTTTTAACTATCTGAAATCTAGATTTTTCTACTTTGATAATGCTGAAATTTGTGATTAGGACAATATGCCTCTTCAACTTTTAAAAATACTGCTTTTCAGCTTCAAGACCCAATTTAATGGGTCCTTTTAGGCTTATCATATAGCACCCCATAGAGTTTTAGGGAGCTACCAATGCAGATCAGCCTTAATCATAATCACTTCCTTGGAAGTTTTGCATCAAATATGTCACAATTATAAGGTCCAAGAAAGAGAAGCAATAAGTTATCACTGATGTAATGAGATTGTTCAGCCAAATTTATTCAGCTATTTTTATAGAATAAGTACCACAGTTTTTTGCTATTGGTAAGAGTTTGACTAGTAAGGGAGTAGTGCCTTGGAGGATATATCCTATATCCAGGATGAGAGGTACAAAGAGGCTGAAAGAAACAGGGAGAGAGGGAATGGGAGGTAAGACAGCTGTAGAAGGCAACTGGAGGTCAAGCAACTGAAGGTGTGGAGGAACCAGATCTTGAAGCTGAGAAGTAGCTGAGAAGGTAGCCAGGAGAATGATGGGGTGGTGTGATGTGACCTCCAAGTTCAAGAAAAGCTTATTCCTTCAGAAATGTCCAGCAAAACAACTTCTAATGATGTCTGTCCCACTTTAGTAACCTGCCATGTGTGGTCTCCAAATACAGATAGCAATGTACTAGAGGCCATAGGTTTCCTCAAGTATAAAGACCTTTACTGGTATAGACCCTAATAAATACTGCTAGTAACTTCATTATGGACACAACAGCTTACAACATTCACTCAGTAGAACATATGAAAAATTTTAAAAATTATATCTTTAATGCTTCAGAAATGCATCCAGGTGGAACTCTCATGGTAGCTCCTAGCCAGGGAGAGGAAGAAATTGCCACTATTAAGCATCCAATTAATGTCCAATTCCAGATAAAGCCATCACTCCTCAGGATATGTGTATAAACCTCATGTAAGACTGTCCAAAAAAGGGTGTCACTGCAGACTCCAGCTGTCTGGGGATGCTGCTTGGGGCTAGGATTGCTGCTGTGGGCACTGGAGACTGGGCTGACATCTGGCAGCCAGGATATGCTTTGACTGGATTAAGTACACAACACAACAAGGTACCTGTTGGCTGAGTTTAAGTCAAACTGCATTTTTCTCCTTTTTTACTTGGTTCCAGTCTTTCTTATCCTTAAATATTTCAGAGATACCTTTAAAGATTTTAAGACTGATTTAAGTGTGTCTGGCACTTGTGGAAAAGGATGAACCAGGATAAAGTGTCCCAGAGCAAGTGCTCAGGCTGCAGGGTGGCAGTAAAGCAATTAAAGCTGCATGTGTGGGCAGGCCTGAGAAATACCAGAGAAACAAGGAGGCAGAGCAAGGAAGAGCAGCATCTGGGGACAGTCTCATAGCAGCCAAGCAGCTCTGCACAGGCTGTAAGAGCCTTGCCTGAAGCCAGGGTGAACAAACCACTCCTCCCACAAGGAGCAGCAGATTGAGATCATTACCGGGTGTTTGCAAAACTGTGTTTCACACAGGTGGACATGCTTAGCATCCAAGATTTGAGGGACAGAGAGCTCACAGCAGCAAGGCAGGAGTCAGTTCCAGATAACAGGATGTAGGGAAGAGGTGGGAGACTGCATGCTCCCTTGAAGGAGGAAAGTGCAATGGTTTTGGTTAAAAGATCAGGAACCCTGTTTCTCCCAAGGGCTGTGAAATTGAGTTTGCTAACATGATATGCTGGGACAGAAAAATATAGGTAGTTTCCTTAGAACCTTCCCAACTGTGAAAGCCTAAGGTGGACTGAGTTTTCATGGAGAATTGGTCCACATAGAGTGCCACCAGGTGCTTGCCCCAATAATTCTGATGACTGCATATGTTGACTCATAAATTACTTTATGCCTTTGAACCTATCACAGAAACATGCAGTTTCAATAGTTCATGAAGACATTCAAATATATGAGTTATGAATAAATTTATTTAAACCAGTACATACACAGAATAAAAAATTATATCTATTTACAGTGCACATAATTTTTCCTACTTCCCAATTTCAATTGATATGGAATTAAACATCATTAGCTTTGGCTGTATTTCTCTTTCTACAGTCAAGATAAAGTATTTTCAGTATTTCCAATATTTTGCCTATCTTCTGTCTCCTCCATTGCACAGTTGAGACCTGGTCCAGGATTCATTGTTCAAAGCCCAAACATTTGTGCTAAGGGTCACCACTGCTACTCCAGGATAAGCTTATAGTGTGAATCAAAGGTTGCTTCATACTCATGTAAGTTGGTAAGTGTGAACTTGCTCCTTGGAGCAAGCCAGCAACGTCTAAAATAACCAGAATCAACAGCATCCCTGTATAGCCTCCATCTAAAAAGTGTTTTACTGCCTCCCATCCTGGAGAGCTGATCAGATAAGAAAACTTAACTAAAGAAAAATATTTACTTTAAAAATCAATCTCTTCCTCCCAGAAAATACTTGCTATACAGTCTTGAGCGCATAAGAGCACAGCCTGCATTGTCTACAAGCAAACACATAAAGTGATGTTGTTTTATACAAAAGCCATCTTGTAAACATTCCCTCCTACCTAGTAAATTTTTCTGCATTTGGTGGCATTTTTCTATGGGCAGAGACCTCTAACCTGTCTTAGAGTATCCAAAGCTGAATAAAATGAGTGTTATCCAGACATTTTTAAAAGCTCATTAAGTACTTATGCATTTTGCCTGTCTTCCCAATAGTAGAAAGTAATTTTGTAGAACTGCTGGTCCAGCCAATGGCAAAAGAAAATGTCATTGCATCTTGCTTGCTCCTGCCTCACCAGTAGCAAACAAAACTTGCTTTAACATCCTGTGTTTGTTTAAGTGCAGAAGCTTTGACAAAATTACTTCTTACTCATGGAAGATGGCAGCAGCCGCCCACTGACTTTAACCACATGTGGCTTCTTAAATACAGGCTCAATTAGCACTTACACAGACTTCTTTAGGCCTCGTGTTCTGTAATGTTCCAGGTCTCCATCAGCACCAGACCTTCCCCAAGTCCATCTTCTCCACCTCTTGCCTGTTCTTAAGTTTGGCCTGGAGTACTGGGACCATCTCCTGTAGTACCTGGCCACTCCAGCAAACACAGTGGAGTACTGGCCCTGTGTGAAAAAATCAAACTCAAATGTTGCTGATTTTTTTTCCTTTCAGTTTTACATTTTCTTCTACTGTATACTTTTTTTGCCATTGTGTCATGTTATTTTCCCTTATGTCACTTCTGCTGTGTCTGGAAATATGTTAAGAGCCTGGAGCAGAGCTAGAAATGTAAGATCTGACTTTTAGCTGTTTGAGGTTCTGGCCATGAGCAGCCAGGAGCTGCTGACAACACATCCACAGGCCGGGGGAAAAAATTCTCTTTGGTTTCTCAGAGGTCTCTTTGGTCCCTGCTGAAGCTCTTAGAAAAGTATAATGGATGGGAAAGGAAAAAACAAAACAGTTGTTCTCATCAGTCACTGATACATCAGGGCACTCCTCCTAAGATTTCTGCAACTAAACACATTAATTGTTGCTGTAGCTAGGGTTAGTTGAAAATGGCTTAAGTCAAACCAGCAGATCAGGCTTGGTACAAGAATTAGAAACCAATGCTCCAGAAGTTTCAAATTTGAGTGTGAATATCTCCTTTTCCTGTATTTCAGGAGAGATATTTCTGATGTCAAGAGGCCCAGCTGTAGAGCTGAAGAATGAAAGGCTGTCTCCACACCAAAGCCCCTCTGTCATTTTTCTGTGTTTAGGCATTCAGCAGGCTGTGCCTCAGCAAGGTCTCTAATCTGTGCTGAAAAGAAACCAGCAAAACGACTGATGTTCTGCTTCAGCATCACATTTTTCTATCTGTCTGCTTGTTTTGAACTGTTTTATAGTAATAAGCAAGATTAATGCTAAGATTATTACTGGTAATAATCTTTAAATATTGGTGAAGTGATAACATTTTCCACTTGGTGGCAGATAATCCTTTTAAAAATAAGCACAAAGCTCAAAGACACATTTAATGCCATTTTTTAGTGAGGAAAAGCTCTGTGGTGCCTGATGAGCACAGAACCCATGGATGCAGGGCTGAGCTGCAAAGTTTTGGGGCAAGAACTTGCCCCAGGAGCCAGGTATGTGACAGGCAGTCGTGCATGGACTCATTTCCTCATGTGCTTCTGAACCCACCCATCCCCACAAGTGTCCTCTAAGGTACAGGAACATATTGGCTTTACCATTCCAGGAGTCCATGGCACTCCAGGAAACCCACAGAATGAAGAATGTCAAAGCATGCAGGTTTTGGGTGTGTCAGCAGAAGTTCAGCTTCCTGTGGGCTGTGTAGTTGAGAGGAGATGCTCCTTCTGCTCCTGCTTTCTCCCACTTACCTGCAGGCAGGTTGTTGCCAAAAGAGGCAATTTTCCCCCATTCTCTCATGCAGTGCTGTGCAGAGCACCCAATAAGGGCATTAAATGCAAGGACACTATTTCTAATTCAGGGCACCTGGAATACAAGCTGCTGGGAGCTGGAGAGAGGTCTAGGGAAGTATTGCCTGGCTCTTGCTTCATATTCTCTCCAAGGCATCCACTGTCATTCGTCTAGGAAACTGGTCACTACACTAGCTAAGCTGTTACACTGCCCCAAGACAACCAGCTTTTTTTCCTTTTTCTTCTAAGATCCCACCACGATGGGAAGGCAGAGGACAAACCTTACCCTGATAGCTGAGAATGAACATCTCAGAATCACATGAATCCTGTCTACAGGTAGGACTGTTGTACATTCAATCAGGTTGCTGACTAGAAACAAGGTCATTATACTAGCTGGCAAGCAATTAATCAATTAAGTTCATGAATTTCAATGCATTTTTGCATTAAAACTTTTCTGAAAAAAACACCACAAAATATTTAGGGTCTTACTCTTCCTTCAATATTCAGCATGATCCTTAAAATACAGCCTTATTTTCTGGTGGAAGTCAATGCTTGTCTTCAAAACAAGGCCACTGCCAACTCACTGTTCTGAGAATACTTCTCTATTGCTGTTCTGAGAATGCTTCTTGAAGCAATACTATGTCAGCTGGGGAAAAAAAACAAACCTTGCAATCAGACCTCTCTCTTAAGCAGATGGGTATGGTGGAAAACAGCTCTGTTGCATAGTGCTGTGGACTGTCATGTCCTTTCTGCATCAGGACCCCTCATTTTCTAGGTAATGCCTTCATCTCTAACATAGCTGCATTCTTTCAAGAAAGAAAAGATATCCTGAGGCCATGACATGTACTTCTGTAGCTGAGATTTATTTTGAACCGTTTTTAACAAGAACACATAGCAATGCATCCTCCCTTAGTACAAAACAACACTCTCAAAGTTCCCTTCTCTCACCACTGAATAGGAAGCTGAGTGCTTCTGTCTAATTATTCTGACCTTTCCACTCTCAGGATTTGACTAAGAACTATTCAAGGAACAGAGAAAGAGGCTCTGTTTTTGCCTCAGTAATGTGTTGTTTGTTGGGATCATAGCCATCTGACACTCTGCTGTCTCTCTTCAGCATTCACTTCCTCTTGAGCCTCTTATGTGATACCCCAAAAAAAAAAGAAAAAGAAAATTCCACGAGAAACAGAACAGCAGGAGAATATAAACCATTCCCATCAATCCAGCATCTCTCCTGTGTGTGGCTCGTTGCCATTGAATTTTAATGTCAATGAATCCCATCCCAGAAAGGGCATGGGCCACTGCTTAGTGATGCTAATGAAACGTCCCGCCCTCTCCATTACAGCCCTATCTGCGTCAAGAACTGATGGTGGAAGGAAGGTGGCTTTCTCTCAGCTAGAGGGTCACATGTGACATGGACATGCAGTAGGTCCCACGGGGTCTGTTGGGAGGACCAGGTGCCAGAAAATTCCTAGCTCTGCCTCAAAACCAAAATTACATTTATTTCCACTTTCCAGATAGTTGGCATGATACTGCCTTTGTGCTAAGTCAACCCCATCATGTGTCTACACAGGGAATTTTGTGAGGGTTTGCAGTTACAGTCACATTTTCTATCTCATTACTTTGTCTCTTGCTCATCCTGACCTTCTCACAGAGCTTATTTTCCCCTTCCTGTTCACTTTTCCATGTCCCCCTCTCTGCTGCTTATGACAGTGACAAGGTACAAAAATGGCTATCTAAATTTCCTCTCCTTCTTACTAATTACCTGGGCACTCCCAGAGGAAAAATTTTAAAGGTAGGTATCACACTAATTGGACATGAAATTTCACTCAGAATTCTCCCCTTCCATGCTTCTGGTGTCTTGTATTGCCTGGGACTAGGTCGATTGTTATAATATAGAAAAACAAACTGTTGCAAATGAAAAATTATCAAGATCAGAAATGTGAAAAATGACAAGTAATTACAACAGTTAAGCCCCCTTATCTGAATTGGTTTTTATTATTTATCTGCTGATATTTTTTTACAGCATTGGAAAATTCCCTCTTCCACCAGGTGGACTAGTGAATACCCATGCCATCTGCTTAAATATCTAATTTGCAGTATGCCATCTATATGACCTTCAGTTTTCAAATCACTTTAAAACCCATCAATCTGTGCATCTGGCACAACATCCTCTCTGTATACCTGATAACTGGTTAGCACATTTTAACCTCTCTCATTGTAAACAACAAATATTTTCAATGCTCATCCCAGCTTTTTTCCTTCCCATGCCTTTGCTATTGCATGAACATAATGAATTTGTCAGGATCAGAATAATTTTCATTGGACGTTTTACAAGAATCCATTCGTTCTCAGCACTCAGATTTTTTATATATTTTGGCTGGTTTTACCTGTCCTGCAGACTCTGGGAAAAAATACCAAAATTCTGCATTTTTAAATTGGAAAAACTGTGAAACACAGCACAGAAGGGGAGACTACAAAGAGCATGTAAGACAAAATGCTGTGGACTGAGAGCATTATTCATGCAGGTGCTCACAACATGGTATTCTTCATAAAAATAGTATCCGGTGCTGTCGTCACTAGAATTGCCCAGAAGAATAAACAAAATCAAAGAGCTTGCTACGTGCTCCAGATGGGGTTAAGTGAATGTCTGCCCCTTAAAGCATTTTCTGAAAAGTTTATATGTCATGTCCTTCAGCTGCCTGGCCATCAGTGATTTTTCAAATGCATTCACTGTTTCCTTCCTTGATCCCAGCCAGTCAGGTGCTGCTGATGCAGCAGGACCAGGAATGTGACTCATGTTAGAAGGGAAAATGCTCACCCAGCACATGTTCAATATGTGTTACAGGGAAGACACAAGCCCAAACAAGACAGCAAGAGCCAAAAGATGCCTCCTAGTTCTGATCACTGGCAGAGTGAGCAGAAGCTCTCAGAAAAGCTTTTGTGCTGGAGGAAATAGACCTTCAAGGGCAATGTGCGGCAGTTTGATGGGAAAAGGTTTGCATCCAGCAACACAATGGAGCAGAAATGGAGGGAAATTAAGTTTGCTGTCTTCTGTGGGGGAAGTAAGGAAATTGTTCATATCTTATGGCCTAACCTAGGACACTAGGGAAAGGAATTAATACTCCCTTTCCCTGGAAAGCACGGCTCATATTTCCAGTGTTCCTGCTAGGTTTCGGCATGAAACAGATCAAGACAGTCAGTGTGAACGTGTCTTAGAGATGCCAAAATGATTATTGGTGGGTCAAACATAGGTGTGCTTCCCTCCTCAAAAGAAAGAAGGATGACACTGGAGACCATTTCCCTGCAAATCAAGATCAGCTGGTAACTGGCATCAGAGCCTCTCTTCTGTCACCTCTAATGCCTTGCTTAAGTCTCGCTAAGTCTGCTAGGACCAAAGTAAACTTCTTCTAGTCTCAGCTAAATACTGGCAAGTAGGACTTGACACTGGGAGTGGAACAGGCCAGGAATTTTATGGCTAGTTCCTTTACTGGAAAATATGAATTTGTAAAAACTGACATTTTAGTCCGAAGAACATTTCTAAATTAAGAGACAGAGAGATGTTTGCCCCCACAGTGATATGAGGATAGCAAGCAGGATATATTATCCTTGCTTTATCTTACTCAGTTCACAGATTTTGGTCTGAGTCTGCTTGGTGAGAGCCTGGTCCATGACTGCAGACATAGGGGTCAGTCTGATATCAGCACCTCATAGGTTTCTACTTGATACCTGTGCAACTGTTGATGACAACAGTTGATGTAAGAGGAGAGACAGATTTTATATAAAGTGCATACCCTGGATGAGAGAAAAGAGCAGATTTTTTTCCCCTCCACCCTGCTGGAATTACACCTATCTCTAATTCATGTTCAAAATGTGACTTTCTAGAAGTATTCAGTTTCAATCCTAAGAAAGGAGGAAGGCTGAAATCTGAGCAGTGTTTGCGCACAGCCCTCATCACATATGACTCACTGTGCTGGTCAGTGCCAGCCAGCTGAAACCCACCAGTGGTAACCTCACTCATCCCTTCTGCATTTTACTGATGTAACTCCCACCTTTTATGAAATATCCTCTCTCTTCTCCTAAGCCTTGAAGATTTTAGCAACCTGCTGTCATCTATAAAACCAAGATCAAAGGCAACAAAAATGCCTGTCTAATCTTGAATGTAATCCCCCTTACATGCATTTGTTCCTGAGCTGTGGGTCCGTGCCAGCAGTCTTTCTATCCCCATCTTTGAGCTTGAGGGATTAAAACACTGGGGTCACTCACATTATTGCCGCCTTGGATGTAACTCTTTTCCAGCTGTCCAGTTTTTGCTGCTATTCATGATGTGTAGTACATAAAGGCATGCGCAGAGTTTGTGTAGTCCCACAGCATATGACAAAGCTATCAAAAACAGGCCTGGCATCACACTTGTCATACTGCTTTTCAAAATGAGAGATCCTGTCATTAAACAGCCACTGACCTCTTGGCAGCAGGACCAGACAGGTGGGACACTGCAAACAGCTTTCCCTATAAATGCCAACGCACTGTCCTTATCTGACACCGTACTGCTCCAGCTGATAAAATCGGCTTGACGGAAGGGGAAGCTGGGAAGCCTGCATCGCCAGACCTGGAGGAAACTGGAAGAATAAATAAATGCATCACTTCATTTTTTTTCTTCCAGATGGATCTTTTTTAGCTTTCATTCATGCTGTATTTCTCACATCTGCGTGAATTTGTTAGTAGTGAGACAGCACATCCAGCACAAACCACAGATCTTCCCTTTTGTGCATCCTTTCAAAGCCTGGCCAGGCTCTTCCTTCCTTGACAGGGGATTTAACATCACCCTTTTAATATTCCCAAGATTTTGTTGGGCTTAAGTATTCCAAATATTATGTGGTTCTAGTTATTCCAGTAAGACTGCAAAATCTCAAGTGCTTTCATTCCCCTAAAAGCTGGCAAGGGATGTGTAAGTTCTCTGTGTTTTTGTTTCACTTACTGCACAGTTTGTTTTCTCTTTCTCTCCCACTTGCCAGTGCAAAACCAAAATCTGCAAACTTCTCTCTAATCCACCCTGTGCCAAATTTTCCAGGAAGTAATCTGTAGTATCGAGTCCCACAAGGAGCAGTTGTTCCCACTGCAAACATCTGCACCGACAGCAGCACAAGGAGAGATGATTAAAAGCTATGCAGCTCCTATATTCTTTGCATCTATGTGGCTATAACCTATTTAGTAAGGAAATTTCAAAATTTCAGCTATGATGTTTAATTTAATCTGCAATCACATTTTTTGCATATAAGAATTATTTTATCCACTGCCTTAAATAAATAACTTACCATTTTTATCTAAGATTACATTGAATTCAACACATTGATATCTATCTATAGCACATTTAGGAAAATAATTCTAAATTTACATAACAATCTTTCCTTAAGCTTTTAAAGAGAAAGAGTTGATTCGCTTTAAAACATGTATCTCTTAGTAACATTAGTCATTGCGAGAAACATAGCCACATATTTACTGTAATACAGATTTCTGTTGATTAATTATGAAAAACAATACCAGTTTTTCTTCCCTGGAGTTAAAAGAAAGACTCCTATTTAAAAGGAGGACTCTTGAGAAAACAAATTTCATTTCAAAGGTTATTAGCAAAAAGAAGCCTTTGTTTTAATCTTAATGGAATCATTCTCTTAGGATGACACAAATATCCATAAAGCACCATGATTTCATTTGGGTTTTAAAAAAACAAAAACAACTTTATTTTCCCTTGACACAAAACAAGATTAGCTGGGGTGGTTGTTTTCTGCATTGGGTAATACAATCGTGGCTAGGTTGTTTGTCTCTGGCCATCGCACGATGGGATCAGGGAGGTGCAGGGAGCAGGGATGAAGACATAAAGGATTTCCTCTGCAGAGAGGCTGAAGAGCAGGAGGCGGTGAGCCTGGAGCACAGCCCGGTCCTCCCGCAGCTGCCGGGGCTGCTGCAGCATCACTGCCTGCCGGGCACAGCTGCATCCCAAAGATGTGCGACCCAGCCCGGCACACCCGCAGCGCAGCCACGGCCGGGCAGGGAGCGCAGAGGAGCCGGGCTGGGCTCTCGTATTCCCTGGAGCAGCCAGCATTGCCCATCGCGTCACAGCACACAGAAAAGGAAGCTGCTGCTTCCTCCGCTGGATTGTGCTGCAGTTTGCAGCTGTCCTTCCTCCAGCCAGATCCCGCCGAGGGAGGGCTCTGTTTACATCCCTGCAGCTGTGAGGTCCCCCAAATGCAGCCCAGCTGTTAGCAGCCAAAACGAGCTCCGAACAGTGTGAACCAAACTGTCCTCCCACATCTGCTCTTCAACCCCATCCAATAAAGTGTCCACCAGTAACAAAATGGAGTGAGGCTGTAAGATGCAGAGCACACGCTATGACATTACTGCAAAGGTTGGTCCAAATATCCTCCCATGCCTCTGTGGGAAAGGAGCTATCCTAGCCCCTGGCTAGGCCCTGGAGAGGATCCCGCACCTTTGCAGAGGGTAAAGGGACCAAACTGCAAAATATTTGCCTGATTTTTACCAACTCTCATATGGGAAAAATCTCCAAAAATAATTAGACCAAGATGAGTAACTGAGTTTACTTAATTTGTTTACAAATCCTTCCTGTTAATAATAATAATAATAAAAAAGTCAGGGAAAAGTAATAGTTATGTGTTTCTTCAAACAAATACTTTGAGGTCTTTAGACCTGAAAATGTGCTCATTAACTAGGGCCAAGGCCTTGGAAAGCACTGAAAAGGTCCAAGTGCTGAAAAAAAAATTCTGTCTCATGTTAGTAAATTATCTATAAAAGCAAGAAGCCTAACTAAAAAACATTGAAAAGCTGGAGCATGAATCTAGAATCTGGCTGTACCTAATAAAAATCCCCTCCTTAATACATATTGCCCTATGAGAGTTTAGGATTCCTAAGTTCAGAGAGGTTTTTCTTTCTTTGAAAGCATCTACATTGAAAAAAAGACACCATCAAAGGTCTTTTAGAGCACAGAAAGAAAGACATTACAGTGCTTGTAGCAGATATCTGCTGGAAATTCTGCTCCAGTTATCATAACCTGAACGTGTTCTCAAATTAAACTACTAAGAAAGTTCAACAAGTAGAGCAAGGTTTGTTTTCTTCACAGTTTGTTGTGAGCTTAGCTACCTCAGACTTCCTCGAGGCAGAGCCTGTCTTGCATTTGAGAAACATGTCATGCTCCAGATTTATTTGCATATACAAGAAGAGCATTTTGCAGCACAGTTTGATAAACACTTTTTAAATAGCAAATGTTACTGATAAAAATAAGAGGGAGAGTATTTTTCAAGACAAAGGTTTTCCTTGGGAACAACTGAGAGGAGGGCATGTAGAAAGTCTTGTACCTCCTGGAGCCCTCCTGGAAGTAAGTAGCACTCTAAACAAAGGCATTAACAAAGGAGTCCTGCAAAAAAAAAAAAATAGCAGTGCTACCTTAATCACATTTGTATTCAAATTCAACCAACATGGGCATCAGATCCATGCTACACTTTCACGATATTGATGCTATAGCACAGACGTGTGACAATCATTTCTATTGTTTGCTTTGGAAAATAGTGCTCAATATAATAAATCTATTTTCAGAATGTGCAAGAAAGAAAGGTTTCATTTCTAAATAAAGAAACCATTTTCAGGAAATGCAGAGTTTCTGTCAAGATGTTAGAAAATAATTTTGATAAAGCATTTGCAAAATACTACAAAATATAAATAGTACATTAATTATAATTTCATAATAACAATAAAAGTATTTGATTTTAATAGGGACTTCCCCCCTTCAAAGGGTATTTTTTTACCGGTGAACAGCTGATGTTTTGATCAGCAGGAATAAGAGGGGAAAAAAAGTTGTGAGTAAATGTTTTTAAATGGACAACTAGCTAAATATGCAAATAATCTATGCAACATTCATTTCCTAATATTTCCTAAGGAAAAAAGTATGGAATTGTTCCATCGGATTCTTCAACAAGTCCTGAAGGGTTGTTGAAAAACGACCCTTCTATTCCTACATCTGCTTAATTAATGCAAGTGAATGTGTCAAATATCCATCCCAGTAATGGATTAAGAAGTTATCTACAAGCAGCTTTGGAAAGCTGTAGGCAAACAGAATCTCTCAGTATCACTATACAGAACCTCCTGCCCTACATCAAGGCATAGCTGAAAAAGTAGAAGTAAAGCGAATGGGCTACAAAAATATGTACAGCTTTAAATTTTCTTGTAGCAGACCAAAGCAGCATTACCATAATAGTTATATCTATCATGTCTCCTGTCACATAATTTCTGGCTTTCCTGCTCCAGTTTTGCCAATCTTGAATGCATATTTCTCTCTTTTTGCTGGTGTATCTGTAAAGCTTCAGGCGAATTTCCCTCACTGATCCCTTTGCACACGCTCCCTGAATCAAGCCAGAAAGATGCTTCTTATCTCCTTCAAGTTCCTCCTCACATCATACATATTCTGGGATGCTGACAAGGAATGAAAACCTGTAGCAGCTGGGGTGAGCAAAAATCACCTAGGAGCCACTTTGAAAAATGTCTTTTTTGAAACAATGTTAGTCAACTAAGACATGTATTATTATATTGCACATGCCTAAATTGTTTCCTCCACTTAATTGTTGGCCTGGACTCTTTTGACAGCCTCTTTGCTGATATGAACAGCATAATTTTTACAGATAAGGAGAGCAGAAGGCGAAGGAAACATGGCAGATGGGCTTTGATAAGAACATTGACCTAGAGCGAATGAAATACTATCATTGAAGGAAGTCACTCTTTCACAGTTACTGAGAGATTGTATGGGACATTTTTCTGCAAGATATTTAGCCATCAGACATGCAGTTTTAAAACAGCTAAAAAACTTTTCAGAATTGAAGGCTGGTTGCACAGAGAAGCAAAGAAAAAAAACTGAGAACTTGATGGAGAAATTAGTCTCAGCATTTACCATATGAGGAGCTTCCATTGTGAGTATTAAACTAACAGAAGGGTTGGGAAGATCAATGCATCTGGTTCTGTTATATTGTCACCTCTTGGGAATATGAGGAGACAGTAACTGATGTCCAGATATGTCTGGTGCCCAAACTTTGAGATGGTCTTGCAAGGAAATCACCTAAGGCATGCAAGATAGCCAGTCCTGAAGGGATGGGTCAACAGCTGAAGGCCACAGCTCTTTATTTAGCACTTCTCTGGGGTGCTTCCTTTTTCCTCAAGGACCCTGGTCAGTAATATGGCCCCAGCACTCCATAGAGCCTTTTCACAGAGAATCAACTCAAGATATTCTGGCATTTCTAACAAATTTGTAGATGTGTGGGCCTTTGGTGTGAACCTTCCTCTTTTTTACAAGAATAGCGGACAGGCTGCAAGAGCTGGCCAGAGCTCTGACCTGTTTGTAAGGGCTTATCCAAGTCTTTGCCATACTGCCCTCCCCTCTCTCTCCTCTCTATCATCTGTCCTTCTCTCTAATCTGAGCAATTACAGATTTAAAAGATTGAAAGATGAACTTTGACCAAAGCAGCCAGAGAGTCTTCAGAGGTGAATTGAAAAGCAGGATACTCTGTCCAGCAGAGTGCCACTGAACAGGAGATGAAGCAGTCTTCAGAAGGCAATGGGACAGATTGTTCCTCTGCTAGTTTCACTGGCTGGATAAATGCTGGTTTCTCCTTTGAGTTTTCAAGAAGTTTTAAAACAGAGGAGCAGGTCTTAATTAGCATAGCTGTTTCTCCCAGTCATTAGGGACTGGTACCTCTCTGCCTCTGGGACATCTCTGCCTCTGAGACTTTGAATACGAAAATCCTGCAGTTTTCCAGTGAGAACTTGCTGTAAGAAGCAGCCTAATTTGAAAACTCAGTTTCAAAGGAGAGCACCACAGCATGCTGCAAATGGGATAAGAAAGTTCTTCCTGGATGGGAGAAGAGCACATTATTCTTCCTGCCCACAGGCTGCCTCACCCTTCCCTGTCCTGTAAGAATGCAAACAAGAGGGACATCAAGAACATGCCTGGATATGAAAACTTAAGACATGGGGCGTCAGAAAACTGCAGAGAAGTGCCACAGACAGGAAGAAAACATTCCAGCTAACTGAGGAGGGGGAGAAGAGGCAACAATCTCTACAAGACGAAGAGATTTTCTTTCAACTACCTAATGAGTATTGTTCTCTTGCTTGATTCCAAAAGAGATAGTTTAGGAGTGTAAGCCTTGAGAAAGGATTTATACCATGAAGCCCAGTTTACAGATGTAATAAAATGAGGCAAGAAAGGGTGTTTTGTGCACATCTGTTGTAGCTTCTACAAATTAGCTTTTTGGGTTCCCCTGATGAACATCATGGTTTCTATGCAGTTTCTTCTTAGATATACAACTGTATAATTGATCATAAATGTCTATAGTGCCACTTCACTCTATAAATACACAATAGGAGGCTACAAGCCCGACACCTGAAAGTTAATACAATTCCAAGTCTAATATTTAGGCATCATGTTATCTGTACTTATTCTGGATCTCACTCCTTGATCTTGTACTGTTTTTCATTCCCCAGAAAATCACCGGCCTAATCAATATTTAAAAATTGGATTTGTCTGGTGTGAACCCCTCTTTGGCAGGTTTTGTTGAATTCTGTCCTCTGTTCCATTCACCTCTATTTTTTAATATAATTTCTTTCTAAATCCCTTCCTCCTCTACTGAATGCTCCTTAAGTTTTGTTTATGGAAGGCTACTAAATGAGCCATTAGCCTGAAAAGCTAGCTATTCATCTGTGGTGCCACAATTTTATACTCACAAGACTGGGTAGGCTACACCTTAAATGTACGTAGTTAAAATACAGGAAATTCAGAACTGCTACTTTCTTAATTTCTAGTGAATGAGACTAAAACACTGGCTTTTACTGGCAAATTTCAATCATGCACTTGTTTTTGGTGCTGCTCTTACACAGAGAAATCACAGGGTATGTTGAGAGAGCAGAAGAAACTCCAAGACTGCCCTCTATAAAGCTTTCCTGTGCCAAATTCTTTGTTCTTGCTTGTGGTGTGTGGCCAGTCTTTGTATTGCATCCTCTCTCTCAGCTTTGGCTCCGTCACCCTTCACTCAGCCCTTGGCCCTGATCTGTGTTCAGAACCCAGTGCCTTGCAGTGAGAGCCTCAGCCTCACCTAGGGCTGGGGAGTGCACAAATTCCATCTCTCACTCTCACCTGCTTCCAGCACCGGGGGTTTCTGCTTCTGCTGCAAGCAGAAGTACAGAGCAACTCCACAGGCAGCTCCTCCTTGATGCTATAGGGTCTGGGAAAGGGTCTGAGGTTGAAGGTTCCAGGGCTGAGTTTCCAGCTGCTCGATTAGGACATCCCTGAGAGATCAGGGACACGTGCTCTGCTCCTTCCATGCCTAAAGGAGCAGATGAGCAGACATATTTCAGAATTATGGAAAAAATTCCTATGGCCAGCTGATTTTTTCTCTCTTCTAATGCCTTCTGCTGCAACTCCTGATTCCTAGGAGCCATTTTCCCTCTCTTTCTTGATAAAAAAATACTTTTGAATTTAAGCTACACTTAATCAACTTGAACCTCTGTCCCATATTGAATGTATTCCACCTGTACTACTTTTTTCAAGCCCATCACTTGAAGGCTAAATAATTTTCTTAATATGTTTTAACATTTTCTTAGAAGGCTTATTTCACCCTAATGTTTCGTGGCTTTTACTTTTTCCTGTGATTTCTGATCTGTATGAATCAACTTCTTTCTTGATATGTCCCTGAAATAATATTTGTTTGCTGGATATGCTCACTCCTACAAGGAGTAGGCAGCTGTTGACTCAAATAGCTTTGGGAATATTTTCTTACAATTTTATCCCTCTGCTTGTTTGGCAAATTCCTTCTAGGTTTTGTGATTTTGATTAGAGGAGAGTTCAAGCCTCCTCCACATTCAAACCCCTGTACACTTCAGTCCAGTTGACTTTACTTACTACTTCCTTCAATTTCACAAACTTTGCCTTCCTGAAATGACTCTATTTATTTTAAACTTAACCTTAACTTCCGCTCATACAATGCAGGGTAATTTTCTACAATCAATCCTATTAGAAGGTCCTTAAGCCTACACAAAATCTAGCCTGAAATAAGTGCAAATTTCTTTGCCCTTTTGTGATTGTGTCAGAGAAATTGAACAGTAAGGACTCTGCACTTTTATTATCAAAATGAAGCAATAAGATCTGTAAATACAATTTTCATTTATAATGAGCCTTAAATTTGTACATTTCATCAGGGAAACTTTTGTTTTGCAAATGAACTGAAATAATATATTCTGAAGGTAAAATCTTGGCTTTATGGAAATAAACAGGGAACTGAGTTTAGTAATGTTATGACTTTGCCCAGGAGTTGTGAAAGCACAATCAAGTGTGGGAGCTCTCAGCCTGCTTTTAGAGAAGCTGGCTGTGCATCATATCCATTGTGTCAGGAAAAACAGGCTGATAAAAGGCATCTGGGAGCAGACTCATTTTTTTTCACTTTTGCATGTATGCTGTGTATTTTTGCAAAAGTTCTAGGCAATTGTTAGGAGTCCAATGTGGTGAGAAAATGTTGACCTAAAACTGAAATGTAAAGCTTAAAATACAGGTCCAAACTAAATCATAGGTGTCATAGTCATGTGCACTGGGGCTCAGACGTTATCTTCACATGAGGGGATATAGTTGTTTTTTTTCTTTTAGCTTAGTCTGCTTTTGCTTTATTAGTCTTGTAACTAAATATGGATAAAAAATTCTAATAAGAATTCATTTGAATTTTCCTTCCTCATATGAAAAGCACAGGCATAGACTAATTTGTAGCTTCATGATACTCAATATTCAAGAAGCGTTCAGGTATCTAGGCTGCACTCTTAATGTCCTTGCAAGTTTTGGAAATTCAGTGCAACTGTTTACTTCACAAAATATTCCAGGCATTCATTACCTTGTTTTGCACAAGAGTTTCCATAATTTACCCAGAAGAGAGAAGTGTTATAGGATGCCTAAAGCAACAGACAGGAAAAATCCCAATAACAGGCAGGTAAAATGCCATCTTCCCTCTACGATATCTATGTACGGGGGGGAGGGTGAGAATGGGTGTGAGGCATGAGTGCAGGGGGCCACTGTCCAAGCTGGCACAGGTAATTTCAGGATAGCTTAAATATCCTTGCAACATGCCTCTGTCCAGCCCTGGTGAGTGAGATGTCAGGAAAGGACCAAGGAGGTGTTGGATCCTGTCTCTGCAGCAACACAGAGTAGAGAGCAAGGCAAACCATCCCACCACAGGCAGCTACGAGGGTACCAGCCACACAGCTCCTTGCAGGTGTTGATGGTGTCCTTGCACCAAACATTCAAAACTTAGGAGCATTCAACAGTATTGAGAAGCATTAAGTTCCCATTTTCCAGTAGGATGCTTTTTGCAGTGCGAAATTGTTATTAACAATGTTATTATTCTTAGGCATTTCAGATTCTGTGTACCAGTCAAATTTAAAAACTAGACTTGAACTCATGGTTTGCTTAGGTTCTTGTGGAATTTTCCCCAGAAGAAATTAGCCCAGTGTGGGAATTACGTGAGAATTACCTACAAATCCTAATTACTTTTCCCAAGGAACAAGTTCTTAATATATTCACCAGTTTTATTTGAAGCAGTCCTACTATTTTTTTTATTTTAGTTCCTCAGAGAGATGAGCACATGGTCTGAGACACCTGAAGGAGCAGATTTGTACCCCGATCAGCAAGTTTTCACATCCCAGGGGTTTCCTTTCACCCATCCACTCTATACCATGAAGCCTTTTCTCCATTGCTACCTGTCTTGCATCTAAAAAAAAACATACCTAAGATAGGAAACATGAGCAGGAGAAATCAGAGTGGACCACATATTGTAATGAAACATACAGCTTTTCTTCTTTTCTAGTATTTACTAGAGAATAGATATCAGGTTTCTGACTGACCAAATCAACTGCAGCAGTCTTTGTAGACAAATGACATTTTAAAAAGCCTTTTAGATCCAGGTTTCTCATGATCCCTCCTGGTAAAAAATTAATCAGTTCAACATGTGAGGGGGTGTTTTGGTCACTGTTGAGTTGATGTCTGACTTGCATTCAGACAAAATAGTCTGTTTGTTTTCCTTTCAAAGAACAAGTTTTGTTGTTTTGCGAAGGACTACAATTCATATTTCTTCCTGAAAGGAAAAAATTATATTTCTATTTTTGTTCAGTGAGCATATTATTTTTTATTTGGGTGGTAAGCTAACGTTGTACTTTCTCAATTGTGATCTTTCTGAAACCTGCCCTCAAAAACATAGTATCTTAAGCCAACTATCAATGCTGTCAATACTTATGTTTTACGATTTCATGGTTGTCATGTAAGAATTCAGATAAGTAAAACAAGAATGACTAATTGCTGTGGCAAAATGTTACAGACATTTACAAATAATCAGTCATTGTAATGAATTACACCCATGTAGTACAGCTAATTATTAATGCTTGCTTAACTTTGGGGGGAAGGAGGTGGTAGTTATTTGATTACTGATTATAATTTTCTACTTACAGCCGACAGCCAAATATTTTTCTTTCATTCCCAAATAATGGCTATTAGGCTAAAATGTGTCTGGGCAAATCTCCTATGCCTTTGCACAGTTCTGCAACAGAAGCCCAGCACCAGGTAAAAGCCAAGGCTCGGGCTGGGACACTGCTCTTTCTCACCATGCAAATGCACGTTTTCCTGAACACATTTCTTTCTCTCTTCTCTTATACAGCTTGCAGCATTCACTCTTACGTTATGAGGCAGTTCCTCTTAGGAATAAAACTCAGGGAGAAAGAGTGAATGTCTTCCAGTCAGTGGCAGTCAAGAAAATTCACAACAAGACTGTGCAAAAGCAGTTTGTGGCCAGTGCCTGTAACACAGAGAGTACAGGTGTTGGCAACACCTCTGTCAAGGGCTGCTTAGAGCAATGGACCAAAGACAGAGATGTGTGCTCCACAGGGAGAACTGTCGTTGGGTTAAGGAGAATTTTAGAGAGGCAGATCTTTAATACACCCTTTAATTTTGCATCAAAAGTGATGTCAAGAGAGACTGAAAATATCTTTTCTCCTCATGTTGGTTAAAAGGTTAACTTCCAAATAAACCTCCAGGTAAATGCAGCATGGCAGTACTCTTTCCTTTTCAATTTTTAACAAATACCTTGTTGTACTATCAGAGCCCCCAGTTATTTTTCTTCTTAACTTCCTGTCCAAGCATATCCAGTACCATTTTGCTCATATGCAGGCACTACATTGCTTTGCCATGTCAGCTTGTCATCCTTACATTTCATTCTTGTAGTCAGACTAGCTTCATTATCTTTTGATTGACCATTATTTCACCTCTATCACACACAATGTTACTTTTTATTTAAAGCAACCCTGTCTTGAAGACATTTAGAGGAATCACCTCTGCCACTTCTACTGATGCACCGGTGAAGTTCATATACTCCTTTTAGTCCTCAGAGGTATTAATTTTTATAAGGCCTTTTGTCTTCTGAGTGTGTGGAAACCCTTTTGTCATTTTTTTTAGTAGCTGAACAATCCATGAAACATAACCTTGTAACTGTTCATGCACTTATTCTTTGGCACCCTGTGTCACTCTGGACCTTTACTAGGTCAGCTGAAAGACTTCAAACACAATCATTGTATCTACTATTATATAACTATAGATAATCCTCAGCTGTACCACCGAGGATTCCAACAAATCAATACTTTTTTGAGTCAGTAAAATCAGGACCTTGTTCTGACTCCTTGTGCAAAATTTTTTTCTCCTCCATTTCAAAAAATAATAATTAAAACTACTGTCCATAGACTTCCACATACTTTGTGGAACTCAGTATGAACCTAAATAATGCTCTAACCCAATGCAGTGAACAGCAAACTCCCACAGCAGTGGGGCAAGTCCATGGGATGCTCTTTGGCCACTGTGCTGGGTCAGTAGCTCTGGCAGAAAAGTGAGGCCAGCAGCCAGGGGTCAGCTTTCATCTCCCTAAAAAGAAATGTTGGAGCCCTTACATTGGAATGCTTAGTGAACCCTCCCCTATCCACTTGAGAGATAACTGAGGCATGAACAGGAATTATTTGCTCAATTTTGGAATGTGATTTAATTACAATTAAAACCAATGTCAGCTATGCAGATTTCTGAGTTATTAAATTCCTTCAGTAGATAAGCAGACTCCCTTGCTTAGCTCTTTGACATTCTTTTAGTGATTTTAATGTCTCTATTAAATTACAGGACCATTTTCCATCTAAGAGATGTTCAGTCATGAGCTTAAGAACAACTTAGTGGATTGAAAAAAAAACAAAGTTTAATTTAATGGTGTTATTATCAATCAAATTATTAGCTGCCATCTCTAGCTTCACCTTGAGTACCAGAGTCCTAGAAACTAAAACTGTAATAATAATAAGTAAAAAGCCCAAGAACAATCTGAGTGCTAAGGAAGTGTGGCAAACTTTGAACAGAGCCAGAAGGAAAGGAAGATAAAAAGTGTGAATTAATCTTAGCCAGAGAGAAACTTAGAAACTCTAAAAATACTGCCTGCTGTCTCTTCCCATATACCTTCAGCAGTCGGCAGCTACCAGTGCATCAGTCTGTGTCTATGAATACATGAAAGATAGCTGATATCCCAAGGCATCTGAAACAGCTGCTGCCAAACACAGAAGTAGTCCAGAGGATTCAGTAGGGACCCTGGCAACAGATAACAGTGATGGGGAGGGGAAAGGCTGCAATTCACCTGTATTTTCACTTATTCCCTACCATTTTTCTCAAGAAGATGACAGTCATCCCCCAACTATTAACTCTTCAGGCTATGCAATGTAGGCACCGAAAATGGACTACAGCAGCTGCAATTCATCTTTACTCCTCAGCAAGTACTTGTAGGCTAAAAGGTAGCTTTTAGCAGGCTGAAACTGAAATCTGTGTGGCATTTGAAAGTGCGTAAGAATTAATGGGTGTGTGGGACTGAAATGGAACCAGGTGGGCTTCTCAAGGGGCCTCTTACAAAACACTGGCAATCAGCTTCTCACTGAAAGTCATCTTCTGCTGAGCAATGTATCTGAGTGAAACTAAACTCTCAGGACATGCCATCTGTAATGCTTACAGAACCAAGAAAGCATTAGGAAAACATGCAGAAAATGAACACATCATCTAATTTGCCTCAACTGGATCTCAATCTGCAGCTGAGCAACAGGAATGTACTGCACCCACCTTCTCATCCGGATCCACCTCCCACACTGGCTGAAGCCCTGTGCAAAAGCCTGGGCACCTGGAGCTTGGGTGGGTTGTATAGTTTCAGTGGGCTATCTGTCCATGATGGTGTCCCTGTCAATCAGGAGAAGACCCACCAGGCAAAAGGCGGGGAGTTTTTGCAGCACTTTGGGTCAAAGGAGAGCCACTAATTAGGGCTTAACTCCAACCTAATGGGAGGCTGACCCCACTTAAGACAGGTCTCTGTCAAAAGGATGGAGGTTTTCTTCCAATTCTGAGTTTTGTCCACAGTTTATGCTGTAGCCTGGCCCTCTACAAAGCATCAGATTGTCAAGCTGTGAGCCTCCTCATCTGACGAAGGTGTGAAAGAGGATTTTGAAAGAAACATGCAGTGAAATTTCTGTTATTTATGGCGTTTTCCTATTAAAAGTCAGGGGTTTTGTAAGTATTTAGTGAATTGATTTTTCTCCTACCTTCTTATCCCTTCACATTTTAATCTGTTCAATGGAAACACTGAGAGGGAGCCGATGGCCTGTGGGGAAAGTGGGTAAAATCAGAAACACTCTCAACATAAGAGCCAGTGAGAAATCTTAAGGATTATTAATTTCCCTGGGAGAAAATATTTCTTTAAACTCATCCCTAGTTTTACATGGAAAGGGGGCTTGGTTATGTCAGGTTGGCCCAGAAATTTTACTTTCATCGAAGCTTAGACTAAGCTAAGCTCTTTAATGTTTCTCTTCTGCCTGATCTTTTCCCTAAAGGGGGACCAGGTTGCTAGTGCATTTAAACTCTGCCAAGTAGAATTTCATACAATTTTCACCAAATTTCTTCCTCCTTTTTACAAGTTTAGTTACTGCCACATTGCAGGATTTCTTTATAAGAAAAAAAGCAAAATCTCACAAAAGACGTTTTTGTGCCAGCCTTGCTGTCAAATTGGGTCTTTTATGACAAGACCTCAACATTTCAAGTAGAGCATAAAAATTAACATATTTAGCTCCTGTTATCTAGTTACAATAAAATAACAAATACACATATCATATTGAATTACCTCCATATATATAAATGAAAAGGGGTTGCATTGTCAAGTTAGGTGTTAAACACTTAAGGATGTACTGTTCTTTGGAAATAATATAAGCAAAACAAGTCATGTTTTCAAAGTGCAAAATAACCACTGGCTAACTTTATTAACAGTGCATCACAGAACATTTTGGCAGGACTTCATACAGGTTTCCTTGTTACCAAAGGAAGAGATTTGTTTTTTGCCTAAAAGATAACTGATTTTCCATGAAGCACAAGATACTGAAAATTCCATTACAACCCAGAAGGTGATGGTGGCTGCTTGTGTACTATGAGGGATGGTGTATGGGCTGGGAATTTTGTGGTGTTCGTGTCCCCATGAATATTGCCAAGTTACACACCAACCTTCTCTTCAACCTTAGCCTCCCCTTCATAGCACAACAGTAGTACCCTTTGTATCCAATATGGGCAAGTTCCTAAATCCCTACTGCTCCCTGCTGGACTACAGTTACAATGGCTGTGACTGGAGAAAATTATGCTATTCAGGCAGAGGGTGGTAGGATGTGGCCCTCAGAATCCTTAAGGTCAGGAAATATTTAGGAAAAGCCTCTTCTTCTGAGGTTCTCTCCTTAATGTTCCTCACCAGGTTTGTCCTGCTGCCTCTCACTCTTAACATGAAAAGGAAGGGCAGAATTGTTCATGTTATGGTTTGGATAAAAGCACTTTAAAAATTGAACAGGAAAAGGAAAACACATGAGAAAAAGAGACTTTACATTGAGAATTGTATAAAAGTAACTGGTGCTATGACCTAAAGCCTCTGTGTAGTTGAGATATCATATAGGAAATTACATTTTTACTCCACAGACAAGAAATGTCAGGCTTTGGACTTATCTAAATACGTTACTTTGGGGTATTTGTGTTTTTTCCTCAACCTTCTGAGTTTCTCTGAGGAAAAGAAAGTGATGTAGCAACTGATAATCAGCATAAACAACCTCTAGACTTTAGTGAATTTTCCTGCATAAGCAGCAGGAGGTCTCTCATAGAAAGAGGCCTTCTTTTCCTGGATGTCTAAAGGCGAATATGCATGTAGGATTTATTTGTAGTACAGTAACACAAAGAGGCTCCAGCTGAGATAACAACATTGCTTTTTTCCAGGTGCTCTTTATGCAGAAAAATAGAAGTCCTTGTGTCTGAAAGTTTACAATCTATCTAGAGGAGTCAAAGCAGGTATTATTGCCCCTTTTCTTGCACAGATGGCATTAAGATGCTAAGAAATAAAACAATTACTCCAGAAATCACCAGAGGAGTCCAGAATATAGATTTCCCATACTTATTGCTTGGGTAGAGTGACCTAAATTTTCCTTGTCTCCTATTGTGCCCTGCTGGGTTAGATCTGACCCGGTGACAAACGTGGCCCCGCAGAGGGGGCACAGAGCAGGCACAGAGCCAGGGCAAGACAATATCCACTCTTGGACACCCCAGGTCACCACACAACCCTCCCACTGCAATGTGCCCACTCAAGGGAAGGCAGGGCTCTAGAAAACAGTGCAAGAGGCCCTTGGAAATTACCCATGTCTGCAAACAGGAAGTATTCTTCCTTGCTCCCAAATCAGAGATTTCCGTCTACTCAAAGTTTCAGGCCATGTGGGATCCTTCTATTACCACTATTAGTTTTACTTTGGATGATCTCATCATTCATATAAAATTCAGTTCCTACATAAGAAATATATACAAATGGAGGGGTCAAAGAATCTCATAGGGATTAATCCTCTCTGATCTCCTTTGGGAAACTGAAAACGTTTTTATTCAAGTCCTGTTTTTCAGACCAATACCTTTCTGTATCTATTGAGTCTTCTGAGAATTTTCCCTCAGCTTTGAGAAATTTAGCTAAACCTCTTTCCTATTCCCTATGGATATTCTGGTTTTTCTTTCGGTCACCTGTACAATATATTTTTGTTAAACTAGTATTGATCGCTACAAAAGCCCTCAACATTTATTAAAGCACTATTAAAATTTTATCTTGTAGATTATTTATTTATTAGAAAGAGATAGAACACTTGAGTCCCTTCATGCCCTCAATAGACAGCAAAGTTGAATTACCTCTGACTCTACTCAGCAGAGCTGAAAGACATCAGCAAGATTAAACATTTCCACAAAAGATCGCATCCATGCGCACAAAAACAGGTTTACCAACACCTTGCCTTCTTTCTCCTCTTCTTATATGTACATGTTGTCTTTGGTAATACCCAACTTTATGATAGTAACACATTTTTATAATTTTCTAGAAGAAATATACAGTTGGACAAGCAAATTAATGCAAATGTTCTGCCAAAATCCTGGGAAAGCATTTATCCCTTGTTGACTGCAGGAGCTTCTTGCAGTTTTACTTCTGCCTCTAGCATCCCTTGCCAGATGTATTCCTGCTATCAGTCTTGTCTTTAGCTTGATATGCAGCCTCATATCATCTATTGAAAAGAAGTTGCAGTATTTATTGAGTTTTGAGTAATACCTGCCTATTCTAAATCTGTATCCACTTCACCTTCTCTTTCACTATTTTCTTTAAAAACATGCAGCTGAAGAAGTTCATCTCTTTTTTAGAGTGTTCTTTCTGAGTTATGAGTCAGCTTGACTTAGCAATTCTCACCCCAACACTACGATTTTTCACTTATAACACACAGCTCTCTTCACTCACCACAAAATTTTTCTGTTTCTTAGAGGCTCTCTGTCTGACTGCCCAGGCTCAATATCAATAAGGTAGTTATTTATCTGTTTACATTCAGTGCTTCTTTTGAAAAATCTTTCCATGTCACTTCTGATACAAACTCTTAATGATATAAGAGCTTTGTGACCCTCCTCTGCACAGAGGCTTTATATTTTCCAGTTCAGTCTCATTAAAATTATCTGCCACATTTAATCAAACTTAAGCTTTTCAATTTATTAGCCTTAGCTCTCCTATTTGTGTCTCAAATGGGATTAGTTTGTGTTCACTTGGTCCATGGTTATTTCCTATAATGTCCTTTCTTCTACAGCTTTACTCCCTACTTACCTAAATCAAGTCCAATAAAATATTGTCTCTTGTAGCTTCAATGTTTATTTAGTGAGTAGCAGTTAGTTATTACACCTTTAAACATCTCAGCACAATTAGTAGTATTTTTTTCTCCTGTCTATTAACTTACACATTAAAGCCATCCAAAATTATATTTTGCATGCTCAGATAAGACTTTGGAGTCTGAAAAGAGCTGACAGTACCTTGCTAATAGAACTTTTCTTGCAAGGCATCTCAAAAATTTCTTTTTTAGCCATGCTTATTTCATTTTTCCAAGAAACACACAGGGAGGTATCTTTATGATATCAGACAAGTTACCTGTTGCAAAGTGGTTGACTAGAGATTTTTTTAAAAAATTATTTGGTGGTTATTGGAATTTTTTTCTTTGCTGAGAGGTGTACAATGACATACTTGATTTTATCCTTAGCCAGATTAAAACCAGGTAAAAAGATTTCTGCTCATGCCTTCTAAAATATGCATTTGGGTAGAAGCCAAACAAAGAAAGTAGGATCTGCACAGAGGAATCACTCTTAATAATTTATTAGTCTCAAAAAAGAGGGTTTATAGCTGAAATCTTTTCGTATTTTTAACATTTGCTGATAAGGCTGCATATAAGATAACTATAACTATACATAAAGTTGCCAAAGTAATTATTGTAGAAGAATGTAAATTCAATTTATACAAATGATAATCCGATATAAGTTCATGCTTAGGGAAATAAAAATTTTTCAAATAGAATTGAAATACTTTATTTTTCATATACTATTTTACAGTAAGACTTGCAACATAAATGTTATGTTCCAATAGAAGTTTTTTTCCATGGGAAAGCCACAGAACACTTACACTTGCATTTATGTTAAAAATCTGGCTGTCACTGATCAGGGAGTGAATGCATAAATCTTTGTTTTAATTATTAAAGTAAAACAAAGGAACCCTTATTTCAATTGTAGGTGTGCTACTTGGAAAACTGCAGCTGCCTGATATCTCACTACTCTCCTCGATCGGAAACAACATTTTCACAATAACACACAATTGAGCTTACTTGCTTGAAACTCATAAGCAGTGCAAGTGTATAATCTAGGTCTCAGTATAATAGTTTTGCTGTTTATTTTAACCTCCAGAGAGTTCTGTTCAATCCTGTCTCTCAAGTGCCTTTCTTAAAACCCCTGAAAAGAAAATAAAATCTGATTTTCTGTGTTCCAAAGGCACTTGACGTTACATCATGTGTCTTTATAATTAATTTTTTTTTATAAAGATGGGTTTTTTTTCCAAAGGCCTGTTTTCTCTCACTGTTTAAGAGAGTGGCACCCAACTGGGAAGTTGCACTAAATGGTCATAGGTCTTTCAGCTCTCCCATTAAGACGTACCTATTTGAGTGCTTTATAATGTAGCCATTTTTATTCACATCAGGCTAAATCTTGGCAAGTGTGTCCCCAGCTTAGGAGTAAATTGTTTGCATGGAACTGAATTGATGCAGCTGTTGCTCAGTGAGAAGGATGCCAAAAACCACAGCTCCTGAGGTCAACTTCCACCTCTCAGGCAAGCCAGAGGCTAGCTAGGCATTAAGCAAACTTTGGTTTGGAACACCTATGCCCTTGATCCGTCCCATTTCTGTCCTGTCCTCTCAGTCAGTTCTGCCTTTACACTTTCTGCAGGAGCCTAAGTGAAAGCCATTTCTTTCCTTATCAGACTATTTGGAGGACATCTATTCTAAACCAAAATATTGTCATTTTGCCAGGGACAAGATGGACTCCAAGGATTATCTACAAGGTTCATCTGGATGTTAGATTCAAGGCAAGATTCACAAGCAGTGCGGATGAAAGTGTGGAACATCCAGGCATGGCTAGTCCTGGACAAGTCATGGAGCTCATCCCCAGGAAAGCTTGCCTCTGTCTCCAGGCCACTGCTTGGGCATCAGGCAAGGGAGCATTCCAGTCTCAAAATCCCCCAGAAGTCCCCTGTAACAGGCTGCAAACCAGTCCTCAGTGCAATAGCTGCTGCTCTCAGGTAGCCTAGATTATATTTCTAAAATTAATGCATTTTAATTTCAACAGTTCTTTTAAACTATTATTTGATGCTTCTCAAAGTGGAAATTATACTGCCTTCCTTTTAGAACATACTGATTGCATTCTAAATACATTGTATTCAATGTATATATATACAATACAAAGAAATAAAGTAATAGTCTAGTGTTGCAGTAATTCTCCCCACTGTTGTTTTTAGCAATATAAACAGCATATACAGCTCTTAGGGTGGTTCATTGCTGGATTTTTTCTTTCTAATTATGAGGCCTACTTTCATTTCAACTGAAACAGAGACTGTTTTCTGAGTACTAAGTAAAAGCTAAGGTGTTGCTTAATCCTACTAGCAAACTCATCTTTTTATTATCTGTAGTTCATAATGGAAATTTCAGATGCTGTCTTGTGTCCCATTAGACATGTCTAAAAACTGAATCAGACCCAGTAGTGCATATTTAACAATAAATTGTGTTAAACAGCTAAGCTGGTATGTTACTCTGTGTTTGATTAAGTTGTTCTTTTGCTGCCTTTATTGTAAGGAATTTGACAGTTTTCGTTTCCCAGTTCAACACTGTTAATGGACAGCTAAAGTTTGCATATTCCCTATGTATCCTGCTGTGCAGCTAAAGTCTGCTGTCACTTGGCATGTAAAATCAATTATTTTTTTAAATGCAATGGCTTACAATTACTTCCTGAACTTCAAAGTTTTTAACCTTTGTCCTTTGAAAATCTACCTATTACATGGCACTCAATTGTCAACAAAGTAAATGAAATCCTATATTAGTTTATGCCACTCCTGTCTGGGCAAATATTTGGGTTTTATACCCAAAGAGGTAATATAAGAAAAAATTATTGTATTTTTCTTATTATTTTTCTGTTTGATGTAAACTTTAATAAATGCTATTGATCAGTGGTGCTCTCTGCTGAGAAACTAACTTTTCCATGTTTGCTCAGTGCAGGCAAGTACCAAACAGAGGTAAGCTTGGTAAAATTTAGTTTCAAAATACAGTACAGACTGTAACTATCTAGAACATTCTGAAGAGTTCAATTACTACATAGAGTGAGTACCAGCTAGGTCATCTTTTTCATAGACATGATACTCTAAAATTAATCCAAAATTAAAAGTCTGCACACAATTTTTTATTAAATTTAGTTTTAAATGTCCAAAGTATTTAAGCTTTAGCCATTCATTATGGAAAGTGTTCTGTAGAAGGGCAGACCTCAATATCATAATATGTCTTCTGGAGTTTTTAATCTTCCTGTACTTTATTCACCCTGTCCCAGCCAATAATATTTCAGGGCTGCCCTCAGACACAGCCCTCCTTTCACCTGATGTGTTTGCATACTAGACACAAAAAAGATGAGATACGGTGGGATGCAGACACACACCCAGCATTGGCTGCCAAGGCAACAGGAACAGGATGTTTCCGATAAAGAAGGGATGACATTTTGGTCCTGCCAACACCCACCATTTCCTTCAGGACAGGCCAGCTGTGCCAGTGGATCTAGAAGTCATTTGGGATAAACACTGCACTTGGCTTACCTTGGGTTCGTCTGACTGAGTACAAAGCGTGACTTTCAACAATGCTATTTAGAAACTGGAATCTGGGCTCTTCCTTCCACATGTATATATATCATGAAGACATTTCTTGTGCCTTCTTCCTACACCATGGGCTGAGAAGACATAATCTGATCCTGAGAGTGTGTATCTTCTGCATAACACTGGCACACATCTTTGGCCACTTGTGATATTACTTCATTTCAGCACTTTGATCAGGTTTGTGCACTTAGGTGTTTTGCTGAAAGGCAATAGTCTAAATAGCAGGTGGCTACTCACAACCTGTCAATGAAGGTATTTTACATGCAGAATTAGAAAAGGAAAAAGAAATCCGTAGCTGTGGATAAACACATTTAAAAAAATGGGCAAGTTTAGTTAGATTATTTTCCTATCCATCTTTTAAATTTCATTAAATGAAATGGGCTGAAACATTTTATTTCACAGCAAACAACTCTGTTATGTGATGCTGGGCATGGAAAACTCCTGTCTTTACCTTCCTGCAGGACTACACGTTCCAGCAGAATAGTAGCTGGGAACGTTCTCAGGAACACCAGAGCACAGGAAAGAATCTGTTAATTGTCCTTTGGAAGCCTTTTTATGAACACAGGAAGGGAGTGCCGTGTCCATTTAGAGAGAAATGTATGCGTTTGGAGCACAGCACTCTCTCTGATAAGTCCCTGGAATCTGGCAGTGCTGAAAGCCTTATGCAGCCAGCTCACATGGTGTCAGACACTGGCATTTTTCAGCGTCTCAGATGTCCTCACAGTTCATCAGAAAACAAGTAGAAAATCCCCTCTGTGTGCCTCCCTAAATGCATTAAGTATTGTTGAGGCATGTCTGCTGAAAGACCTCAAAGCCCTCTAAGTTAAAGTGGCTGCAGAGTGCAAGGGGAAAAGCTGCACACATGGGCCCCACCACCCAAGACAGGAGACCTGCCTTAAGCTGTGTTAGAGGAGGTTAAGATTGGATATTTATTAATATTTCTTCACAGAAAGGGTCGTTAAAGACTGGAACAGGCTGCCCAGGGCAGTGGCTGACGCACCATCCCTGGAGGCATTTAAAAGACGTGTAGATGTGGCACTAAGGGACATGGTTTTGTGGTGGACTTGGCAGTGCTGGGTTTGTGGTTAGACTTGGTGACCTTAAGGGCTTTTTCCAACAAAAATGACTCTATGATTCTAAGATGCTCTCCTCATAACCTTCTGCCATCCCCAGTGTGACTAAAAAAGATATAAATTTTTTATGTTATGACCTTAGAAACTGCAATGGTTGAATACACACATGGTGTATTAGGGGACAGGCTACACACTGTCACCACAGCTGATCAAATCTCTAATGGTGAACCAGATTTAGGTTGTCTCACACCCCTTAAAACCAGTGATATAAACCATTATAACATTCACCATAAATCTTACTCACATATTTAGAGAGATCAGGCAAAATTGCTACTTACTATGATTATTATGATGATGATTATTATTAGGCAAGCTCTTAGTTTGATTCGTAAAACCAGACTTCTTTTTATTTTCCTTAATTTTTATTTAATTGGTTAAATAACAGTAGTTGATACACCACAGAGGAAACATTTAATTATCTGTTTTAGTAAGCCACCATGGAACATATGAAAAATTTTAGTGGTTTTGGAAAGACTGAGACAATGCTGTAGGAAATATTTCTAAAAGCTAAGCTTGAGAAATTATTTCCAAAATGTAAGTTACAGTTATTTGACATAAAAATATTTTTGTGATCCTCTGTCCCTGAAGAGAGTATAAAAAAAGAGTATACAAATATACATTTTGCCTAACTGTGGTCACTGTAAGGTGATTTTAGAAAGTTTGGGGTTTTTAAATGAAGCTATAGTTCTAGGCAATTTTTAGGAGACTGAAATAGGAATTTCTGGTACTACATGCTTACCCTGTTACATTTTAAATCTACAGAACTATTCAAACAGTCTAAATGTATTAGATTTGGGAGGATAATTGGCTTTACTGGAAATACAATTATGTATCTGCATATTCAGGTATTTTATGTCCACTGGCAGTTACTTTTCATCCACAGTGTTTTCATTTTACCTAAGCGCTTATTTGGAAGTTTCATTTAGGACAGCAAATATTAAAAGTTAGTGTTAACATTCTTGGCTTTAATGAGAAGGAAATCCTCCTGAAATATATCTTACTGTACCTTGAATCTTCAGGATTTATGTATCCCCATGCTCAAGCTTATATCATCTAAACAGCAAGTGGCTATTCCACTCCACCCTTTCAAACACTTTCCAAAAGCTCTCAGCAAGTGAGAGGGTTTTTCCAATATCTTTCCTTTCTTCTTGTATCCAACAAAAGCATTTTAATATTACAGCAGACAAAGCTTCTCTTGTGAATTGGCCTCACTTCCGCAAAACATTAAGCACATGATTAACTTTCAATGCATTTTTTTAATTTAAGCTCGAAATGTATCCCCATATGACAAATATAGCTGATATATCACATATGTGAAAGTAAATGCATGCCAAAGTGCTTTACCAAATATGAATGGCTGTCCTGTGTGCTGAAAGGTAAGTATGTGCTTAACTGGTTGGACATTTCTTAATATCAGTGCAGTTTTGACCCCTGTATTTTTTTATTTGTAAACAAATTCCACTAACAAACCATAAAGAAGCTTTAAAAAGGAGAGTTCTGATGGCTTTATGAAGGGTTTCTGATCATTTAATGCTTAGGATCATGTTTTTACAAATTCATGTTAGAGCTTATATTGGGGAGCTTTATACTACTTAAGTTAATTACTTTTATGAAATACAGTACTATATTTTGTACTATCTTTGATTTAACTGAGATAAATTACAACCTTTCCTTTTTCTTGATTTTTTTATATAGACAGTGTAACTTAATTTTCTCTTTTTTACTCTGTCTTTGATTCACTTAAACTACTACTGTAGTGCTTTTGCTTGTGTATGTGTCAAATTTACCCTTAAAATTAGGTAAATAATGAAAAGTCCCCAAGAACGTAATGGGATTTTAGTTAACTAAAGTTATTCCTTCCACAGGGAGCTGGTGCAAAAAGTTACACTCTAACTTTTTGCAAGTCCAGGTAGCAATTGAGTATGTTAGAGATGATGTGCTCAAGCTCTGAAATTATTGTCTCCCCTTTCTTTTCCAAAAGTTTCTGGAGATTGTGTTCTCCAGGACAAAATTGTTCTGCTATTTTGTACAACAAATACAGGTAGGGCAGGACTTCAGCTGTGGTGGCAGTGATATTGCTATTATTTCTATTACCCTGTTACCATTACAATACTGTGCTATATGTTCTCTTCCTAGCCCATAACAAAGTGTACCTTCCTATACTGGTATAGAGATAATGCAATATACAACCAGATCTTTTTCATCCTTCCTCAAATCCCACTTCTTCACAAAAAATATTAGAACTTGAATAGCAGGCAAATAATGAAAAAAATGTGCCTAGTGTTTGCATGAAATTTATAAAGACATTGCCTAGGACATTTTTTTGTTTGTTTCTGAGAATATTTGAAATATCTCTATATGGATAGAAGAGCATGCAAAACCAAGCAATAATCATTTGCACCAAGGAGTGATCAAAACTCTACCGAAAACTTGGGTTTTTTCTGTTTTTTTCTTTTATGTTTTTGATCTATAAAAACAAAGATCTCATAGTACTAGCAATTGTAGAAAATTTACACAGGTGTGTTTTCAGAAAGAACAGATATCCAAATATCAAATTTACTCAAAATCTCTTCCCAGGTAACTGTGACCTTTGCCTGTTGCAAGAAATGTCTCACATCACCTAAAATACTTTCTCCTATCCAGAAGAATTTTCCACAAACCAGATTTATTTTCATCACAGTACATTGAGTCCTACAATAGAGATTGTTTTGTATGAAGAATTTGTACCTATTGCTAGAATAATCAAAATAATTGATACATTTTCACTATCATCTGAATTCCTTCAGGTCAGAGTTTGTTTCTGGTGCCACCAAACCAAAAATAATAAAAAGAAATACAGCTGAAAAATCTGTTGCAAAGCTATAGTTTTATACTTGCATTTCTTTAACCAATTTTATCTACATAAGGGGAATTCCCCTCACCCCAGTTCTATGCATACACTGCCCTTCAGAAGCAGCTGATTGGTTTTTTGGCTTCAAGGCTCACCCTAAGTATTCCACCAGTTGCATTTCTCAGTTCTTGCCTTGAAGTGAGACATACATGAGTTGCTGGCCCCTTTCACACCATGGACCATTTTTACTGTTAGTGGCTAAAACCATCCCCACTATCTCCCACATCCTCACTGAAATACCTTCCTCACTCTCTGTGCAGCAGTCTTTATGAGAAGCCCTTTCCTGAGTGCTGGTTTCATGTTTCAAAATAGGAGGAACCTTCTGACCTTTTCCAGAAGCTCCCAGGCACCAGAGGAGCCATAAGTCACCCAAATCTGGCAGTAAACCTGCCTGCATGTCTACTCTTTCTGCTCTCTCTCCTGTGCTTTCATATTTCATTCTGTCTCTTGGTGGTCATGAATGTATATACTTACTAACAGTGAAGTCTCTCGTGTGCTCTTGACAAAGAGCCTGGGGTCCCACCTGGAAGGTTTCATTGGCACAGGCACAGAGATGTTAAATAACCACAGACAAGCCATAGGTAAAGGCTTCTGGAGCTCACAGGGTTGCATGACCCCAGATGTGATTATCTTTAACGTGGCAGTGAGCCACACAAAACAGACACTGCTTTAATCTGGCCTACAGCTTGCAATAACCTGGTGACAAAGCAGGCAGGTATGCAGTCCTGCTCCTGACAGCTTTGGTCCTTCCCACAAGTATCACCCAGAGAGTGCAGAGAGGGGATGACAAAGGAAGGCAAAAGAAGGTGACAAATCCCTGGCACTGTTAAGAGGTAGTTAAAATGTTTTCATTTCCAATTGTGATTGATGAGGCTAAGGAAAGGATCAACATAAGGACCACTGTTTTCCTTCATTCTCTGAAGAGGCACAAGATAAATTGCAACCAGGATGCACATTTTTTCTGCACTTTACAACAGTAGTTAATGATTCTAGTAAACAATATATTTAATAACACTATTTGGAGCAACAGTATGCACCTGTGTTAATTAATATACATGTTTTGCAAAAGCTGAGCCAAGGGCTGGCTGCTGGAAAAATGGGAAGGAGATCCAGCCACATCTCACCTGGACAATCTCCTTTCTCACCACTCTCACCTGGCAGCAGCAGAGCTCTGCATGCAGTTGAGCATTTTCAGAGGGTTTGCAAATATTTTATTTCTGAGTAAAATCTACTTTTCATAATTATTTGACTCATTCTCAAATTTGCCTGTTGTATCGGTTATAAAGAAATCACCTAACATTTTTTAAATGCATCTCAGATACATCCCCTAGCAAATAACACTGTCAAAAGTCTTTCTGGCTCGCCCATAGTCTGCTGCTTCTATTACAATGAAATCAATGGAAAAGGCACAGCAGTGTCTTGAGAGATCCTTTGTAAGCTACACAATAAAGTGAAAGGCTTGGATAAGGACATGCCATTAAAGGTTGTGGACTTAAAGCCACATATGTGGCAGATGTGTTTGATTGTGCAGAGAATACACAGCAGCTTCCTATTTTCAGTCCTGGCATATTAACATGGAACAAATGAAATAAATGTCAGAGCATCTAATCCCCTAATATAACCAGAGTAAATTATTATTTCCTGCAATAGTGTGACCGTGATAAAATAAAACAGGATATAAACTCAGGCAGACAGGAACCAAGATGGACTGCAAATTTTCTCTTTCTCAAGTACAGTGCAGATATTTTTAAGTGGCTACACCAAAATATTCCTCAGATATCAAAATTTAGGCTCAGGAGTTTATCACATACACACCAGCCCCATGCACCTCGCTGAAAAAGGTCAATGTGGCACGACCCATAGATTACAATGGGTTCTCCAGCTGGGAAGCAACATTTGGGATGAGTGGAATGGCCATAAGAGTAAAGCTTGGGAACTTATAATTGAAACCTGTAAGTATTATGAAAAATATTTCAATTTACAATGAAGTGAGGGAAAGATTTATAAAGGAAATCTGTATCTGTAGTTCCCTAGGCAAGCTATCTCTTGATCAAGCAGTTTTCTCTCTGCTTGGGTAGCCTGCAATTATTTGCTTAATCAGCTGTTCTGTTCATTGAACCTGGACACCTGATTAGGAAAAGGAACTTCCATCCTATGAATTAGATCACAAAGATTAAAAGAAACTACCAAATTTCAGACTCACTGCATGCAACTTGTGAATTTTAACAAACTAGAGAAGGCTGTTTAAAATCACTTGACAAACAAATATAAAATAATCCACAGTTAGGGAAAAGTCACCGATGCTACACGAGTGTCCAAGAAAAGTAGAAGGAACTGACAATTTTGCCCAAATATAGAGGTCTTCAGCTCTGTATTTTGGTGAATACTGAGCTTTGAATGGAAGTATAAATTCCAGATGGGATCTTCTAAAATAAACGCCCACTAAGCACACAGTGCATCTCAAAGCCTGGCAACAGCCCATTGCCCTCCTACCTTTTCAAAAACTTCTTTTTTTGGCCAATACTGGTTTTAAAACAAAGCCATGTAACTCTCTAAAACAAAGCCATGTAACTCTCTTAAACATATAAATAGATCTCATGTTCATCTTGGTTTGTAATCCTTCAAGTAGGTCTTTAACTCCCATCCTCCAGAAAAAGATAGATGGATGCAGTAGATTATGTGGGAAGATTTAAGTTGGATTCAATTAGAGGAAACTCTTAAGTAATCAAGATCCTTTCCCTTCCAATGTAAACATGATCTATGTCCTCTCATACAATAGTGCTTGCAATGGGGACTTCCTGTGGATGTTTTGTTAGCATTTTCACGTGTCTGTGTGTCTGCCTGTGACAGTGCAGGACCTCTTTGCTATAGGCAAACTGCCCTGTGGCAGTCACTGCCCAGAGCAGCACATTACCAAGATTCCCAAGGTTCCCAAGGGAGCAGAGCAGGTATGCCCTGTTGGTCTGAACCCGTGGCAAAGCAGGTTCACAGCTTTCTAAGGCCACAAGGGAGTGTTATGATCACACACAAGTGTCACATTTCTCCTTCGGCATGCAAAGGAACATTTAAGCAAGACTGGAACAGGACAGCTCTAGAGGAAACAGATATCCTCATTATTCAGGATTGAAGAAAAATGTCAGGTTAGGACCTTGTTTTACTGACAAAACAAGAGATGATTATCAGCACTTACATCTCAGTCTATAACTTCCACACAGATTTTATCTATTTTTCTATGATAAAGGAATAAGCTCTCCATTTATAGTTATCTGTGCCTCACTTTCAGGAACAAACTCCTTTAAATTTATGAAGATCACTAACAAAAGCTCTTACTTTCTCATTCCCATTGAATATTAAAAGATAATCACAGGAAAACAGCCTTTCAATAGTTTGTAGCATTAACTTACTGCAACAATTAACTTAAAATGCAAACTCCTGGTAACCAAAGTTACTAGATAGTCTCTAGACCTCCCAGGAGCCTTGACACATAAGATTGTATTAATTTATATAAGACAGGCATCATTTATTGGAAGACACAACCATAATATGAACAAGCAGACTGGGCAAAAACAACCATGGCACATGTCTGCACTGCCAGAGGGCTGGTAGGTGAACTGCCACCCTTTTGACTCCCCTTTCCTCCTCATCCTGACCATAAATCCTTGTGTCCTCAGCTCCAACACGCTTTGAAAAAGCTTCACTTCAGGTAGAGAAGAAGTCATAGAGGAAGGGCATCTCTTCTTCCCTCTATTTTTGGAACAATGGGGGATAACAGAAAAGAGCATGAACTTCCAATGAATACATCCTCATAGAGGCTCTGTAACAGATTTATATAAATATGTATCTACCTACCAATCTGGTCTTTGGGAGGACATTTTTCCATACCCTCTGAAACACTGTAAGTACATGTATGTGTGTACATATACTCACACAGCCACACTGTTAGATCACATTTAGAGCATAATATACAGTCCCAGACTGGCAGGGGAAATTTTCATCCATCAACAACAAACTCTGGTATTCTATCAGCACTGTACTTACAATAAATCATGTTTGAAGTCTGGTGCATGTCACTGCCACACAACAGAGGATCCAGGGCTGACTCAGCTGCCAAGAGTGAAGGACTACTGCTTGTGGGTATAAAGGAGGAGGTTGATTAAAAATATTTGGATGTATGCAAGAAGGGCTACATTCAGGGAAACACCTAAATCAATAGACATCAGCTTTCAGCCTCTCTTGGGGAAGGCCAGAAATTACTCTCACCTGCAGGAAAGTAAATTCTGATGAACACTTGCAATATAAAGATAAAACTTCAATTCACTTAAATGGAAGTACCTGACTGTAAAAAGTAATTGATTACATACTATAAAAGAGAAAAGGCAATTACAGGCACAGAATACAGGAAAATTCTATTATATACAGGATGAAAATTGCTGTATTGTAAATAAGATAAACTCTCATTTATGTACTTATCTAGAGAAGGCCTGATCTATGATGGCTACCTCAGAAAACCATTGTGCCCTGTGAAGTTGTTGAGTAAGTAAAATGGAATTTACACCTCAGTGAACCAGACAATATAATTCTATCAGTATAAATGCTTTATTTTTTCCTTGGTTATAGTATTATTTTTTCAAATTAAAAACCTGATCCTGCAAACATTATCTCTCCTGCCCACAAGCAAATTTACTGATGTTAAAATATTTCTAATTTGTGCGTGCTCTCAAATAGTCCAAGAATTTAAGACTTTGATCTGAATATGATGATTCAACAAACAATTTGAGTAAAACAATTTTTAATCTTTGGGTGATTATCAAAAATTTTCATTTGGACTCCCCATTTTTGGGAGGGTCATTGGACATTGCAAATTATACTATGCATGATTCCTCTCTCCTTGAAACCTTTTAACCAGCAGACAGCAAAGTAGAAACCAGTGAATTACAGTCTGTCCTCCTGACCTTTAGGTTAAGCCAAGTCTGCTCTGCAATATCATCATTGAAGCAGCTGGTTTCATTGCCCTCCTTCCAAAGGGCTGCTGACCATTAAAGCTACACACAGGTATTGTATTCAAAGGGCAAATCTGAGCACATTATACAGATTTCAAATGCATGTCCTTACCACTCATAGCAGACCTGATCCAATGCCCACTGAAGTCACTTGGGATGGTATTCCCCTCTTTCAACCTTGCACAGTTAAAGCAAACATACCTACACCTCAGCCAAATCTTTGTCTTTATAGTCAATGGAAGAAAATAGGTCCTTTAGGGTGTGTTTCATCTGACCAGTTTTTGACTTCTACATGAGGATGGAATAAGTTTCCCTCCTGGAGCTCCTCTATTTTTTCCATTGATTATAAAGTGATCACAGCATGACTCAGATGACTTTATGTACATCTATAGTTAGGTAAGAGAAACTGGAACTTCTGGCTGACAAACATACTTGGTTTTGTTTTTTTTACTCCCTACAAGATAGCACCGTGGTGCAAGTGTGACCCAGGGCATGAAAATTCTCAGTCTTTACAGATGTATCTGTGATGAGGAAGACTTCAAAATAACCTGGAGAAGGAAAGGAGTCTCCAGTTCCTTTCTGAGAAACCCTGAGCGCCTTAGTGTGCATCTTCAAGGTTACACAGATCTCTGGAGAAGAACAGCTGAACAGCAGAGTGTTTATTTACATTAATTCAAATTAATGTAAGTTCTGAGTTGCCCTACACTAGGTCAGAAAACACAGTGACCTCATTTTACACAGAAGGCTCCTTATACGGTCTCATGCAAACCCCACACACAAGCTCCTCAGCCAGCATCTGTCACAGTGTTTGGGGAAATCTCAAGCAATTGCAGAGTTGTGCTCTAAGCCCGTGCCAGGGGGTGTCCAGCTTGCCCCTACGTGTGGACATTTCTGTGTTTTCAGTGCTCCCCAAGGGTTCTGCCTGGCAGATTGGATTGATGTGCAGCAGCCAGGATGAGCGTGGCCAGCACAGGGCAGAGAAGGGCACACAGCAATCACTCAGGGGCACGACCGCTCCGTGAACTTGATCCAAACACTGCGAGTGTATAAAACACTCTGGTGTAAGCTTGCAAACTGTCTGTTCTGTATAAACAGCTTTCACCACCCCTGCATTTTCTACTTGCAACATTTCAGATGCAATTCTAAGTTGTCATCAGGGTATCTAACATAATTCAGAGACTGAGCACTGAAAGAGGCAAGTAAAAGCCTATTCCTGCTTCTGCTTAAAGTAACTGAAGAACCATATCAAATTATTTCAGAACAGAGTTAATAATCTTCTGCTTTGTTCTGTGAATTGCCAGGAGACACTAAATACAAATTTAACACTGTAACGAGACATATTTTCTTTTCCTTAATATTTTAAGAGTTAGTTTGGTTTTATACTAATTATTTGATTTATTATATTTATTATTGAAATTTACGTGTTATGAGAGAAGGATTCTTAGTCAGGAGTTTTGTCTAAGTATAAAGTACAAGGTCTAGAGCTTCTGCAAATAAAAAGCTGGCTTGTTATTTCACAGACATATGAAACATTCTGAATGCAACAAAAACAGTTTTAGAAAAAGGAAATAACATGAAAAGGAAAAGAAAGACATTGAATTTCCAGTGATGTACTTTCAGGCATTTGCATTAATACTTAATGCTTCCAGCTCTGCTCTCTCAAGAACCCATAAACAAGATAACCGGCTTCTTTATGGAAGAATAACATGGGTATAAAAGGTTATATAATGACATGCAGATTCTTTTGCAAAAATTACTGAAACCGTAATTGCTAACATAGTACCTGCCCTTAAGAAAAGCACATATTTAGATGCATTAATTATAATATGTGGACTGTATTATCTAAGAAATTGATTTATTTTTTCCTTCTGAAGATGCTAATCAAGTCCTGTGGGAGACTTGTTTGAGTGTAAAATTCCCAAGCTTTTATGCTTTAATTTAAAATAAATTCTGAGGCGCAAATTTCATTCTTTTGTTTTTCTCACTATATTTCCTCCTGTGGTCCTCAGTCCATCCAGGAGGTGAACTTTCCATTTTTTTAAGTTCTGTTTGGAGATTTTAGGCACAAAATCTTCTCTAAGCAAACACAATGACAAACTTTAGATTAATTACTTTTATGATGGTAAGATTATCAATTAATTACTCAAGTAAACTGGTGAACAGGTTTGAATTTTTATGCTGATAATATGAATGTATTTTCTTTTTATACTTGGGAAAGCCATCTTTTGACCTAAAGCTTCATACAGCTCTGCACAGCATCAAGAGGTCAGCTCTGAACCTTGAGGACAGATTTGTGTGAACATAAAGGCTTTGTTGCTGCATGCGTTTGCAATTGTGTTCTGTATTTTTTTATTGTGAAAAATACAAATGAAATAAAACATCATCTCTGCTTATTTTAGTCATTGTGTTGGATTTATCTAAGATTTATCATACTTTTTCTGAGCCAGTGCATGGGAATGGCCTCCCAGTCACATCTGACACATGTAGACAGATCAGAAGGCATTCTGGTATCTGAACCACTAAAGCACAAATTGGTGCTGTAAAACAGGAAACAAACTAATTTAGCCTGCTACACTTATGGAAACTATATTGTGAGTTGGCATCATTTCACATCTGTATTTCCTGACATTTGCCTCAGACTTACTCTGAATTTTGCACAAAACTTCAGCATCCAAGAGCAAGCAGAAATAACATAGAAATCAAATGCTTAGTAATGTTCATTTTCATTGTGTTAATTATCTGAAAAGTTGTATTTAAATTCCTTAAACAACTTCCACAGCTTTCCATTCTCCAAGGAATGGCCTTGAGAAAATAAACGTACCCTGAATCTTGTGAAGAAGACAGAGGAAGAGTGGGGTAGCTGAACTACAAGACTGAGCAATTACCTTAAATGAGTAATGCTGGACAAAGAGGCAGACTGGGACTTGTAACTCCATGCTCGAATGTTGGAAATCCTGCTAATGGGAGGGACTCTGGGAGATTTGCCACAGAAAGGGAAGTTTGCTACTCTCCACTCCATGCTATTTTGTTTAACTCCTTTTTCTCCTCTTCTGAGGTGAAAGAGGTCAGTTCATAAACCTGGCTGAGCTCAGCACTGGTTAATAATGATTTTTCACCCTTCCCATTCATACAGATCAGTGTTTTGGCACCTTGACTTGAACAGGAACCTCAGTCTCAGGTCTCCATTTACAGCCCTGAAGCAAGCATTTACTTACAGGTGCAATTGTGAGGAGAATGCCTCTTCAGATGGATTTAGTTTCTGACAAAATCCTGTTACATGCATTTGAAATAAAGTAGGGCCAGCCTGGGCTTCCTTTCCTTTCTGTCTATTTTTTTCTCTTTTTTTTTTTTAATTGTTAAGTAGAACGTGACTTTTTGTCAAGATGGACTAGGCCCTCCTAAAAGAAGAGAAGTTGGCTTGGTCCAAGCACTGGCACAAGGCAGCATCTTGGGCTTATGTCTGCTCAGAGCTAATTCAGGCAAGCATCCACAGGGAAGACCAAGAGCAGTTAAGTACACCAGCCATAACCTTTGATGAACAGGTTTGTTGCCATCCTGCCACCCTGCCACAGCCACTCTCACCCTGTACCTTGTACCTCTTTCTGCAGAGCAGCATGGCAGCCAAAATGGGATTGAAGTCAATGGAATTATTCCAGCTTCAGAGCCCCACATGTGGCAATAATCCAGCTTTCCTCTGCATTTAATGTGGCCCTAACAGACCACCCAGAGCAGCAGCACACATAGACAGGACTTCATGTGGAAGCTCTCCACTAGCAGTGCCTGCTTCCCCTCTGACCGTAGCAGCACCAGCCCAACACTTCTGATTCTGGGCTTGGTTTTGTTTCCTGCAGGGAAAAGGGAAGGGGAAACAAAAAACCAAAACAAAAAGGCTGAAACTTTTCTCAGTGAATCACACTGAACATGCATAGCTGAGGGAAAGGATGGGAGATGGCTGATGATTGTCAATTAAATTCAAGGCACTCACTACTCAACAAAAGCACCGTTGGAATCCCGAAGGTGACTCTGTGGTATTTCAGAGTGGTTCTGCTGCTGTTTTTGCTCTCAGGGCTTTTTTCCAAATCCCAAACCGAGATTTTTCTTCTAGAAATGAAAAAGAATTCCTGAGCTCATGTGTTATTGAAGCACTGCAAAACAACATATTCCCTTTACTTCCAGGGCACATTTTGTGTTCAAAATAAAACAGCAACAAAAATAAAATTACTTTTATGCTATTCAGAAGAGGACTTTGTTAGGCAGCCAAGAATTTTCCCTCATTATTTCAGGCTGTCATTGAGCCTGACTTTCGTAATAATAATATTTTTATTACTTTGCATTAATAGGAAACATGAGCCAACACTATCCAGATATAGCTGAGATGAGTGATCACATCTCCCAGGACTGCACACATAGCTCACAGCACTAGGGACACCCTTGTCTTCCTCAGCACAGAGCACACCATTAGCACTGCAAATAAATCCCACCACCAGCCCCTGGCACAGCTTAGCAGGAGAGTCCTCAGGGAAGCACACAGGAGCTCCCATGCCAGAAACAAATGAAGGTGACCTTCAAAGGAAGCGTCAGGGAAAAGGAGCAGATTTAAGAATATGGGGTATCTAGAAGATGTTACTTGTGCCAAAAATCCCTTGGGAGGCTTTGGGCATACCTATACCTGTAGTGATTTCCTCATTTGTCAGAGCTGAACCTCCTATGTTTTCAGGATATCCTGTTCATTCGGACCCCTTTGTCCTCAGCTTGCACAGCCCCATGTCCTTCTCTCTCATCACCTGTTACAACGTCCTCATCTGAACCTGGGTGTATATGCTTATATGCTTGCTCCAAAGGTTTACCACCCTTCCACTTTAATCACATCCTGTTTGGGTTTGGCCATTATTTCAGCACCTGCTTACAAGAATATAATTGGCTCTTCTAATGAGTGGAACGATCTGGGAGAAGTTTCCCATTTGTTCTTCCCTTGGTCACTCTATCAGATAAGAAGTTCATTACACTTTCCTGTCTCAGATCTCTATTTTTGAAGTACTTCAGAAAAAAGCATTCCCCAAGTTATTCCAGGAAGTTTCTGCAAGCTGAGAGCAGATTTTCTGTGTTTTCTTTTTTATTACATGTAAACTAGGGATATATGCACTCTGAATGTTTCCTTCTTTTAAGGAAGTACAGGGCGGAGGGAGTGTTTCTCTGATCTGACAATACCATGCTACATGTTTCATAACTGGGTTCATATACCCTCCACCTACACCACTGTGTTTGTCACCCACCCCACCCCCTGCACTCAACTCTATTAGACTCTACAGAAAGCAGTCCTTCATTTTCCTCAATTAGACAAAAATTCCTACAAGTACTTGGCCCAGGTTTTAAACTAGTTGCAAATAGAGCCAGAACAAATTATCACCATACCCATTAAATGATCTTTTTAGCAGTAGAAAATCAGGAGAAATCATGTTTTCTCTAGAAAACAAAATAGCCTATCCATCTGCAATCCCTTTTCCAAAGCATGCCTACATCACCATTAGCTAAAGGAAACTATTACCTCACTATAGTCTCCATCTCTTCTCCAATAAAAATGTTAGAGGCATTTGAAAGCAGTTATGACCCCATATGTGTAAGGTGTCTGATTTCTAATCTTTGGTATGGGAAGAGCACTTTATACTCTTTGTCCCCTTGAAACATTATCCTGCTCTCTGAACACCCAGACTGAAGGTTGTAATTCTCACGTACCTGGTCATGCTTCCACAAGATGAGTCACTCTCCCTATAACTACTCACTGCCACTCTATCTACCAGTTCTCTCCATCTCACCCATTAAAATTAATTAAGCTGAATCAAATATTTACCTTAAAAGAGATTATAAAAAATGTCCATTTCCCCACTAAAAGTGGGGACACCTGAGCTACTTGAAACAACTATTAACTTTTTGGTATGGTTAATATCTTGTGGTTGCCTGATTTCCAGGTCTCTTTCAAGAGTAAATAGTTCATATAGAAAGAGCCAACAAATTGTTGGGATGTTTTTACAGTAAGTATGAGTTTCTGAGCTGACACAGGTGTCCTGCTAACTAGCCAGAAAATGTGAGTGCCCTGACTTCTGTTGTGCTACGCCAGTGAAAGAATCTGCCTCATCATCTAGTCCTTTGAGGATAATTTGAGACCAAAATCTATTCCCAACTGGAAGAATAAGCTGTGTTCAACCCAGAAATTACAAATAGCTATTCCTTCCATTTAGGAAATCCGTAGTAAATAAGAACTTTGCCTTCTGGCTGAGTGCTGTTTGTTCAATATTCTGCTGTCTACCCAAATGGCAAAAATAGGTATTCTAGTATCATCTGATACATTTTCTAGGTTAAATACAAAGATGTAGCTTTACCAACAATTTGGTTTGTAGATACAGAAACTATATCCATGAAGGCTTCTATTAAATACCATCAAGCACAACTTCCTACAGAAGTTTATGAATCAAATCAGCGGACTGAAAATCTAATATTTTAGTCTTGGTTAGTATTCTCTTTCTTGAATTTTTCCAGCATGTGTCCATTTCCACACAAAGCCCAAAAACTCAGATTCTTATGCCCATCCTTTCCCCCAAACAATTATAGATAATGGATGAATTCTCCTCATGTTACTTCTTCTGTAGCCTGTGGACATGCTAAGACAGCTACCCACAGCCACCATTTATTTCAGACAAGTACTTTAATATGAACTTCATGGCAACTTCAGAATTTACTGTCATCTGACACACAGATTATTAATTATAATTTCCTGAGTTTATAATGCCCAAGGTTCTTAGACTGTTAGACACTTTTAACTAGCTTTAAAAGCTCAGTGATTAGGAACATCGTCCCTTCCTCTATCAGATGCTTCCATAATAGTCAGACCATTCTGTAACTCTCACTGCAGAGAAAAAAATTTTTAATTGTAGCAGTCCATATATTTTCTCAAATTAATACACTGACTGAGCATGTAATGTACACAATGTTTTTTCTGTGGATGGATTGACTTTCAAAGACAGGGCAAGTCTTAAGGGTTTTTTGTTTGAAAACTCTGGTCTTAGCCATATATTTAAGTTTTATTCAAAGTTATGCTGAGATAACATAACTTTGCATTTAGTAAGAAAATCTCACTCTATCTCCATCTTCTCTTCACATTCTTTTTCAGACCTTGTGGCTGGAGTCCACTTCACTGTGTGCACAGTGTGGCTGTGCTCTGATTCCTGCTCCCCCATCTTGCACCACTCAGCACGGAGTAAGAAGGGACTGGAGGCATGTCCACTTACCAGCCATTGTCAGGAGCATTGACAGCAGGCAAGCTAACATCCCAGAAATCTCTTAAACAACTGAAGTGCAAGAGAAGAAAGGAATCAAAATAAAATAAGGTTGCAGGCAGTGGAAAAGCAAAGACTGCTATTAAAAGTATATGGAACTTTATTGGCACAAAAATAGATGCTGTAGGAGTGCCATGTGTTTGTTTGCTTAGAGGTAATTAATTGATAAATTGGAATGGTTCACTGTTCAAAAACCTTTTTTCAAAATTTTACAAACTAAGAAGTTAAATAGTATGTATTGAAAATATTTTGTATTTTATGTCTGTGTATTTCTTCATGTCCCTGTCTATAAGGATTTCTTTCAGGTATATGTACTGGCTTACAAATTATTCTAACTTCAATTTAAAATGTTATCATGAAATATTCACTCTCAGCAGTGTTTTAAAAGAATATGCAAATATATCTGTCCTCATTCTCTTGAATATTGAGGGACTGGTCGGTTAATCTTCCACTTCCTTAAAGTAAACTGAACGATACCTTTTGAAGAGAATTAAATTAAATTTTCTGCTGAAAATTGAGGTGTTCAATAGTGGCAGAGCTAGGTATAGACCACTTTCAAATAGTGTGAGAAGGAAGATACTACTCCCATAGTATTTCAACTTTATTCCATTATTAAAATAATCCCTTGCACAGTTTTAAGCAGATGTAAGGTTCCTTAAAGGTGAGTAAGTCACCACAAAGAAACTAAGAATCATGCAGTGAATCTCTGCAGCATGCCCCAGGGCTCTAACCAAATTATTTGTCTTTGTGGCAGCAGAATGTGAGGACAATGGGGAGAGCTGAGCAGTCCTCTCCAGGAGGGGATGTTAAAGAGCAGGTTACATTGTACCCATAAGCAGTGAGAGTTTGTATATGCTGTTTCCCTGCAGGGAGGTGCAAGGCACTGCCTGAGAGCCCTTTTGCAGCTTCAGACTTGTTTCCACCACCCTGATGTGTCAGAGATGGGAAGCAGTAAACCATCAACCCCACCCCTGGAGCAGGTCATCATATTTATAATCTCCATATGTGCACAAACTGACCCACCTCAGTTCCTACTTTTGCTCTTCTGCAGTGCCATGTGGCTTTGCCAGATAAAAGAACATGAAAGTCCCACAATGGCATATACATTTTTGCTTAAACAAGTCTACACTTGTCTTCAACCCCGACTCATTTTAACTCACCCAAGCCATGGAGTAGTCCCTGCTTAGGGTGAGCTTCTGGCATCCTAGAGCTCAGCAAGGGGGAACCCTATATACAAGTGCCTTGAAAGTAGCAGATAGAGTTGTTCCTCCCCCACCTCACCCTGGCTTTATCAGTAGCTGAATATGCACAGCACTTTGCAGCCCCATATGGCCAGCTTTAGCCAGAGGTTTTGGCTAGCTCTGCTTAGCTGAGGGGCACCACACATCGCAGCAAGGTGCTACCAGAGAAGAAAGAGAGTGAGGAGGAGGCAGCATAAGGTTGGCAGGATAGACCCAGTTCTTCAAGTGGCTCTGTGCTCAGTCAAGGAGAGTCCCCTGCTCTTGGAATGCAAACTCAGTTGCCTTCGGGACTTCATGTCATCCTGCTTCTCCAAACAGACTGGGACAATGCAGGATTCTTCAGAGGAGCCCACGTCCAGGAGCTGAGCAACTTCAGGGTAGCATTTATGCTACCTTCCATGATCAGGGATAAAGCTGCACATCTTGCAGTTTTTCCATTATTTTGTCTGTTAAGGATTTGTCTTAAATCCTTACACAGTGTCACCCATGTAAAAGTTCACTGTAGCATCTCCTTTTAAATCTTCATTGTTATGTTGGGAGGGACAACTAAACTCCAAATGGATTTGGAAGAATTTCATTTAGCTGAGCATGGCTTACTGCAGTCCGAGTGTATTAATTTCATATACTGAGATTTACATCAGACAAGATAAAGTGCTTCAGAAAAACATTTTTCAGTAACTCATAAACAAAAACCCCAGTAATGGTCCAGCTGAGAAATCTTTTTCTCATAAAAAAGTGTGATGCATCTAAAATATGTGTTGACCATCAATGCAATCTGTAGATAAACAAAAATCTGAGTACTTCATTATTCGCACTTGTCTATACTTGATATTAACATAACATAGAGTAAACAAGAACAGACAGTCAATTTATTTTATACATAAACAGTATTTGAAAATATAGATGCATTACCAGAAATTCTTAGCTTATTATTCTAAAAGGATTTTGTAAATTGCTCTCCTTAATATACTACCACAATTTTTATAAATTGCTCTATTAGCACAATTTGTGGAGATTGTGTCATGCAGATTGTTAGTAAATTGAGCCTGTTTTTCTCATTTATTTCCATTTTTCTTTGCAAGGGCACAATTCAGCAGGAATACAAGGATCAGATTCTTCTCTCAATTACACCAGTGTCTGAGTTACTACACCGCCTTCATTAAAAAAAAAATAAAACCTAGATCCTGATTTTCCATATTTTAAATTCCATGAAAGAAAAAATGTTTCTTCAAAATGTTTCTGCAGCTGAGATGAAATTAGTTTGCTTATTACTAACAGGATGCTCAAGTATTTCTTTTTTTTTTTGTCTTACCACAGTATTAGGCTAGGCAGTAGATTCTAACGATTCTTTAGATTTTATCTAAAATAATGTGGCTAAATTGCCCACTGAATTATTATCATTTAACCAAGTTTTGAGAGAATTATCAATTCTGGGGAGGGGGGGAAGCACATGTAAGAAATTAGCAAAGTGTATAGAAAAGGGAAAGACAATTAACAAAAATGTGGAAATTATGCTCACTCTAGGCTGACTTCCAACGGCGCTTCCAAAGGGTGCAATTTCCCTTGCACACAAACCTGAATGAAGCTCCTTTAATTAGATATTTTTCTCTATCATAAACAATATGGGCTACATTTTTGAAGACATGCATTCCAGAGGATACAGCATTGCATTGCAAACAATCCCAAATATTTGGGAAATGTGGGGCTCAATCTTAAGAGCCTTCAAAGATCAAAAGGAATCCCATGGGGTTTTCAATAAGTTTTGTGCAAAATCTTTAATATTTCCATTCCAAGCACAATATCCCGGGATCTCTCAAGAAACACCACAAATTAATTTAATGTCTAGAGGACCTAAGGAATAAGGATCTTGGAGAAATTGAAAGAATAAGAAGGAGAGTCAGTCACCCCAAAGAGGAGGGGGATGATTCTGCCTCTCCAATCTCCAAAGGCTCACAGAGGCAGCAACAGGCTTGACAGCAGAGGGAAATAAAAGTCCCCATCCCTTCCCTCCATAAGACTAATTTCATGAAGGAGAGGCACAGCAAGCCAATCTTGTCAGGAAAGGTTAATAGAGGTGCTGGAGGTTGGAGGCAGTGGGGAGTGGGGTGTTACACAAGGAGACTGCCCAGAAATGCTGCCAAAAGCACCCTTTCCTGCCAGCAGCAGGACAGAGGAAAGCAAAAAGCACCTGAGAGGTCAGGAGGGGAGACAACAGAGACAGGCACAAAAAGTAAAATGCATTAGACCAAGTGAGATTCAGAGGAAATGCACCTGATTGTTGGACAGGGGTGAGAAACAATAGACCCTGGAGATACATTTAAGGACAAGTAATGGTTTCAGAGCAGTACCAAGTAGGGCAGAAAAGTGAGACTGCTGCAAGGTGTGATTTTTCATCAGACCAAGAGATTTTGGTAGGCTTTTGCCATCCTGAGTGCTAAGAAGTGTAGTAATGAACCTCAAGGCTTTGGGGTAGAAGCATCCTTTGCGATGCAGAGTTTCTGCAATTTTATCATCCGGACCTCCTGCCCTTTGCCCCTCTTGCTGCTCTAGAGACAGCAACTGCTTCTTAAAATGTGCTTGCATATTACTTAATATTGAGCTCAAACTCAGCATTACTCTTACTTTAATGAGCATAATGATATAACTTTTGTTTTTTCATCTGATGGAAAGCACTGGTAAGACAAGCGGGCCCTGAGTAAGATGGAGCAATTTATTCTTATTGTCATAGGAGCAATTTGTAGATATTTTTTTTCTCTAATACTGATAAAGGCTTAGACAAAAAAAAAAGTAAATACATCCTGATCAAGATACAAACATATTTTAAAAAGGAGAAAAAAATCAAATAAAAAGCTCAATAATTGAAATTTAAACCTATTTTTTTTATGTTTTATATTAACTTTTTCCTTTAAATGTAAATTTTAAAATTAGTTTTATGGTTCCATAACTTTAATAAGCATTTCCAGGAAATATATAAATGCAAATGTTATAAGAAACCATGTAACAAGGGTCCTTCAGGAACAGTCATGTCACTGTAATACGAGCATGAACTGAAGTCACATAACTTCCTGGTATATAGCCCCTGAGAAAAGAAACAAAAGTTTTATTATTTTCCTTTCATCTGACTTTAGCCAAAAATAATCAGATCATCAGTGGGTCATGAGGTAGCACTCTTTGTCCACTTTTCACCCCTCTAGCTTTCTCTTTAGACAGCTTTACTAGTGCAGACAAGAATGACACGTATAGAACCATCACAAATACAGACAGACATAGAAGGGTTTGCGTTGGAAAGGACCTTAATGACTAAAAATTTTTAATCCCCTTGCCGTGGGCAGGGACACCTTCCACTAGACCAGGCTGCCCAAAGCCCTATCCAACCTGGTCTTGAACACTTCCAGGGACAGGGCATCCACAGCTTCCCTGGGCAACCTGTTGCAGTGCCTCACCACCCTCACAGTAAAGAATTTCTTCCTAATATCCAAACTAAACCTTCCCTTTTTCAGTTTGAAGTAATTCCCTTTTATCCTGTAACTACATGCCCTTGTAAAATGATGCCCTCTGACTTTCTTGTAGGTACCCTTCAGATACTGAAAGGCTACTATAAGGATAGCACCATCATATTTGTGTAAATGAATGTACAGCAAAATGCAGATCTCCAGAACCATCCAGAAATATCACATACATTCACATACTTGCAGGCATCTAATAATGAGCAAGCAAAGAGGTATTTAAAGGAGCAGGAGAGAGTGCATTTCAGAGAAGCCTTTGCCCTAACTCGAATCACTGTTATGTTTTCAGGGTGTATGACTCATCTGATGAGCTTTTTCTATCCCTCCCCACAAGGTAGAACAGTGAACAAGAAGTAAATGACAGGGTTTTAACACATACAACTAGAGAGAAATAATTAGCAACTATGAAGATTTAAGAAAGGGAGCTTATAAGAAAGGGAAGTGCAACACTCAGCTTGCACTTGCAGGCACTTTTTAAATTCTCTTGTTAAAATTAGAAACAGGATAAGGACTCTTGATCACAGCTTCTGCTTTACTTTCATTGCCATTAATGTGACAATAATTTAAAATTTTTCAGTCCCCAGATTCTTCAAATATCATGAATAGATTGTTTTACACAGACATCAAAAAATGACTAAAAATTCCATAGAATGCACATTCCACCCAGAACACTGGAAAATAATATGATCTGGTAATGGATATAGCAGAAAAGGTTTTGAAGCATTATCAGTGACTAGGATGCTCTGACTTCAAATACATGTGCATGAAGTGAGAACCTGCCCTATTAACAAACAGTGAAGGATATAAGGAACCAACTGAAGTTCTCCCACTAAAAAGCTGATTGCATAGCCACACCTGGTAAGAATCAATCCTCTCTTCACAGGGTCTGAACCTTAGCTACTAAACTTTACCTAAGCACCTACTTAGGTAGCACCTACTAAGCACCTAAGCTAAGCACCTACTTAGAAGGAAAGAACACTAAGTCGTACCTAAGGTGAAGGATGAAAGAATACAATATAGAATTCTAAGAAAAGAGGTATCTAGGAGAGACAAATCCAGGCAATTCAAAGACAAAAAATGAGCAGCCATAGCACAGAGACAGTCATTACAGCAAGAAAGGGGTGAAGGCAACTCTGGAGAGAAAAGGATGCAGTAGAGGGTTAAGCAAAAGTAAGATAACCAGAGAATAGTTGAAAACTACAAAGGAGGTCACAGATAATAGCTAGGAAGTCCCAAGACCTGCTTTTAGAGAAGATTAAACCCAGATTGAATTGAATTCCTTTACAGGCCAGGTGATGGAACTGTGCACTCAGATGGCTGGGCAATAGGGTTAAGAAACCCTGGTATTTGCTCAGGGGTCAACTCCAGCTGAGACAGAAGTCTCTTGGAGCACATCTTTTCCCATCCCTTCTCTCATGTATTTACTTTGGGAGCACATTTAAAGCGGGGGCTTTTCTGCCTCAGGCTTTTGCTACAGCAGGGAGTTTTAAGCTGTTCAGATACATCTGCATGTCAGGTGCTTGCTTTGCTCTTGGGAATTTGGAAATTTTATAATGGCACACTGCACATTTCACCCCTACACAGGGTTTTTGCAAGTGGTTCTGGATTTAAATCAGCTTGTTTTCTCAGAGATTTTGAACTAAGAATTCTGTGTTTTTCTCACTGTTTTTCTCATTTTTTGACTCTTCTTCCCTCTTCATTGTAGCAAAGTCTGTCCCATTGCTCCAAAACAAAACTATGACAGGAAATATTCCCTTTCCTTAAAAAGGGCGGGGATATGATAAAAAGATAAAAAATCAGTTCAGTAAATACTCCAGAACAACAGAAAAAATACTCAAGTGACAGGGTGAGGCAAATACAATAATTTTCTTTCTGGTGTGGTTTATACACATCCTATTTTTGCTCATAAGCATCAAACCATATAGTATTGTTTTAGTATAGTCTTATTTTGTCGGTAATAACTTTTTATACTCATGCTAATCTAAGTCAACCTAATTTCCAATTTCTGTACAAAAATCTCTTGGGCTTGGGTAAGTGAGAAGATGGTGATTCAGCCAGTGGGTCTCTCACTACCCTTCCTCACTGTCCTAGCACAGGGAGGGTTTGTAGCTGTGCTCTTCACACTGTTTTTGCCAGCAACACACAACTCACCTCAGCTCCTTTCACCCAGATTTGCTTCCTGAGGGTCCAGATTAAGATGGCCTCTGATTTGGCTGACTCCAGCTTTCTGCCCACCTGTGGTCTCCCTTTTGCTGCTTTTTCTCCTTCCTACCCCAAGATTCAGAAGCTCTATGCTTTCCTCCCTTCCTAGCACTCACAGCCTACTGGATAGGATTTAAACCCAAATCCTCTCCTCTGCTGTCTATATCTTCTGAAGAAAAGTCACCAACTCATCTTGGTCATTTCCACCTAATCTGTTGCTTCATTGTATTCCTGGATGGTTTCATAATTAAAAAACAGCTTCCACATTAATTTCAGCAGGATCACCCCATTGGGTGATTCTGCAAAAATTAATCACCCTCATTTGGAGGTCACCAGAGAAGTCCTGACCTCATTTTGCCCTTGATCATTTCTCATCTCATATCCACTCTTCAATATGACTCCACCAAAATTTGTACTGTCAGAACCAAGGGGATGCTAAACAGCATAATAAATCTGAGAAGAAAGAATATGTCTCTGCCCCACAGGAAATTATTTAAAACAAATTATTGTTTTGATTGCTGTAGGACTTTCAACTTTGTGCTTATATATTGGGAGCTTTTGTCAGAATGGAAAGAACTGGAAAAACAGCAGTAAACCAATATCAGCTATTTGCATATTGGACTTACTGCTTGCAAATACTGATGAACAAGGCTCCCCTTGGCTAAGTTAGAGGGCAAAGGCAATTTTCCTTGTTTTAATATCAGCCCTTTCTGTTCCTTAATCAGGCTGCCATTGCCTGGTCTCTCTATTTCTCGTATCCCAAGTTTCCTTACTTTTTAATGACCAGAAAATTTTGGTCATGGCTCATTATCAAGTGAATTCTCCCACAATTAGTTTTCTAGACATACAAACACTGAAAAGATGTAAATAATAATTTGCATTTCATTTCTCCACCTTCAGATGATTGACTAAGAAAATAATGCAACCCTCTGCCGTGTTTCAGCAAACACACAAAAGCATCCATCATCTAATGAGAGCACCCATCTCATTTATATGCCTAAGCTTGAAGTGATCAATTACAAAAGAAGGACTGTATTCGCACATGAATGCCAAATATTGGTGGAAGACATGTTGAGACATGTGGGCTAACAACATTTTGGAGAAGTTTGTCTTTTCAACATTTACATAAGCTTTCCAGATTCCATAAAATCTGCATGGGGTTATGCTACCTTATTGAGGTATCCTAAATGATGAATGAGTGGCAAGGCATCCTATCCATCAGAAGAGAGGGAAGACAGGAAATGGGGAAGGTAGCAATAGTTTTGTCAATATATGAACTCCCCCTGTTCTTCTGTTTGCCATTTCCCCACTCTCGGGCAGGACAACCCAGAAAAAGAAAGTGTTTTCTTCACGAAAAACTGTTAAAGCCACTGCTGGACCAGAGAACACTTTGTCATCTTTGAACCTGCAAGTAAAAGTAAATTTTTATATCATTTCAAAAGTATCACTTTTCAACTATTATGGTTTTATAAGTTTTCTATGTCTGGTCAGGGCTCAGACCAAAAGCAAAGCTGTCATGGTCAAGCACCACCTGAGTCAGAACTTCAAGCTGTCTGACAGATTTTCTGTGTCATGCAATAGCTCTGTGTTCCCAGCTGCAAATTATACATAATAATGAAAATCTCTGTTGCTTGCAGAGACTGTCCACAAACCACAACTGTCCAAAACATGAATAAAGACAGTCCCTGTGAGCAAGGCTAAGAACAGCAATGTCAGTCTGGTCTACAAGGTAGACACCTGAGCTACAAACCAAAATATCGTCAAAAAAGATGCTTCATTGGTCACAAAGGGATAAAGGCATTTCCTTCCTGTTTGTAGAAAGTTTTCAGATATGCAGCTTTAAAGTGCTGGATAAGAAAAAAATCCTTCCTGATTTACATTTCCTGAAATAGATTTAATTAGTTGTGGAGTATCATAAAATGCCTAGGAAGTAGCCACTTGCTGGTATATTCACCTGGGAGCAATTTGAGAAACTGTTCTTCAACCATGTAGACATGTGAGGTGAAAAAATAGACAGACCATTAGCCAACAATGAAATTAAAAAGAAAAATAAAGTGACTGGAAAAAGCAATTATCACCTCCATTAAATTTTATCCAATTCACTATCAAGTGTGGCTGGACAAAGGGACAAAAATTGGTGTCCCAACACTTCATTGGTGAGCTGCTGTATTCAGGACAGGAGGAGAGGAAATGTATCCCCCTGCACAAAGGCTTAGGTAGGACTTTTGCATATTAAGTCACTCAGTCCCAGGATCACAAAATGTTCACAGGGAGCTGGAGAAGTAAAGCTAGCACTGATGAATAATTCAGAGACAGGACCTGAATTTGGAGTCACTACTCAGACCTGAAGTGAATAACTGTTTTGCCTACAGAAGAGCCATTGGGATTTCTAAATAAAGTCATAGTTTTCATAATGTGTACGAAGCAGTCAGCAAGAGTCCTCTTCTGCTCTCCATGGGCAATCCTCTTGCAGGGCAGATCTCTGCTTCTGCTGACTCTCAGTAATTGCATGACTTGGTGAATGGTCACAATATCTTCCTGGATGCCACTGGACCAGGTATCCATGGTTTGTCTGAACCTTCTCTCAGTTCCAGGTGGTTCCTGCACCTTAGGGACTTCCTTTCCTGAGCCATGGCACAGTCATTCTCCCCTGTTAAGGTAACAGACTTATCAGGGCTACAGCTATTTTGCACAGAACAAGCTTTAAAATACCTTATTAAATTAACAAGAATGCACACCAGTCATTTTCTAGCTTATTCTCTAAGCTGTATCCAGGAATATTAGTCTAGATTGTCGCTCTCCAAGAATGCTGTCAAATTAGGATCTCCAAACTAAGAGGATAAAGTTTATTTTGAATACTTGCAATGTCTATGATCAAATATGTATATTTCTTATTTCTATTTTTCAGGCTTGCTCTGAAGAATAGGTCATATTTAATGCCCACCATATGGGAAACAGCCCACCAAACAAAACACTACTTGCGATAATTTCACGGGTATTCAGAAGAACACAAAATTAATTAATTTTCCTTCTGGTTCTCAAAAAGTACCTAGACAGAAGGGAGGCTTTATGAGATGCTAATTTTCTTTCTGTCCCAAAATATCATAGGAATAATTTTCTTGATGTATTTTGCTATTTCAGATTCTTGTCCTGATCAGAAATGAAAAAATTCAAAGTATGAACAAACGTGAAAGGTTAGCAAAACATATTTGAACCTCAAAAATGTTACATTTGCAGTTTTGGAGAAATCTAAATGTCATTTCATGCAAACAGATTTTCCCACAGCTCTCCTTAATTCTTAGAGAACATGATAACAAGGATACAGTCAAGAGATAAAACCAAGATTAATGAGACATAAGTGAGGCACTTAATAGTTGAATCTGTGGGATGATATGCACAGGAAAATGATGAAATGGTCATGAAGCATGATTCAAGAGTGAGCTTCACAAGAAAAAATATGTATCACAGGAAATATATTTGCATTTTAAGAGGAAAGAACTCAATAACCCAGCAGGGCATTTCCGTTTCTAATTATTTGCTACTGTGATTCAGTGAGTGTATTCTGGGTTTTGTGAAAATGCTTCTGCACGCTGCATGAAAGAGATCAAAAGTCATCCATTTTTATGCTAATGTAAAGGAGTTCAATCTCAATACAAGATCTGCCTTCACAGGCCCTTGTAGAAATACAGCATCCAATTAAAAGCAGCCCAATACCTCTATTGACATGAAGCTCTACAGCAGCATGCACATTTGCAGAGTCCTACACCACCTTAGTCAATTCTTTTTAGGTAATTCGCTGCCCAGGTGACAAATTTCTCAGCTTTGTTTGCTGATAAACCTGTATTTTCACATTTCCTCTCATAGGATCCTGGACCAGGAGTAGAGAGCTAGGAAGTACTCCACACTACAGAATATAAGAAAGATGATAAATTATTTTGATGTATTTTTGACAAACGAGTGTAAAACACTGAAAGACTTCAAATCTTCCTTTTGCAAAATATGGACTATTTGTCCCATTTGTCTTAACATTTTCCTTTGAGAATAATATATTCTTTAAATGCTGTGATTTTTTTTCTTTAATGACAATGCTGAAGATTGTCTTTTCCCATTTTTGTCACTTTAAACCACCAATCATAATTTTAGATCATTTCTCTCAAAGGAAAGACATTTTATTCACACTGATAGCACTCTGATATGAGTGTTAGCTGATAATAAACAAAACAGGAAATTATCAAGATGCCAATATTTTTCAAAGATATTCCTGAGAACAGATGAGTCTAGGTTTTATATTAGTTTTCAAGTTGCTTTAATATAAAGTTTCTTAGTTCCAATTTGAAAAATAATTTATGAGAAACACTGTCTCTGTATCACAAGGTGCTACATTTCCATGGCAATTTTGGAAGGTGGCTTTTCACTACTGTCTGGGTGTGTGATTCTTACTCTATGAGTAGGGGTTTTTTTTATTCTGGAAGATTCATTTGTTGAAGATTAATTAATAAGCTTCAAGCAGCCTGCTTTTGCCCTACTCATCTGTCATGTTAAGGACTTGACCCCATCTGACATCATGAATCAGAAAATGATAGTAGGGCCTCTCTCATTGCACATTCAAAATGAAACACATATACAGGTACCCAAAATTAGTTTCCTTCTTCAAAGCCAGAACCTTCTGGGACAGAAGGACAGTAGTACAATCCAAACCACTAGACTTTAGAAGGAAATTTGAGACAGGACAGGTAGAAATAAAAGAGAAGAGACAGAAGAAAGGTTGTTCTTTCCTCTAGGCTCTACTGACATAGTAAAGTTTTATTAAAATAGGATCCATCACATTGTTAAAAGCATTCAAAGCTTTGCTGCCTTTCTATACTTTGTTTTGACAATCAAATTCTACACCAGGAGAAGGGAAGGAGGATGGCAGCATTGGACACTGGCTGCCATAAGGAGTTCAAGGTCTTGGGAAGAGAGGACTGTGGCTTTTCATGTACATTATTTATGCTACAATACATAAGAAAAGGATTCGATATATGAATAAATACAAGACCGAATTTAGTAAAAAAATAGTATTATCAGAACAAAACAGGCCTCCAAAAGGTAGCTGCAGTCCTAAACTCCATGCTGTGTCATGGGGCATGCAAGTGACTGGCCCCTTGCCCAGGGTGGCATCCAGCCTCAGGTCAACAGAGAGCCCTGCTCATCCTCTCCATCCTGCCTCTGGGAGCTGGGGAAGAGGCACAGCCCCTGCCCCTTTTGGCATCCCACACAGAGACTACTCTGTAAGATGACTGTAGATGTGACTCACTCACATCCCTTCCAGGACTTCCTGGGAAAATCAACAGGGAAATATTTAATAAACCTTGTAGCTCTGACCAGATTTGGGGAACACATATTTTACTATGAAAACATAGAGTAATGAGCCTTGCAAAGATGCAAATACAGTGAAAGACATTATATATTAAATGTTTGAGTCTCAAAAGGATACTCAGAGGAGTGTCACAGCTGTTAAACAGCCCTATGCCAAGTGCTCAGCACAATATTGCTCTGAGACACGGCACCCCTCAGAAGCCACCTGGGTGAAAGGCATCACCTGGGCATCCCTGTGCTACTAAAGGCTTTATGGTAAAAATGAACCCATTAGGATGCCTTCTTTGTTCTGACTTACTTCCAAATTGGGTTATTCAACTATAACCTAAGACATCAGGTGGATTATGTATTTATCCCTTCCCTCGATAGACTGGTACAGCATGTGACTATACACCATTAAACAGCTGTTGGCTTTCCAGCAAAGCTGGCCATCATTCAGCCATGGATAAAATAATTATGTACAGCACTCCTTTGTGTCTAGCCATCCCGAGACAGCTGCTCAAGCTGTAAAGAAACAGATTTCAGGGAATTTGCCCCTGGCCCCATTTCTGAGGTGTTGCATGACCATGACCAGCACTCTCCAGCACAAAGGGCTGTGTAGAAAGGACTCTTTTTAACTCACAGATGGGTGTGTGCAAAAGGGCCCATAATGAACTTCAGTCTGAGCTGGGGAATTTGGTGTGGTTTTATAATGCTGCTTTTTTAAATAATGTATCCAACTCTCTAGAGTTCCTCTAGATAATCCTAACAGGTACTTAATGATTTTCTTCGTTTTATTGTTTAGGCTTGAAGTATAATAATGTTACTGTGCTACACGTGTTCTACAGATAAATCTTCTTCTATTACTTTCTGATTGCCTCTTGGATATTATGTACTTTTGCTTCTAACTCTCTCTCATTTTTAAGCTGCAGTTGAGAAGAATTTATGAGGCACCATTTGAACCAAGAAGCATTTTTAATGAGTATATTTTGCAAAGGGCAGCAGCATCACAGATAACACTAATTAATAGCTGTATTTGATCTGGGGAGGAGGAAAAAGCAAATAGAAACTCAGATATTGATTTGTCCAATGGTCTGCCTATTGTAGAACAGTAACCCTATGTGTCCTCCACGGTGTTCAATTCTCATTCCTTTCTGTAGCATATGCAAGTACAACATCTGAGCAGAAATAAGAATTGGGAAATTCTCTTTCTGACAGCATACAGTAACATGTTTCTTTTGCCACTTGATGAGAAGCAGTTTTAGTTTTAATACTGCTGAAAAAGCCTTGATTGGGGAGACATATTCTAGTTTCTTGCCTATTTGTTCAATATCTACAAACTGAAAAAGCAAAATAATTAGACTACCCAGTTTAATTCTTAAAGAAGAAAACAAGCAAATATTGTTTAGTTCTTCAAAGCTTTCCCTGTTATGTTCTCCTGCATTTGTCAAAAGCTTACAATTTTCTTTCTCTCCCTGATCCTTCAAGACCTTACTTAATAACTTAGTAAGTATGATCCTCATGAGAAATGAGGATGCATGGAGAGTAGACAAGGGCAGATTTCACAGTTAAGGGCAAACAAGCCCTACCCAAAGGTCTGCACTTCCCACACTGCCACACAGAGCCTGTCACCTTGCAGCTAACTACCAGTTTGTTCCACATTAGCTCAGGATGATCCTCCAACGCTGATACTGAATGCACTGATACCCTAACCCTTGAGCAACTCTTCTAGCACAGCCCACCAAATTTGCTGCTCTGACTGCAAGATGTTCTAGGTCTTTTGTCTTGACACCTAAGTTGCCTCTCAGAGCTTCCTGAGAGTATCTTATACTCCCCCTGCCCCTTTCTTGCACTTGACATGAAACAACCCCCTGTGTGACAGAATGTTACAAAAATTAAAATAGACTTCTTTAACAATACTGTAGATCTGTGACATAATGTAATATAGAACACAAAGATTATAGAGATTATTCTAAAATATGTCAAATAAATTTTTTAAAATATAGGGGCTTTGACTATATCCATATCTCTTATGTACTAAAAAAAACCCAAAAAAACCTAGATGTGGAGAAACAGTTGGAGCCATTAGGAAATTTTCTGGGCTGCAGTAAGTCCCTCCATCTGCAACCACCCTGAGGGACTACTGTCACACTGAGACGTAAGACAAATGCAGCACATTTTACTATTATGATTTTCTGGAGGCTATTTTTTATATCTAGGACACCTGCTAAGGGAGAATGACAGGGAAATTCCTTAAGGCCTGAGGGCAGAGTGATCCAGCAGTGCCAGACCTGCACCCTGGTCACTGCTTCCTCCTTCTCCTCAGCTCTCCTGGATAGCTCGAGGGCTCTGCAGCCACCAGGACTGTCTCTGGGTTATAACATGAAGGGAAGAAAAAGAGAGAAGGAAAGGAAAGAAAGGAAGAAAAAAGAGAGAAAGAGAGAAGAAAGAAAAGGAAAAGGAAAAGGAAAAGGAAAAGGAAAAGGAAAAGGAAAAGGAAAAGGAAAAGACATTTTGGAATTTCAGATGGCAGGGACAGAGCAGCTGCAGAGACAAAGAGAGAGAAGTGAGGATTTGGTTTGCTACAGGATCACAACCCATTTCATTGAGATAGCCTTGCTCCAGGTTTTTTATATAGGGATACTTCCTGATCAACAGAAGGGAATGCCTAACTGACTGCTTACCATCATTCTCTGCTTTGCAAACCAAATTAATAGCATTTCTCAGGTATGCACATTTTACTACTAGTATGTGTTTGGTTTTCTTCCAGGTTTGACATTTACTGTGAATTTCCAGGATTTATGTTCTGGAATTTCCTTTGATAAATCAATATAAGATTTACAGTTAGTCAAATACCACTCTACTAGATCAGGCATTTTGTTGTTGCAACAACACAGTCCTCAAACGCAGAAATTTCATATGTGAGTCCATGATAGACCAGAATGTCTGATGGGACTTAAAAAAACCATCAATTGTTACTTACATTAAGGGCCAAATCTCATTCAGCATACCAACAATAAACAATGATGAAATTTCTTCTGGTGGCCAAAGCCTAAAATGCCATCCCAGAAAGTTTTCCCTGATGAACCCATAGTCAGGGAGAGGAGGCAGTGACACCCCCAAAGTCTCTTGCAAGTTCAGCAAGGCACAGATACCACCTGAGCTGCTGCATTCAGAGTGTGTTTCTGTGGCAGATATGCAATAAATTCTTTGCTCTCCATGTGATTAGTTTCCAAGGATATTAGAGGTGTTTTGCTGAATGTTAACCTCCAGTTATTAAACCCAGTGATGCTGCCTGCTCTGCATGACACCACCACCAATATACAGATGATCTCAACTTTCAGGGACTTTGCCCATCCATCCCAACCACCTTGCAGAGTACTGGGTCCCTGCAGCAAATCAGAATTAAGGGGAGGCTCACTGGCTGGCTCATCCCCTACTTTGTGTCTGTCCCCTGGCCATTCTGTTGTGTATTGAAAGAGCAAAATTGAACATCTAGGCTCCAGCTGGCTCTGCATTATTTTAAGCAGGTATAATGGAGGCAGAGGAAAACAGACATTTAGCCAGAGCTGCACAGAAATGCAGTATTTCTTTTTAAATATGTATAGACAATTTAAAAAGAAAAATACTGATTGCTTCAGGTCTGCCTTTGGCTCTGATTAGAAACAGCTGAGCAAAGCCAAATGCTCAGCTGTTTCTGCAAAGAGATTAACACCTGTTGAAGATGGAATAAAAAAAATATGTGACAGAGTTTTAGAGCAAATATCAAAAGATCATTATTATAAAACTAGCAATAACACCAGTGACTGATCGCATCTCCACCCTGTCACGCTACATCATTCCTGGGAGGGAAGAAAGCACTTTAACACATCCACAGCACATAAGCAATATGTGCACATATTTTCAGCTCTTCATCCACAGCTGGGAGAATGGCTTCTCGACCCTGTTATCTAAAGAAAATTTACAGATGGTATCAGGTTGTAATGAAATAACATCTACCCAGGCATGCCATGAGACAGACAGCTGTATTACAGTGTGTGTTGTTATAGCTCATGCTAGTGTCCCATTTGGGGTAGGAGGAGCATTCTTAGGTTTTTACAGGGCAACCCTTGGGGTACACACAGGCCGGGGAACAAGAAGTTGGAGAGTGTCAGAGTCTGGGATATCCCTTTGGGAGTCCAGAGTTGCTGAGACCCTGGTCAAGGGGCTCTGAGATCCTGGAATGATGCCCAAAACATCTGTGGGTTTGATTATAGCCCTTGAAACAAATTACCAGCTTTATATGAGAACTTAAAAGTCACAGTAGTTTAAGTAGTGTTATCACAAAGTGAAAATATAGATTTTAGGATTTTTGGGAATAGGGATTTTAGAACACAAGATGGAGGAAAAAGCACATATTTGGTCCTTCTTTCTTCCTCTTCGTCTCCATTTTCTGTTGTGGAGTTGGCACTTTTGGATTGGTTTAGAGTAGAAGTTCACTGTCTAATATAGATGATAGTAATTGAGAAATAATTGTAAACATAATGTACATAGTTTGTGATATAAAAGATAACACTGCCCTGAAGGGGCAGAGAGTGTGCCATGGCTGCCCTGCAAGACAGACCTCGCTGGGCTGAGAGAAAATGTTACAGATAAGAAAATAATAAATAACCTTGAGACCGAGAAAACTAAAAAGCTCAGATTTATTCCACCTGGGGCACATGAACTGCCAGACAAGAACTTTTACACATCTCGGGGAAAAAACCAAAACAGATTCCGAGAGGAGATCACCTCCATGGAAAGGGACCTGGTAGTCCTGGTCAGTGGCAAGTTGAACATTAGTCAGCAGTGCCCTGGCAGCCAGGGGGTCTAACCCTGTCCTGGGGGGCATCAGGCACAGCATCACAGCTGGGTAAGGGAGAGGATTGTCCTGCTCTGCTCTGGGCTGGGGCACAGCTTCATCTCGAGTGCTGGGGGCAGCTTTGGGTGACACAATGTAAGACATTAAACTATTAGAGAGCATCCAGAGGGCAACAGAGATGGTGAAGGACCTTGAGGAGAGGCTGAATGAGGAGCTGAGGGCCCTTGGCTTGTTCAGCTTGGAGAAGAAGAAACTGAGGGGAGATCTCATTGCACTTCCCTCACAATGGGAAGTAGAAGGGCAGACACTAATCTCTTCTCCGTGGTGACCCAAGGAAATGGCCTGAAGCTGTGTCATGGGAGGTTTAGGATCTTCTCCCAGAGGGTGGTTGGACATTGGAACAGGCTCCCCAGGGTGTGGTCACAGCACCAAGCCTGACAGAGTTGGGACAATACCCTCAGGCACATGGTGTGACTCTTGGGGTGTCCTGTGCAGACATAGGAGTTTGTCTCAATGATCCTTGTGTGTCCCTTCCAACTCAGGATATTCTGTGATTCTGTGTGTGATTTCCCACATTTCTATTCCCATGTGCTGCAGGCACAGCAGGCACATATTGTACCTCCCTTTCTGTAGGCTGAAGGCAGCCTCCTGCCTCAGGGACCAGAGTTTCCCCTCGACCCCACAATGCCAGCCTTGCCCCTTGCCCCAAACACTACTGGAAAAGAAGGCCTGGCACTGCCAGAGCTCCCCCACCATCCCAAAGTGCCCTCCCAAGGGCAGCAGAAAAGTACCAAGCCCTGTGTGCTGCTCAGCAAACTCACTGCATTCCCCTGAGGCTGATGCTGAAACTGAAATAAGTGACCTCACATTTTTGACCCCAGATCAGAGTTTCTTTCCCGAGGAAGGCCAGCTGCAGGAGCACTCCAGAGCAGAGTGCTCCCCAGTCCATCATCAATGTGGAACCGTGCAGAGCAGGGGCTGCCAGGCTCACCCCGGGGTGCAGGGCTGCCCACACTCCAGGAAGGGAAGCACTGCAGACCACGCTGGAGGTTACACTCACTGAGAGCTTGGCTCAGGAGTGCCCTGTGGTGCAGACATGCCCCAATGTGCACCACACCACAGCTCTGGGCATGGTGTGCCCCCAGGCCAGGAGCCCGCAGCTGTGACCGCTGGGGTGGGGTGCTGGGGACACAGCCTGGGGCTGCACTCACTGATGACACCCCCACAGCCTCACAGGGCAGGTGAGCTGTCACTTACTCCCCTCACCAGTGAACATTGCAATTGTACCTGAGCCACATTTGGCGGTGTTCAAAGCTGCCTGTGGTGCAGGAAAGATGAGCCCAAGCCACCCAGACCTCCCAGCAGCATCTTCCCTCCAGCTGCTAGAGACTGCTGCCACCTCATGCAAAACCCTGTCAAGCAAAACCCTGGCTGAGCAAAGGCCACCCCTGGCTTTCCCCTCCCTGCAAACTGATGAACTGCAGCTTGCTTCTCTCCTTCAGACCTGTCACACTCCAGGCTGGAAAAGCTGCTGAAATGGCCATGTCCAGTGCATGTCCCTGCACAGGTTCCCCATTCCCAATGGAGGCAATGGCTCAAAGATTTACACCGGCTAAAAGTTTTGAGGCATGTCTTCTGAAAGCCAATTTATTTTTATTCCAGAAGGTATTAATAATAGAAAAGCCTGGGTTCTGTTGGCTGATCTCTTTATTTTTTCTCTGGTCATTTATTGCAGCTCCATTTATTTCTTCCTCTGATTTCAATTTCTGTTCTTGTTTCATTTTGATTCTAGTTTCCTCAAATATTATGCACATAATTTAAGTACCAATATTCAGAAAAAAAATACCTTGGAGTAACCTGTGTAACCCAGAAGTTATGAAAGGATGCAAAGTGCAGAGAGCACAGAGAATGAGAAAAAAAATACTGACATTTTTATTCTATTTTCTTTCAGTGTTGTATATGGAATGTTGTATTTCTCATGTTATTAAAAAAAAGTAGATATAGGAAGGGTTCTGAAAATATACTTTGAAAGGATAAAGAAATTAGAAGACTATCTATAAGAAGACAGACTGCAAAGATTTAGAGAGAGAAATTAAAAAGATGATATGCAGTAGGTATATCTAAAAATGGATTTTTAGAGAAAGTAATTCAATACATCCTTTTTTCATGCTAGAAAGGAAAAGATGCTACCCCTTTGGTCTAGAATTTCTTTCAAGGCTTGGTGAAAATCTATTCATTAATTTAAATTGTCAGTTTCACAAAGTCATTGGATAGGTTTCTAAGTAATTCAGAATAAACATCCACACATTATTCTTAGTGTGTTATTAAAGAATTGATTGCTTTACACAGTTCATCTTGAAATATCTTGTTTATACCTCCAGAACATCTAATATTATCAGCTTCATTGTTCATAGCTGAACTAGGCTGACCAAGAATGGAGATGCTGGGGTTTCTGTAACTGTACAGACTTCTCCAGATCCAAGTGAGAAGAGTAAAGCCACCTGTTTATTCTTAAATGCAGTAGTTGGTTACTTGGAGCACTTGGTTTAAAAAGCATTTTGCATGTCAAATACTGCAAACTAAAAGAGTAGAAAAAAAAGAGGCTACTGAAACTAAGACAAGGTTAATAAATCTTTTTAATGCTTGAATAGCTAACAAGGAAGGGCATGCAAGGACAGACTTAGTGATATAATCATTACCAAAAAAGGATTTTGTGTCACCTACTACTGAAGTGTAGAATTTAAAACATTTGAAATTATTGCCTGAACACGAATTTCCTTGGGCCAAAATACCTTATTTCTGGTAATTGCTCACGCATTATCTGTAATCACAAATTATTTCACTCTGCCATTCACATGAAAATAATCCAAGGACTGTTGATGCAAGTTCAAACCTATTTTTTCTCTGGGCTGTCACTTTCAGGTGAACATTGTAGAACAGTGTTTTTTACTGCCAGGTTCCCTCAACCATATGGGTCCGTCTGGCTGTGGCACACAGAATCAGAAAAGAAGTAGAACCCTCTGTTTGCAGCTTTTAATGGTTCCTGTACTCCCATAATTAGCACTGTTTATAACTGAAGGTAATTATTTACTTATCACAATCCAGTTTTAAGGGTCCCCCATTTTAAGAATCATCAGATCTCACTGCTGGAAGAGGCGGTCATGAAGTTTTCCTCACTGAAACCAAAAGTTACTTCATCAGAGACAATTGCCACCAACATTGATATAACAGTGTTCTCCCTAAAACGAGTCTTCAGAGCATCGTTTCTGTACAAAACTTGCACAAAGTAATCAAAATGAAACTTCTGTTAATTGCCTAAGCTACCCGAAGTTCCCCAGTAATTTGACAAGCTGGAATTAGCTGCATATTTTCCAGAGGGACACTTTGAGAGAGGAAACAAGGCGGAGGGAATGAGGTGTCCTGTGGAAATGCAAGATCTCAATGACTTGCATTTTCTTGTATTTATGGATATAACCCTACAAATGTAGTTAGAGATTTTGTTACTTGCTTGTGACAAAAGCTTGTGTGCACTGTGATGGAGCCAGTCTTTAGACCCCTATTTGAAGCATTTTAGACCCATTTGAAGCAGTGCTGGGCAGGCAGCCACGGCAGCAAGCTACCAAGCTCTGCAGCTGCCCAGGGAGCCAAAGGCTCATCAAGGCCTTGGCTGTGGGCTACCACAGTTACTTTATCATCTGTTTCAAGCCAGGCTGGGCGTGTCCACATGAACATCAGGAGCAGTTTTGGCAAGGGAGCAGATATGGCTCCATTTTTTCTCTTTAAAAACATACTTGAGTTATAAAGGCTGTAGCTGAAAAACATTGATCTTTTCTGACCATGCATGGAAGACAGCACAAGGCAGAAATTATTGAATCCACATGTGAAATGGAAGAAATTGAGCCCGTTTTTTTGATATTACAGAAGTAGTCCACCAGGCAGAGCACACCACGGACAGGGCTGTAGACTTCATGGTAACCTGCCAGCCCATGTCCATGATGCAGAGAGAGGGGCTCTGGTAGAACAACCTTCTCACAGAAGGCTCTGGGTGCTCATCACAAAGACAGCAATAGCTCCACATGCTCCTTTAACAGCCCGGTGAAAATCCAGGATTTGTTCCCTATGCACTCAGGTACCAAGGTAAGCATCTTGGCAAAGGAAATCACATTTTTCTGAAGAATAGTTACAGTCTCATTACCAAGGGTTGCAGTTTTTCTTTAATTTTGTCTTTTTTACCCCCATTTGTTCAAAGCAGAAATCAAATGGACAGGTTTAATAATTATAGGCAGTGTGCTTTGGCAAGCTCAGTATCTCTTTATAATAGTGGCAGCTGAATATAGTAGGCAATTCCCAACCTCCTACCCCAGAGTGGGTAATCTCTTTATTCCCTTGCTGTGTATTTCCTCAACTGCTGAGTACTAAACAAACATAGAAGGAATGCTGTCAGGTCACATTGAAACCTGAAAATTTAGAATTTCTACCTACCAGCATGAACAAGACTCTGCAGACAACAAAAAACCTTTATTTTTACCTCTATATATAAAAAGAAAAAATTCGTTAACATGAAGAAACCTCTGTATTTCAGTATTGCAGAGGTTCATCTCTGCACAGGTTCACTTGAGCAATTGAGTACATTGCTAAAGAGAATTTAGGTCTCTCACTGTTGGTAGAGGTGAGGGAATTGGTGGAAAGGGGGGAAAGATACAAAAAGGAAAATTACATTTTTTTAAATCTCTCCATGTTTCAACCTGGGGAGTTTGATTTAATGTGGTAGGTGTTCTTGGAAGTGAGCATTCCAGATTTCATGTGCTTTTTGAGCTTTAATTAAATAATTTGAAAAAGAATACCATATGTGCACAGGCTTCTCAAGGGATAAGCATGTAAATTTCTGGGTTGATATTTGCAGACTGTTGAACTCATACCAGCATGGAAGGAGGATTAGAGATTTTTCATTTCTTCAAAATAACTGCCTGAGCAGTTAGGAAACTAAGTGGGCATCTAGTAGTCTTTGTCACATTCTCCAAGGTTCAAGTTCCCCAACAAAGAAGCTACTGCATTACTGAGAAATTTTGCCAGAAAGAAAATACACCTTTATGAGTGTTTTTGTTCTCCCATGGTAATAATAAAAAAACATTAAAGTGCACATAATGCAGCAGTCAGTACCTATTCTAGCTGTGCAGTAAAAAGCAAAAGGAGCCCAGAAGAACAAAGGGAAGGCGTGAATAAGTGCTACCACAGGCACCAGGTGGAGTGGCACATCTGTACCCTGACTGACTCACTCACCTGGCTTGTTTTTATATACATCAACCCAGAGACAAACTCCACTGTTATGTGCAGCTTTGATAATACGTAATTAGTTGGTGATTTAGCAACCGTCGGAAAAATTGGACAGTAATCACGGCAGGGCAAAAGAATGAAACAGCACAAAAAGGAGCTGAATTGCCCCTGCAGCCAGCAATTTTTTGAACTCTTTGGCTAGTTTGTCAGACTGTAACAATAGAAGTGATTTTGGAAATAGGAGCAGCTCATAAAGTGGCAGTGCCGCTGATTGACATCCCTCTTCCAAACTAAAGAAATGCTTGTGAATCTGTAGTATAAAACTCTCTTAAGAAAATATTCTAAAACCTGGGTAACTACTGCAAGTGTTGCTGTGATCAGAAGGATGAGGTGAGCAACACCTACACAAATGGGGGTATAAGGAGGCAGGAGACAACCAGACCTGAGGTTTAATTCTAAGAGAAACTCACAGCTCTCTCATCAAAAACAAAGCTCATCTCTATGACTTCTATTTAATAAAAAGGCAGGCATTGAAAGTAACAAAAATCAGTCCCAGTCCTCACTGCAGCCAGTGTGGAACAGGCCACTCTCACAACTGATGTAAATACCTGCTGAATTCTGCTTTTTAGATAGGAAATATTTTCTGTTAGGAAGAAAGCACTGGAATTAGCCTTTGCATTCATTAGAGGTACATATTACAGGGATTATGCATTTATTAAAATATGTAACATAATTGCAGTTTTAGGAAAATGCTCTGAGGGCTTACAATATGATCCCATTTTTTTAGTTTATGATCTCTGGGACCACAGACTGGGAAGAGAGCTTTTACCCAGTCACTTTATCATGCATCTCAGCTGCCTCTCTCTGCCACAGAGGAAATTCATTCCAAAAAAGCTAACCTGAAAGCTCCAATTTAACTTGCTGTCCTGTATTTATGCTTAGTATAAAGTTCCCTTAAGTTCCCTTATAGAAAACTATTTTTGAACGAACATTTTATACACAACTGCAATTTCCTTTGCAAAACTTGGTGCAAGAGAAATAACAGCATCCTGTTTGTAACCTTAAGACTCAATATGGGCACAGTTTTGTGTTTTGCTTTGGGGATTTTTTCACTAAGCTCTACAAAGCAAGAGACCAACTCAAGTTTTATTAAAATATAAAAGTGGTGTTCTGGAGTTGGAGGCAATACTAAACTTCCAACTATCTCAGATATTATCTCAGAATTTTGCCCTTTTGCCCTCAAAACAATTCCAGATTGTGGGATCTCTAAGTTGAAGATAGTTTTATATTTAGCATTTCTTAATATTTTAGTGCATTCTAAGTCAAATCAATAGTAAATTCAGCTAAGGAGCTTCAATGTGGAAGCTAAATTTTGATAAAATTTATCATAATCTAAAAATCTCTCAAGGCAGGCTTCTCTTTTACTGGCTGACTTTAATCTTGAGTTTTAATTTAAAAAAAGAAATAAAGAAAACTTCACACTTTCCTAACTCTGAAGGAACTTTATTAGAATGAAAATTATTGACCCAAAGTTTATTCTCCTTCAGCTACTCTTGCTTGGGCACAAATTCTCCTTACACTTTTTCAGTCACCCTCCTCTCTGGTGCTCTGCACAGTTTTGGAAAAAAGTACATACATATATATTCATTGGGAAAAAAAAAAAAAAAAAAAAAAAAAAAAAAAAAAAAAAAAAAAAAAAAAAAAGAAGAAAAAAAGTTAAAATCTAAGCATTATTTTTACTCTTAATAAAATGGGAAATACACAATGCCTAAATCTCAAATATTAAATCAGTTGTTTGTATGAGATAAATTGTTTTTGTCACCCCTGTTGCACAGACAAGATCCATGAGTCAATGGTGTAATAGCTTGTTCAAAGGGAGAAGCAAGTGTGTGTGCACTCATGCTAGCTAGCAGGGTGAGAATTTGAGCTGCACAATTTCTTCCACAGTGCTGACACAATGTTGTCTACCATACCAAATAAAAATGTGGAAAAAAAATCAGAACTTTGCGTTTGAAAATTGGGCACACATGATATCAAATCAGTAGGTTTCAGGCAGGATCCATACTGCCCTTTTGGTCATGTGTTGGTCCTTTGGCATTTTAACATCTAGCAATGACTCTGGCAATAAAAACAAGAGGATCAAGAATTATAATAAATTCAGAAATAAGAGTGTGAAAATATGAGATTAAAATACCATTTTGAAAAGAATAGCTTATATGCAGATTGCATATAAAATGTAAGATTTTATGGTGAATTTCATATTGATAAATATTGTTGTATAAAGCATATGAAGACAAAGATTCCTGCTGAGAAGCTGTCTGGCTCATTTCTAAGACATAAAGCAAGAACTTCTAAAATGTAGCTGAGGTGATGAGACACACATTACATTTTTATTCCCTAATTTTGCTGAAAGACAGTATCGACACCACTTGTTGCCAAGTTATTCTGGAGTTTATTTTTCCCAAACAGCTACTTTTAAAAAACTCTTTTGAATGCTGAGAGCACTACACAGAATAATGGCACAGTGCAATCTTGAAACCTCTACCTCACCAAAGATAATGGCAGTTCCTTCAAAAGCAGTCAGCTGTGCTCCTGCTATTTAGTGATATGTATCCATATGATACATTTGAGTCTATTAAGGTATCCTTTTCTGTGGCTTTCAAATCAAAATATTCTTGTGATTTTAAAAGTTTTTTTTCAAATTATACTTGATGTGTAAGTGTGCATTTGAGTCCTGTTATACCAAATTGCAAAGCTCATCCTTGGAAGAAAGTATTACAATTCTGATTGAGGGATATCTGAAAATTCAAACATGCTTTGACTTCAGGACAGAAGCTTGTATTGCTGGAAAAGAACTGAAATTTAAAATCTTCTAAAAACTCTGACTATTTGGAATTATGGCACCAGCCAGCAGCATCAGCATTTCATGAGTCTTTTCCAAAAGCAGGAATCCCCTGATTTTACACAGAATGACAGAATCACTAGGTTGGAAGAAACCTCCAAGATCATCAAGTCTAACCCATGCCCTAACACCTCAACTAGACTATTTCCAATTGGGTTGTGACCACTTCCATTTCCCTCTTCAACTGTAGTTCTCACCACTCCTCTGCAACTGTGAAGGAGTAAGAGAGTTCAGGAGGCAGTTACACTCATTTGCCTTAGTCATCTACTTTTTCTTTATTTTGTTAGGTAGGCTCTATCCAGGTCATTTATACTCTTCAGTTTCTTAGTGCTAAAATGTAGCTTTATATTTCCAGATGTGCACAAATTTCTCTGAAAAAGAGGTAGGAAGGAAAGTTCCTGAAGCTTAGAAGTTATATATAACATTGCATAAAATTGCTCTTTAATGTATTTTCTGGGGCTTCTGTTTGATCCTGAAAGACCTAAAATTGTCATCTGCAATTTCTGGTAAATAACTTTTGACAAACTTCTGCTTGTCAGAAGTGTCCTTTTCTGAGACTGTGCTACATATGAGGCACTTGGGAGGCAGGGGTAGGATTTACTCATTACTGAGGAATAGGATTTGAAGAAGGAAGCTAGATAATTGGCTCTGAAATGGTGGTTTCACCATAAAATAACCCAGCTCAGTGCTACATTTCTGTCTGGCTCTGGGAAAATGTGCTTTTTGAAATTCCAGAATAAATAGACACGTGTTTTCATAGATGGTCAGAGTTCATAAACACTGTGAGTTTTCATCAAGTTGGCAATTTGGTTCCATTCTGATCCAGTGCCTCAGTCAATTTGTTGACTTGATTTTGATTTGATGCCTGTAATGCTCCACTTTTACTTTCGTGGAATATTAATGCTAGATTGGCTTTGATTTCATGGTTCTATTTTACTTCAAGTTTCTTAACAAAATAAATTGAACTGATCCTTCAAATGGGATTTTCAAAAGTGCCAAATCTGCACATTTTTTTCAGTATGCAGCATCACTGCAGAGTCTTTGAAGACATGGCTAAGTATGAGCTAGTCAACCCAAAATACCAGTTAGCTCTCAGTGCAGCAAAGAGTTTTCTCAGTGCAGCAGAAAGTATAACAAAAGCCTCATCCAATGCAGTAGGTATTGGGGGAAGGGGGAAAAAGCTCTGTTTCCTTTTGACTAATTTTTGTAATTTTTGGGAGTAATCTTTTTCAGCAACATCTAAGACAGAACAGACCTTCCATGCTTGTACACCATGAGCCACCTAAGGATGCCTCTGGACAGAGCAAAAGGGTATTTGCACACTCAGATGTAGCTGTCTGAAGTGTCCAGCTCAAGCCCATGTGCACTGCATGAGGAAACAGAAGGCTGTGCTCACATTTATCGCTGGCAAGAACTGATTTCTTCCACCTGTCAGAGACCAGACCTTTAAGTTATAAGCCTAACACTGGGTAGAGCAAATAGTCCACAGAGCATGCAGAAATGCAAATGCAGTTTCTGATAGGAGGCAGTGGTGCCTGAATTGTGAAGAAAACCCTTCATGGAATGTTTTGTGCCATTTCTTTGCTCCACAGTCAAGAACATGGAAGAGTGATTCAGGTCTGCATACATAGCTCCCTAAATTCACCTATAGCACTGGTCACACTGAGTATACTCACTGTGCTGACGGTGGCTGAGTAGACAGAAGGACTCCAATTTCCAAAATTTTCACCTTGTGCCTGAACTGTAAGGCAGCCTTGTCTACATTTCTGCACCTCATTTGCAAACACCCCACAGCTAAAGTAAGGCTAATTCACAGCTCTCAACACCCTCATGCACTCCTGTCTTGACTTGGTATTTTAAAAGATTGAGAAATGTAAATGTTCATGACCTTAAAACTGTATCATCTTTTCAGTCCAGTTGCTCTTTGTCTTTCTTCAGGCTCTAAAGAGATTGGTTTCTACTGTATTATTATGCTGAAAAGCTAAGTTAGGGCTGCCACACGTCACCTTCTTATCAGTTAGTTTTAATCCATACTTGTTATTCATCATCCTCAGTTCAGCCCGAGCACCCACTTCTCTGAGTAACAATTACAGAACCACAGAATCATGGAATGGACAAGGATGGAAGGGACCACAGTGGATCATCTGGAACAATTTCTTTCCTCAGACAGGATCATCCTAGAGCACATGGCATGGGATTGTGTCCAGATGGTTCTTGATTATCTCCANGTGACATTCTTATGCTGGTATATTGTCTCTGTAAATTAACCAAATAATCTCTATGGGAAAGCAAATTCACTAGGTAAACAGAAATCACAGGGGTTAACTGATGGAGTTTATTTTATGAAACACTTTCCCATCTCCTTTGCAAATTTGAATTTGGTATGTTCAACTTCACTTTCCCCAAGAGCCCATCTTTCCCTGCCTTCCTCCCAACATTTATCCCCACTGAATTCCCAAGCCTTTTTGCTGCACCCCCTTCCCAGGCTGCTTCCCTTCCCTCTCCAAGAGAATACTCTTTCCCAAGTATTTGCCATATGCATGGCCCCATCAGTCAGTGCTGCACCTCTCATAAGTTTGTATTTTTCAGCTTCCACAGCCAATGATTAGGTGAGAATCTTGGCTTATGGTTTTAAGTAAGTTTCCTAGACCTCATAGTAGCAAAGAGAAACTTAAAAACATGACTCAAGTGTACCCTAAAGGCTAAGAAACCTGAAGGTAATAAACCACACCCTAAACTTATTTTATTTTTAAAATCTGAGTTTTAAGTTTTTAACCAATCTCAGGCTCTCCTCAGGCTTTTCTTGTGATTTGTGAACATCTGGGATTGGCAGTGCTACAATCTGAGCAAGCAGGTTGGAAAACATATTCCTGCAATCCAGCTGCTCCCTAGGGTCCACTTCCCACTGGTCCCACCAGATTGCATCTCCTGAAATGACCTTCTTCTGAGATGCACCAGGGACTCCGCAGGGTCACATAAGGAACCACTGTGTTGCCTGAGCTTCTTCTTCCCCACTGCTTTCTTTGGAAAAGTTAATGACCATGCCGGTTTTTTGAACTACCCTGGGAGAGTAGTGCTCTTCAGGCAAGCACAGATATCTGGAAGCAGGAAAAAGGGGTGTGATCAAATCCACGTGTTTTCTGTTCCCAGAGGAGTATGCATGCAGCCTTCACCAGCAAAATCCTCTTCATTTGCTTTGATTCTGCAAAAGAATGATTGCAGGCACTCCAGCTTGGTAAACATGCATAACCAGAGGTTGGATTTTTCCGAGTAATAAGCTTTTGTTTCTTTTGTTGCAATTTCCAAACATAGCAGGCACAGAATAAAGGTTTGTATAAGATTTTCCCATCAAAGATTATTGATTTCCTGCCTAACAAACATAGCATTTCACTCCAGCTGCTTACTCTGTTTTTCCCCTGTATCTTATTCTGCTTTCAGATCCCCCTGTCAAGCTAGGCAGAAGAGCCTGCCTCCATTATTTAATCTCTAGCCACAATAAATGCTTACATTTTAAAGTTAAATTGATTTTTCCCTCTGTTCTGTGAACACTGTCACTTGGTCTTCTAGCCACACCAATCCACCCACTAAGCCAACAGAATTTGCAAAGGACAAAGTATACATTTTTTAAGAAGCCTGAAGAATGCTGAATTCTAATGAAACAAGGCCAATGTAATAAAAAGCACTGAAATTCAGTGCCGATGCTGCTAACGTCACTATTAGACTTAGCCCTGCTGTGATGAGAACTGCAGGGATTACTATGTGTGTCTTCCTTCTTAATAGCTCAATTGATGGTTTCAGTAGTGATGCACAAGTTGCTGCCACGTGCTAGATAAAAATAACTAAATACAGTATGTTCACAACAGTGCTGATCAATGTGGGTTATGACAAAGAGTCTTTTAAAGGGAAAACTCATTTCCTTTCTTTGGTCTACTAAGGGTTAGCTGATTGATGAAACTTACCTCAAATAGAAAATAACTTTTTATTCATTTGTGCACAGTCTTACTGGTCATGATCCATTACTGGAGAGCAAAAGCAAATAGTTGATTTATTATTACTTATTAGTATAAATATACCAGAAAAAACCAAAAAACCCCCCAAATCCCTGATATTTCAAGATAGGAGTTGGAGCTTAAAATCACTGAGGTCTATGGCTTTTGTTGTTGTTGGGTGAATAAACAAATTAGTGGATAAAAAATTTAGGCTCCATTGACAGAAACCCAGATTAGATAGAGTCACAGAAGATAGAAGATGACTTGGGGCATCTCGTCTTAAAAAAATCTAATTTCTTGATGCCCAGACAGAAAGGTTGCATTAGACAAAATCAGACACAAAAGCATAGCAATTAAAATTTGCAGATCCTCTGCCTACCAAGGAAATGTCTAAAGTGTGTCATACACAAAGTGCATTAAGTAATAAAGGAAAGCCTTGATCATGCTACTGACCTTGAGAAAAATAAGCTGCCACTGAAAAAAATCAAACTCTTGTGAAAATGAGCTGCCCCTTCCTTCTTCATGTCAGCTACAGTGACCTCCTCTAGCTTCACTAGATATAAGTGGGGATATCAGGAAATCACCTATTTACTGTGGCTGCTGAGAAAAGCTTCAGGAGTAGCTACACGAAGGCATTAAAAGCTCCTTGAAATGGAAGCAGACAGCTAAGGGAGGGATGGGCTGGGAAGGAAAGTAAAGAGAGAAATGAGACTGCACCCTGCTCTGGTTGCTGCTTGATCAGTGAAAATCTCAGAGCCTTTTCTTAATATATGCTTCTGGGCTAGGATTGAAACACTCAATAAAAATATACCTGGAGCTAACAGACAATTAGCTTTTATTGCTACTGCTTTTTGACTGTCAGAACTTCTTAGATTAACTGCTTTGCTTTTATTTCAGTATTTGAACAAATGGTGCTATTACAAGCTTCTCCTCAGAATCAGTGAGGTGGTTTGTTTTGGTATCTAAGGGTACATTATACCCCACAGACTATCCTCTAAGCCCTAAAAAGAATAAAAAAACTTTGTACTGTGCTGGATAATATATTAAGCGGAAACTGAAAATTTTAGAAACAAAACACCTCTGGCAAAACATGACTTCTGCAAGTGGCATTGTTCAACTTCGTGAGGAGTTGGGTTTCCCCACACAGTGAGCTTCCAACTAATTGAAATCAGTGCAAAAAATGCACCCTGGGGGTTCTTACAAACTTTGCAGGAATGCAAACCAGTGGATGCCATTATGCTGGTGAACTTGCATACTGAAAGGTTAAGATAAACAAGCTCCTCTTCTGCTGATCTTAGTTCCTTTCCCCAGAACACTGTTCTCACCTGGTGAAGAAGCAGAGCAGCATCATTTTTCTGCTGACTGGCACCAGACAGTGCTGTCCTGCAGGGATGAAAGGGACCAAAGGGAACCAGCTCTCTAGAGAGCACTGCCAGCTTTCCCAAAGTCTGAGAGTGGCAACATATGCTTACATTTCCTCTTTCCTAACTTGTAACTCTTATTCTTGCAACGCCAAGACAAAGAGGAAGGTATGAGTTCTCTTTTGCTTAAGCTGAAATGCAATAGCCATTTTTGCTCTCTCAAACTCACTGTGCTGTGCTCCTTTTTTTGTTCAGAAGGCTGCCTTAGAGGAAAGCCAGGTAGTGCCTACATTTACGTGCCAAGGCTGTGATATTGGCAAGATCAAGGCCAAAACTGTGCCCGCTTTTTCCCCTGGTAGAAGCTGATTCTGTTATGTGCTCTGTTATGTGCTGTGTCTGCTGTGCCACACATCATGAAGTAAAGCCAACAGCCTGGCAAGGGATCAGTATTGAACAGAGAGATGATGCAAATCACTGGGGAACTGAAATGACTCACTGACTCTGCATTCAGCTCCACACCTACAGCTTTGTGGTTATTACATTAAAAATAAATTAAAGCACTTTATATTATCTGCTTTATAAGGTAATATTAGTGACAGCTACCATGGTGCTGTGCTTCTGTAAAACTCACACTTTACAAATATTAAATTACACAACTATTTATAAACACAGCAGTTTTATGAAACAATAGAGATATGGCAAATGCAACTAAACCCATGCACTTAAGTCCAAAAATAGATAAATAGTTAATGAAGATGTCATCCTGTCATGGAAAGTGAGTGACAGATTAATACATTTTTCCATGCATTTCAATATATTTATCATAAACCTTCACTGAACACTTCTAATTATGACATGCTTGCATAGGATCCCCTTTTTTTTTCTAATTGAGTTTTAGCAAGTGCTTTCTTTCCCAAAAGAATAACGATGAACTAGTGGTCCACTGGGTGAAATTTGTAACGATCACAGTTCTAATGCAGCTATATGATGAACCTGGTCTTCCACTTTAATATTCTTGTGATTAAAGCATAACTATAAATGAAAACAAGTGAATTCGTAACACTTAAGTTGTCAGCAGGGTATTTTCTTCCACTTACTTCTCTAGCAGTAAAATATCACCCATAACTCTGACTTGGAGTCATTCTTAATTTGTTGAATTGATTTATCCTAGGATTCTAGGATTTTGGGGTTTGGTTTTGGTTTGTTTGTTGTTTTTTTTTAAGATTTTCAACGTGTTTGTTTTTACTTTGACCTCCACTTAAAATAGCAATAACACTTAGTTCTTCTTTTTTCCAGAGTAGATGAAGCTATTTTTTTCCAATTATTCTTTCCATGTTCTTTGTTTTGCACTACTCAGGGATATTTTCAGCTTCTTCTTTACCATGCTTAAATTTCTCAGTCATCTCGCATCCAAGCTAACCCTGATTACTTTGCCTACTGCATATTTTTCATCTCAGTGTTCACTTACTTTTCAAGAAAAATATACATTTAAAGACATGTATGTAGAGAGGGAGCCAGAGGCACTTCAGTATTAACCTTTGCCCTTACTAAGATTTAACCATTTAATCCTACTTTAGTGAGCTTTTCTTGGTTTGCAGTCAAGATGTGCAGGACTTCAGCTCTTCTTACATGAAAACATATTATCCTCAGTCATACCTCTAATAAGGGATGAAGAATTTTCAGAAAGGAAAATCCAACTTAAATGCTATCCTGTTCTTTACTAGATTTCTGTTAATTTATTCAAGGTGTTATTTTTTTTTAATACAGAAGTTATGATTTATCACATGAAACACAATTTGGATTAAAAATATCTGAATATTATTTCAGTGTCTCCATGTGTCAGCGCCCTGATCTTATAACATGTTTTACTTTTGTTCCTTATAAAGAATAGGCTTCAGAAAAATATGTCTGTTATTAATTCACATAGTAAAGATTGAGATAAATCTTTCACCATACTGCAGTACTCATTCTCCTTAGCTACAGCTCCACAAACTTACAGGTTTTCATGATTTCACTTTATTGAAGACTTAAGCTTTATTTGGTCTTCTTTATCTCTGGTTATTTGTGTTTCCCAGGTTTCCCACATTTCTGAATTCTCATCTTTTTGTCCTCTATTTCATTCTGTTGAGTAAAACTACAATTTTTGAAGAACTCCTGATTGTTTAGGAAAAACCACTTGAGCCTTACCACTGCATCTGGGGTGTTTGCTCTTACCATCTTGCTTTTTGTTGTACCTATGTCTGTCAAGAAATGATTCCAGGTGGCCTTCACACTGGTTTCTAATAATTTTCACATTTTAAAGTACTTTTATCTATAGGAATTTTTTTACCAGATTTCTTATTACTCAAAATACTTTTCTTTAAAGCTAAGTGTTAGGGTGATAATTAATTTCTATTAACTTATTTCTTTGGAACACAGAGCTTTTTAATGCAAGTGTCTAAAATTAGGTTGAAAAATAATTTGATTTTTCTAAAGCATTGAGCTCTCTGAAAGGAAATGAAACTGCTCAGCTTTTTTAAATCTTTATATTTGGAAGTAAAACTTTGCATACCACTTATTTTTGAAGTCCTGAACCACATCATTTTGGAGAAAGAAAACAAACTTTACATGACCTTTCAGATGTCCAAAACAAGCAAATAACATCCACTAAAACTAGGTCTGCAGCAACATTTTAGAAATTTTAGAGAAAGCTTACCTGGCCTGTATATGCTTTAGGGCCAGCTCATAAGCACAAACTCTATGAGCAGAAATCTGGGGACACTGTGTGTTAAAGATAACAGAAAAATTTAAATCTCTTCCTCTGGAAATATTATTAATTATCAACATTTTTACAGCACTACCATCAACAGAACATACCCAAAGCCCCCAGAAATTATTTAGTGACCTCAGCCTTTCTTTCTTACATGCCTGTACAGATTAACACACTTTCCACAGAAGCACTTGACTTCAGTTAATGAAGTTATCACTCAATAAAAGGGAAATACTTGAACAAAGCTTCTCGTTTTGTCATTTTGCTACTTTTCCAGAATCTCCCATGAACAAGACTGTTGCAAGACCATTTGCAAAGCAGTTGTAAAAAGCATCATTCTGCCACACCAAATAAGTTAGTCTGGAGCCCACCCCTGCTTTCTCCTTCAGTTTTACTGTAAGTAGCTATGCCAAAAATCATAAGGCATATGAAAAAAAAAGGTCAAAGTGAAACAGTATTTTGGGATTTGTTTCTAAAATAACCAAAGTCAAAGCATTTTTTTTATTTTAAGAAGATTAAACATTCAGTTCAATAGGAATCCCTGGACTGATTTCTGAGTCACTTCAACCTAGCTGTCATTTTTCCACAAGTTTCACAAGTCAGTAGACTTCTTGACACTTAAAAAACTTTTAGTTGTTCAAGAAATTCTAGAGCAAGCCAAAGAAAAATATCTTAGGAAGCTGCTTCACTATTTCACACGACTTACTCCAAGTCATTCTTCTAAAGTCCCTTCCCTTAATAAATCACTTTGTTAATTGTGGCTCTGCTGTCAAAGATAAGTGCTGTCATGCATAGGTACTAAAGCTGTAGTTTCCCTCTGTCATTCCAAGTAACAGATTAGATAGAAATCTAATGTGAGCTATTTCAAACATAGGAAAAAGAGTATTAATTTTAATTCAACAATAGCATATTCCTGTTCATCATTATTATTACCAGCCCAAGAGGCTCTTATCTTCTTGAGACAATTATCTTCTGCTGCTAAAGAGATTAAATATGTGGTGAAATGTCACATTTGAAAACTATATCAAAAGCAGTTTATTTGTTTTTTTTTAATAATTGTTCAAATGCCAGAAAGTGTTTCCTAACACTTTCCATAAAAAAAACTTCCAGGTAGGGACTGAATACACAGTTAGGAACAAGTTCTCAGGGAGGGTAAATATTATGTCTTCATCTAGTCATAACTGATTTATTTCCTCTGATGCGGGCCTGCTAAATAACCATTTCTTGGTTCCTTAGTAACTACCTGAAGTAGCAAATGATGGCTACTGCAGAAGCAGTCCTCACTCACGACAGTGAGTAACATGACAAATGGAATTACGTGGATTGACTAACACTGAAGATAACACAAAATGAAAATTCCTACCAGGGAAGTGCTTGAAGACACGTTGTCGATAATTTCCTCAGTCATTAAAAGAGCAGTGAATTCAGTGCTGGTAAATCTTTAGAGTAGAGATGCAAAGTTTTTCTCAAAAGATCTCACCCAGGCTCTCCTCTGAAGACCCCCACCTGGGATTGACAAGCATGTCATTTACTGTCTTGAATTTCTTGAGCCTATTTATAACCCCATCTTCCTGTGTGTCACACCACAATAAGAGCTTCACCTACATCCCAAGTCTATCTCCACAAAAGTCAGAACTGGTAGTAGTATCTTCCTCAAAAAGAAAAGCCAAACCCACAGTGAGTGACTTGCTAAGAGCAGATGTGGCATGTTCCACAGGGGGCATGTCACATAGGTTTTTTGCCCTGCAGTCCCTAATAGACTTGCTAGTTTGTCAATACTTTTCAGCAACAGACTTAATGCAAAGTAGATAATTTCTTAATTCTAGTAAGAATTTAGGAGAGATAGATATTGAAAAGATGAGATTTGGCATCAAAAGTCACATAGAAGGAACCAGTATTATAAAGCTGCCTCACATTTGTAATTTCAAAAATAAAATTCCCACCAGCTGGGAAGTTAAAATACAAGAAAAAGAAGGTGAGGGTAGACAAGAACTAAAAATCTTTGTTTTCAGTCGATTTGCATCACACACAGCCAATCATTTTCTCTTAGGTCAAACAGTCCCAGGTACACAAATCGCTGAGCAGCACAGCCTCAGCTTACAAAGAGCAAGCTTCACATTCAGTGAATATGCCCTTCAGATTCCAATGAGTTTAAATAGAACTGTATCCATAAATTAAAATTTTTTGTGTTTATTCTTCACGAATATTGCAGATGTGGGTTGCCCATTACTTTGTGCCTTCCATATTTAAAAATAAAGCATTTCCCAGATGTATTTCCCATAACTGCTTGATGGGAAATTAAGGTAAAATAGGAACGTCCCGCGGCAAAAGTAGGGCAGTGGACTTATGTCCAGTGCAGGCTGCTGTTGCACACTTGCACAGGGGTGTGCAAGGCAGCGGTGGCGGCGCAGGTGCTCTGCTCCTTGGTGCCCATGGCAGGGGTGCCGGGCCGGGCCGGGCTGGGCTCCCCGGCCGGCGGGCTCAGCCGCAGCCCGCGGCCAGCACTAGAGGGCACTCCGGCATCGGGAAGAGCCGCGCCGCTCCGCAGTCCCCGGGGCATGGACGGGCCGGGCGCCCACCGCGGAATTCCCACCGGGACACCCCGGGCATGTGACAGCAGCGCTCCCCGCTCAGCCCACTGAAAGGGGAATGTGGTGCTGGCAGAGAGCAGCTGAGTGATGCAGGTGATGCTGCAGCCTGGCCGGCAGAGATAAGCAACACTCACCTCGGGGGTAAGCGCAGAGCTTGAGAAGCAGCACGTGGCTCTTCCCAAAGGAATGGGCACCGCAGCACTTCCCAGTCACTGTGCTGGGTTTCTTTCCTCGAGGGGTAGTAAGTGTTCCTTTGGCTTTTTCTTCAAAATCCCGGTTGTAAGGAAGCTCAGATGGCGACTACTCGCCCGCCCTGCAGAAAACGCCATGCCTTTGTGAATGAACATCTCCACCTCCTCCCCAGCAAGGCAGCACATTTCCAGATTTTTCTGCTTTTCCGCAGATGCTAATGAGAAAGCCGTGTAGCAAGTGTACAGCTACTAAAATATGAAGGAGGAGAGAGGGCTCCTAGACCAGACAGTCACTTTTCAGAAGGGAGAAGAAAACCCTCGCTGAGGTTCAAAACACAGCCCATGGCTAGAATGTGAAGGAGCCCATTCCTAGTAAACTGCACCATCCTTTTTGTGATGGGAGACTTAAACTGACCTTAAACCATCTCCAGCTGTGCTTTAGGAAGTCTCAGCTTTTTAGCTTTTTTAGCCTTAATCTCAATGATGTTAATTCTAAAATATTTCCTTCATGACTAATTCATATTTTTCCTTTATATTTAGTCTAATTTGCTGCAGGTGAATCCCTTTATTTCTTGGCCTGTTGACAAACAAAAACGACTAGTCTCTGTACTACTGTTCCTTCTCCCTGTGGATATATGGACCCTTATTATCTTTCTCAGATATTTTTTGTTTCTTCAACAACTCAGAGCATAAAAACATCTGTTAGTCTCCTTCCTAGTTAAGAGAGAAGATTCCAGGTGTTCAGAGATGACTGGAGGAGACATCAGCAAGTTTTTGGTGAATGCTACATTCCCCATGCATCTATTTGGATGAAATTCTTTTATGTCTAAGTGCCTTTAATTACCACCTATAGGCTCTTATTACTGAAGTACTTCTCCCTGGAGTGTTTTCCTCCTTGCTCTTCTGGGTAATATATCAGGATATCTTCTTCACTGCTTCTGTTGGCTTTAGTTTAACAGTTATTACATACTCCATTAATATTTTAGGTAGCACATATTATAAACCTAATGCTTGATATGACCCTTTCAAATGGCAATAGGTTTGTTTTTGATCCGGGACTATAATATTCCAAAGACCCACTACAGACCCTCAGTGATTGATATATAGAAATTTGCTCAACAAAAACTGGCATGCTACAGCCACCAAGTTTCCATTGCCTAAGAAAACAATATCTCTTTGTCATCCTAAAGCAAGGTTTGTATTCTTTTATTTAGAAAATAATCTGAAAATTCAGACTGCAAAAAAGATGGCTCAGTAGTTTTTGCAGCAAGTGGGATGACAGTTCAGATTCCAGCCCAAGTTTTCATAGGCAGCCTTAGGGAGCTATTTTACCCAACCTGCATCTCTCAATTTCATTTCTATAAACTGAAGATAATGTTCCTTTCCCACCTGGGAAATGCACTGGTACTAGTGAGATATTTGGATGCTATTAAAGAAGACCTAGGCAAAGCTTGTGCACAGTCAAATTATAAAAGTCCTAAAAGATAAACAAAATAAATATTCTTCAGCTTTTGCTTACCTACTTTCAACACTACCACTTCCCTGGACTCACTGCTATTCTCTTGTGTTGTCTTCATAACTGAAGTCTTGAGCTGGGCAAATCACTTAAACTCAGGAAAAGTTTTTTCTATGAGCTGTCTCATTGTGGTAGCTGATGTAGGCACCCCAGTCACAGCAGTGGCTGGAACAAACAAAACAGTTCCCTGGGACGTGGATTTCTTTTTGGCTTGGAGTAGCATGCACTAAGCAACATATAATCAAATGCTACAAAACGTTTAACCTGTTCTGGCTACATTTTAAAGAAGAAATCATTTGGAGACTAAAATGAAGAATGAGAAACTTCATGTCAACAGGCTGATTTTTGTAACAAAAAACATTCTGCCTTACAGAAGGAGAAAAGGAGAGGCATTCCCACCTGCTGCATATGGTGGCTGCCTGTGTCCTCTAAAGCAATGATCCATCCCAAAGGCCAAATGCTTCCAACCTTGGTCTTGCAGGCACCACCTACACAAAGGTGCCCAGTACTGTAGCATATCTTTTTTAAATGAAAAATTGTTAATTTAAGTATGTTACAGGGATATACGCTAAGCCATCAGGGAAAAGGGAAATCATACAAGCTGAGCTTAATTTCTTAGCCCTTGTTGCAGAGAATTACTTAAACACAGGACTCCAAGTTTTTTTAGATAATTGTGAAGCATTCAAGCAATATAAGGCAAGTTTAGAAAGTAATGGACACACTGCTCATGTCCTGCACAGGCCCAGTGAGTGTGCACAGGGAATGTGAGGGCCTTCCTGTGAATACATGTATACTGTGAATGTACAGGTCTGCCAGGCAGAATATCTGGCACTTGCAAAATTATGCTCGTGTATGCCAAAGGGTTGTATCACAGGGCTGGGAATCCCAGGTGAAATAAGCAGTTCCTCAGAGTCTTCCCAAATTTTTCATGGGAGAAGAAATAATATTCAGGGGAAAATGTGCATATATATCAACACCAGTTATCAAAGATTTTATTTTGATTTTTTCAACCCCCTGGGCAGCAACCAGCTCTAAGTTACTACACTGAACTGGATGGAATTATTCACATATTGGCATGTAAATAAGTCTCTGCAGAATTGCCTGCTTTATGATTAAACTTTACTGCCAATGGCAATAAAGATATAATTAGCATTATTGTAATAATGGCATCATCTTTTCTCTTGTTTTTTCCCAGTCAGAAATTAGAAAAAGGGAATAAAATGGTGTCAGTCTGCATGAGATGAGTGCTGGACCTGCAGAGTTATACAGAGCACTGCAAGCATCTTGCTAGTGCAAACAAGAGCAACTCACCATAAAATTAAGGGAACAAACACTATCCACTCAACAGCATAGAACACAATGTTGTTCTTTATTATATTATTTAAAAGGGGCAGATTTACTCCGTCATAAATTAATAATTCAGAAGCTGTAAGAAGGCACAGCCAATTAGCTGCAGTAATTTGCATTTTTATGCTCCTTCATTAGTTTCCTAAGGTTCTTCTCTCCTACTATAGCAATGCAAATGCCATCTTCCAAAAGGTGAATAGCCAACCTGTTTTTTGTTTGCATGGTAATGAAGCCTTTTCAATTATTGAAAGACCAAACAATTTAATAATTTTTAAGACAAATTTTTGTTGCTATAATATCTCTTCCTTGTGTTTTTTTTTCAAGAAACATGCTTTTTAAATATAATTTATTTTAACCTGAAGCAGGGAGTTTATCAGGTGACTGATCTTCTGAAGTTCCTAAAATCATGCCTAACTTTAATCATGTGAGTAAATCTCTCGAAGCAAGGTATTAAAATCCTTTCTTAATTTAGAGGCTGACAGATAACTCAGTGTATGCTGTCTCTGTTTGCAACATAGGGTCCCTTTATCCTTTGTGCAGGAGTGAATTGAGAAGTGTTTAATATATGAATTTGACTGAAATTCACTTTCTTATGCCCATGCCCCAGATATCTGCTGGCACAAGTACCTTCAAAAGCTTCCTTTAGCCTGCCCCAGGGATTTCCCTTTTGGTCATTACTATCTATGGGCACAGTCTTGCTAAAGCTGATGTCTCTAGCTTCTGAGAAATACTCCTGAGGCCAGCAAGGTTAAAGTCTTCCTGCAGGCATAACTAAAGTCTTGGTCACCAGAGTGCTGCAGGGCAGCTGTGCTTGCTTGGTTTCTGCCTTCCCATGCAGGGCACCAGCAAATCCCACTGGCTTCCCAGAGCACTGCTCCTAACCTGCAGCTGGCCTGACACGTACTTATTTTTCCATTTTTACTCTGGTATTTTCCTTTCCAAATGCTTTCCATGTGAGGCCATTTCATTTTATTTTTATAATTATTTTATTTTTAATACGGTCCCTCCTTCCAGATGTAGATAGTACATACACACACTCAGACACATGTAAAAGAGAAGTAATGCTGAGGCTGCACCTTTATAGAAATGTATCTGAGGCAGAGGGTAACCCAGGAAAACTATATAGATATTTCAGAGGGTGGTGGGTACTGATCTCAAAAAAAAAAAAAAAAAAGGGGGGGGGGGGGGGGGAAATTAAAAACGAAAAAA
>VXBI01011942.1:266915-324534 GCA_013397375.1 Toxostoma redivivum
CTGCACCTTTATAGAAATGTATCTGAGGCAGAGGGTAACCCAGGAAAACTATATAGATATTTCAGAGGGTGGTGGGTACTGATCTCAAAAAAAAAAAAAAAAAAAATGGGGGGAGAGGTGAGGGAAATTAAAACCTGAAGAATGAAACAAAGATAACCTACAAAGGTAGGTTTTCTGAAGCAACCTCTGAAAGGACTTGGGTGTTCAAGTTACCATGGATGTTATCAGTTGGCTGAAGACAGGAGATCTGCCCTTCACTGTTTACATCAGCTGAATGCTTGTATTTTGGGGTGTTGGTCTTTCTAGGGGCAACCTGCAGCAGTGCTTTCTCCCTAGGAAGATAGCACCACTCCCCAGCTCACTGAAATCCACTCCATCCTGTCCCCTAGTCACTTCAGCCTTTCTTTCTATTAGCAGAGGTGTTCACAAATTGTACAGATCATCTTGGAATTTTTGCCAGCAAAGAACATACAAGAAAGCACAGTTTTTGTCATTTCACTGATAGTGCAAACAGCATACCTGTAACACAAACCAATTGATCAACCATGCAAGAAGCAGGGTGTGTTGGTGTGTTTTAAAAGGCTTTCTTCCTTTTTATGTCAACTTCTTGGTGAAGGCCACATATGAATGCCAGGCTCTGAATCAATTCAAGCAGGAAGGGCAGAGTGGCAGAGGAGGGGTGGCTGAATCAGCTCCAATACTCAAAGGCAAGTGACATTATGCCAGAGGTGAAACTGATGCCAACAGATGCAATGAGAAAGAAGAAACAAAATGGCTTGAAGTAATACATAATTTGAACTAGAAAAAAAAAAATAAAATAACAAAACTTTGCAAACTATGCAAGTAAGGAAATCTGAAAGTATGAAGGAGAAGATTTTCTAGCATCACAGTAGTGGCAGCAGTCTCTATCTCTGCCCTTAGTTCAGCCCCTCCATCACCTCCTCCCCTTGTCCCCAAGCCCAGCCCCAACACATCGCCTGCATGACCCTGTGCCAGGGCACAGGGTGGCCCAAGGGCAGGCTGGGGCTGTGGGCTGTGTTCCCACAGCAAGACAGAGCCTTCTGACTTGCAGAACTAACCTCTAGAGCTGCAGTGCTTTGTGCTTTCCTCTTCCTACATGGACAGAAATTGAGGTCTCTGAACATGCTTATTTGGAGACAAAAGACCAGATTTTGTGATCTAGGTGAATTTCTGTTCTTTATGTCATTCCAAAAAATTAGTATTTTATTACTTAGTGGAGAGCTTAAAGATTTCTTATGTTATACATCTACTATTTAGCTCATAAATTAAAAATTATTTGCAAAGTACATTTTTAAAAAACATCACTAAGACCTTATTGCAGATCATCTCAACAGAATAACATGATCATTTCATATTTTTGACTGAAATATATTAATATCAGAAGGGTTCTGTTGATTATTTAATGTGACTTCTTATATCACACATCTACAGGTCTCCCCTAAATGAATTTCTATATCAATAGTGCAACTAAGCCAGAATAAAAACTGATCATGGTTTCAAATTTTCTCTTCAGACAAAGTCTACTGCAGGCTACAGTAAGTTTTTCCAGTTGTCAGTTCCCTTCAAGGCTAAATTTCTCTAATTCCAGGCAATGGACTTTGCTAGTCTTTTCCAGAGAAATTGGAGATGCCTTTGTACCATTTCTCTATTCTTTAGTAAGTCAAGACTTTGAACTGTAGTCCCGCATTTTCAGTATATTTTCCAGTCCTTTAAGCTCAACCAGAGTTTCTACCATCCCTTCTTTCTAAGGAAAACCAAATAAATAATAATGTTTTTAAAAAGAAATTAGGAAGAAGACCAAAACCCTTTTCCATAGGGCAGGACAAGCAGTGATGGAGCACAGTCCAGGCTGCTGGACCCCAGCAATGGCACTTGGGATCATCTGTCCAGGTGCTTTCTCCTCTATCAGAGGCACAAAGCCCCAGGCTTCCCTTGCCAAGGGGCTACAGTCTGTGTAGCACTTTCCCTTTTCCCTCACAGTAAATCTCCACCTGAATAATGCAAGCTCTCTGCTTTTATTCATATTCTCCTTGTTATAGTCCAATGATCATTTTAGCACTTTGGCCGTGGCACACCGCAGGAGCTCCACGTGTATCTGATTATCCATTATAAAATCAAATCCCTTTCAGTCCCTATTTCCCAGCATGGAGTCTTTTCCATTCCACAAATGTTCCATCCTACAGGCTCACACTGTTCTTCACTGCACAGGCTTCCAAAAAAATAACTTGTTCCATTTTGTAGAGAAAGTCCAATTGCTCTTTCATTCACCAGACTTATTTATCATTTAATTCTTCACTAGTTTTAGTGATATAAGAAAACTTCATGAAGAAAATGCCAAGTTTTCTTGTCTCATTAAGAAAGATAAGGTGTGAGGGAGATGAACCTCATGAGGACCAAATCCTCACCATGATGGCTCCTTATTTGCAATTATACTTAAATATGTTGATATTATATTTTTAATAAAATTCATAGGTAGGTGTTAGATTGATTTTCTATTCCTTTATTTTCTTAACAAAATGTCTTCTGGTTTGAGTGAGAGAATGTCCTTTAAAAATTTTATTACATCAACAATACTATCCTGATTGAAAGGGACTTGTAATCTTATCAAAAGATGGGATCAAATTAGTCTGGCAATTATTTTTGTGAAAATAATTTTGATGGATATTAATTGTGTTTAAGCAATCTCATCTTGGTGTACCCTTAATCTCCTGAGTTAGTCCAGTTATAATTTTTAAACATTGGTACACTTTAAATTTTTCCCAACTTGTAAATTCCCGTGTTTCAACCCTGTAATCACCAAAATAAGATGCCTATGAGGGTTTTTTGCTGGTTCTTTTAAAACTATCAGATGAAAGTTAATTAGACATGCAGATTTTAAAATGTCTGACTTAAACAAACTGCTGTGTAACTGGTTCAAACTGCTGTGTAACTGGTTAGAATTAAAAGGACTGCATCATCATGTCATATGACTCTACCATCTGGCTTTCCCCAAATGCAGACTCCAAGTGGCTGAGATTCTGCTTTCCATGAATTCTTGTCAGTTCTGCTGTCATCATACAGTCATGGAGTAATAAAACTATTGGGATTCCTGATACAACTGGAAACTCCTTTCTCTGCGTTTTCATTCTTAGATTTGATAACCATAGATATTTAACATTTTGCTTCCACTATCTACTTCCTAAAATCCAAGAGACTTGTTACTATGGTTGTTCCAGCTTTTTTTTTTATTTACTTTCACTATGATTTAGAGATGTTTTTCATTTTACTTTGACCCACACTGTTCTTTCCTTAAGTCACGGCAAAGACATCATTCTGAAATGTGCAATTTGGGCATCTAGTAAAATGTTATTCAACAATGGACAATAATCTTCCTCATGTTTCTGTTTACATTTTCTCCAGTTGATTGCCTCAATATTATTTTCAGCTTTATTAAATTGTCCTTTTCAGCCCCCTGAGAATATGAATTCTTGGCAGAACTCACAATAAAAATGTAATCAAGATAAAATCAGTTTCATCTATTTTTTCAGTTCTGTGATTAACTCTTCACTTTGTAGGTCTTGAATAGAGTTCTGCCCCATTAGAAACAATTCTTGTTTATATAGGAAATTGCTATATATAAAATTTTTAAAATTCAAATTCTGCCTTAAAACCAGCAACTTATATCATGTCTTTCAAACTGATGCCAACCCATAAAAATATTTTTTCTTGCTACATATTGTAGCTTAATGGTTGCACAGCCAATTTTCTTATTCTCAAGTGTTTGTGCATTTCTAGCAGACCAAAGCTAGCAAACTCTCTTGTGCTTTGATCCTGCAGAACCCTTCTCTTTTTTCATCCATGGCCTGTAATTTGAACTTGAGCGAGGCCATTTTAAAACAGAATCTCTCTCATACTGCTGCATTTTTCATTCAGTCTTCTCAACATTTTTACAGCCAATAATTTTAACATTATCAACATGGGAATCTTCCTATTTGTTTTCAGAACATCTAGCTTTATGTTAATTATTGAGAAATTTCCACTGTGTATATAGCACATAATAAATGAAATGCTGTATATATTAGAATCAAATGAGCTGCAATTATTCCATGTTATTTAATATTTTTAAATTTCACTGTTATGGTTATATTTGCCATAGACAATGTCAGGTAACTTAAATTAAGCCAGTGTGAAATTCCAGGTAAAGCAGATGTTCCCTATTTTTTCTCTACAGTACATTTTCTTACAATCCTTCTACAGGTTATAATGAGTATGAAGTATGACTGAGTCTAGACAAATGTGTTAAGGCCTTCTATTAGCAAATTTCTTGGTACAGCTGTCATTATTTTTTTAAGTTGCTATGGAGACTTACAAGTTTGAGGTATCACTGTTTTGATGATTTTCCATAGCAATACTGCTTTGGCTCCAGTGCACACCCCAAAACAACCATGAATGTCCTCCAAGATAATTTATGACCAGTTGAACATACTAAAATATCTACACAATTGCCTAGAATATAGCAGTAGCAATTGGGTGTGAAAAAGGACTGACCTACTTGCTAAACCTATTGTTAGATAGAATAAATTTCATAACTAAGATTTCAGTAAAATAAAATTTAAAAATATATAGCTAGGAGAAAATAAGAACGGCAGAGTATTTTGTCAAAATAATATTTTTATTTTTTCCCAGTATTTTAGACTTTAAACCTTAAGGCCAGATCACCCCTGGTAAACTTCTGAGAAGAAGTTAAGAAACTAAATTTTTCTCTTTATGTTTAAACAGAAATAACTATTTTCCTTTTTATCTAATTGCTGATTTATGGAATTGTGGTAATAATAAATTTTAAGAATTTAAGAAATAAATTTAAGAAATAAAATTTAAGAAATAAATTTTAAGCTCAATAGTGTCAAATGACAAAAGTCCTAAACTACCTTTATCTGGACAAAGCATGTAGCTATTATCTGGATGAATGAAGAAATCTCCCTGTAGACGTGTAAAATACTCAGAATCTGATATGTCTTTCACCAGCTGTGCAGAGATATAAGCAGCCAGGAATAACTAGTTTTACACCGATGGAAGTCACAGGAAATACAGTAAGTCATTGTACAGCCTGGGAGTGAGGAAGACCTCACCTCTCAGAAGTGCTGGGCAGGAACAAAATAAAAAAAATAAAGGAAAAGTTTATTCCCCACCATTTATTTTCACTGATGCTTCTCAGCCTTTTGTTGCAGCCTCCATTCCTTTGCATGATGAACTCAATACAGCCTTCTAGAGACAAAAAAGGAGAGCAGTTCAAGTGAGAACCAAAAGCAAAGTCAACCAAAGCAGTTTTTGCCATTGCAGTGATACTTCAGAATGCTGTTGAGTTGTTCAAATAACTGATTCATTAAACAAAAAGGCCACAGAAAAGATATTTCTGTTGAGAAAGAGAACCTTGATAACCACTGAACTCCATGATTTCCATACTCTTGGTGCAGAGGAGATGCCCTCACACAGACATGCAGCCCTTGAGCAGGGCTCTAAAGGAGCAAGAGCAGCCCTGTTCCCTCTTATTTCTCATCATCACAAACATCCACACACCTGGCCTACCTTCCTGCAGCTCTCACGTAACTCAAGGCTACAGCTGGATGTTTTTCATATGTGTAGCTATTCTTTTTTATCAGTTTACTGAAGTCTATAAAGGAAGAAGTAACAATAACAATAAAAAAAATGTAATACTAACAATAGAAGCCCCTTCTGTGTTTCTCTTAATAATTTTATTTGACTGTTTGGAAGGAGCATCAGGAGACACCTTCAGTTTTTTAAATGTGTTCTAGTTTTTTTTTTTTCCTAATGTTTCACATTGAGAGTTAATTTTGCTTGTAGGTGTTTTGCTTGCATGGCTTATATATTTTCCATTAACATACCCCTTTGTAGGCACACACAGACCACAGAACGCTTATCTAAGAACTTCTTTACAATAAAATTGCTTCATGGTGTGTATAACATTGAGTTTTCACCTCAGTAACATATCTTCTTGGGGGGGGGGAAAAGAAAAAAAAAAAAGAGCATTTTTCTTCAAACAGCTTGGACTCTGCATGCTAGAGATACTGGCTTATGGCAAGCCTGCACTGGGTTGCAAGCCTCTGCGTGGGTTTTGAACTAGTGACTAACCAACCGAGTGGCCAAACTGGTTCTGTGGACACAGATGTGTAAGTTAATTAAATTCCGTGACAAGGAAGCAGAACAGCACTTTCCTTTACAACCATGTGGAAAAGTCTTATCAGTGTATGACATATGGCTTAATTTTTTCTGGAAACAAGCTTACATTGAATACCTCTATTGCAATTCAGGAGAGCAAAGATGCAAGATTGCAGCTCCTGGTGTGAATGGGCACAGTACAGAGCATATACAGGACCAGAACACATTGGCATTTCCTTAGTACAGGGTATGTTGACAACATAGAGCCAAACATGCAGCAAGTAAGTCAATGTGCTTTGATACCATAGATCTGACACTTTTTGGTGTGGAAAATGAAAACAGCCTGTGTTTTACAGTTAAGGGTGGACTTCTTCCCCCAGTCATCTTAGTTGTTTATACATGGACATCAAAACGACCAAACTGTGTCAGACCACATATTCATCTATTCTAGTAGCCTGAAATGGTCCCTTTAAATTCATCCAAATCTAAAGCTGTGATAATGTGGGAACATTTTGTTTGTGTAAGTAATGTTTTATTTTGAATAAAAATAGTCTGTGATACATGACAATAATAGCACAGTTAAAGTCTGAAGTATCTATCCATTGAAACACTAATAAGAAGTGAAGAGTAGGCTTTTGCTATTTTTTCAGCCCCTCAAAAGACAAGAAAAATCAACATAGTTACAATATGTAAAATGGTAATTATAAGAATTGAAAGTAATTCTAGCTTTCTGATGAGTTTGTTCTCAGCCCAGGATTGTAAAAGCATTGTACTCAAAAGTGGATTGCATTTGCAGTTGAGAAAAAGTTTTCTTGTCACCAAGCAAATCTCTTAGGAGAAATATCCCAGAAATGGACATATGAACACTTATTTCTGTCCAGCAGCTAAAACTTATACTTTGCAAGGAAATTTTTAATAACTCATGCGACTCTGAATTCATACAAGCAAGTCAGAGGCAGCTGTGAAAAACACTCTCATACAGAACTGATCTGAGGCTATGAACTTACAGACTAATTGCACCCATGTGATTGATCCCTATAGGCACAGATGGACTCTCCCCTCCCAGACACTGATATGTGTCCCCAAAGGAAACAGACATAAATTGAATGAGATTAATCAGCCTGTGTCACAGAGAGCTCAATGAGACTTCCATGCAAAGGGAAATGTGCCTTTAATCCATCTGAGCCAAGTATGAATAAGAAGCATGAAGAAACAGCTAAAACTCTGGGGTAATGGTATTTGAGTGAAGGTATCACTCTGCTTTCACACCCTGACTTTTGACTATTTAACTGTGTAATTTTATATTTGCATAGTACATTGCAGGAGAACACATACTAACACTGGCTCTCAGTAAGGAATATAGCTAGGACCAATGAACAAAAAATTATAATTAGCTGCTACATTTTGAGTCCATCCACTCAACATGTGGGACCAGATTTCATTACAGTTATCTCAGGAGACACCTGAGAGCCCCCAGGCTTGGAAATGATGGTTGAGCTCTGCCCAGGATGAGGGTGTATCAGGGTATTCTGCCTTCTCACAGCTGACCTCCACTGGGAGCAAAGCCCACTGTTGACTGACAGCCAAAATGAGATATCACAACAAATTGTGCAGATCCTCAATCCTACCCTTTCTTACAGAGGAAAAAAAAAGAAATAAATTAACATGAAATTACTAAAATTCCACTGAGATAACAGAATAGTTCCAAGCTCAATAAAATTGTTCAGAAAGTGGCTTGGGATTTTTTGCCATCTGACATCTTCATGTTAAAAGCCTGACATCTTCACTTACGTCAATCTTCTGTTCCATTTTGATTTTTCATACAGAAAATCACTTACACAAAAATCAGTATAAATGGATAAAAATAAAAAGGCTTGCCAAAACCCACCTAGGCTTCTTTATCAGAACAGGTTTGATATTATATTTAACTAAGTCAGGATCATCTTTTACAATATCTGTGAAAAGAAATTGTAACCAAATTCTCGTCTATTTCATAATCTGCGCAGAAGAACTAAATTCCTTCTGTAATGGTTAGACTTGGTTTATCTTTATTCTAGATTCTCTTCACAGACCAAAAAAATATTGAAATACAGACTTCTTTAAACTAAGAAGTGTTGGAAAATGCATATAGGCATCTAATGACATGCCCAATGACACCCAGATACATAATTCTAAGGACAGGGGAAAGATCCTTTTACTCTATTTCAGGTCCAGCTAGCACTTCATACTGGACCTGACAAAGGAGATCCTGAATTGTGTGAGTATTTCAGCTCCCTGTGGTGATGCCGTGCACTTTGTAACATTTGTTATCGAGGAGCAAATGGGGAGCCAGAGGCTGCATCTTTTGCAGAATGAAAGGTGAAACCAATCCATCCATTTCTCCCTTGAACCAAGCAGCCACAGCACTTCAGGACAGGCTCTGTCAAATGTAGCCATGAAGCAATCCCTGAAGTTCCAACTCAGTGTTAGCTCTTTTTCCTCAAGTAGATGATCCTTAGACTATAAAAACCTACTGTTTCTGCCAGCTAACGTAGGAAATCCTTTCCTTTAAGTCAGTGGTGTCTGTGCAGTGAAATTGAAAGTCTGGATCCAAACACAGCTGATGACTCACTTGGGAAGCTGCTACAGCCACACTCAGCAGCACTCGTAATACCAGCCACCTTCTCTTTTTTTGGAAAAAAAATCCCAACATTTTAAATGCAAAAAAAGAAAGCAGTTTCTCCTTCATTTATGTAACTGAGTTCTATATTCATTGTTGTCTTTTTCCTGCATAGTGAACTTTATTACTTTAAACTCTGAAGGTGAAAGAGTAAGAAGTCATCCCCTCACTCATGCTATGAATACATATTAGATTAAGTGCAAATATAATTGTTAGAATGGATGTGCACTTGGTTTGTATTAATTATACCTCTGTACATCTGCCACTCAGTTAGTTCCCAATATAGCCACACAGCTCCAGCAGCTTTACACAACTGAAAGGAAAAAATAAATCATCACTCTAATGACAGTTCAAAACTCCATTAAAGAATTCGCTGGAAGAAATATGAAAATAATTCAATCTGGAACAACTCTGGAATAAAAGAGAATATTTCAGTATGTATTGAGACATAACCTAAAAATGCCAGTAAAGCACTCCTCTTTTTTCTATTATTTGAACTGTAAGAAGTCCCTGTACTCTCTAGAGTAAAAGTAAGTTTTCAGTCCTGGTAAAATCACAGCATGTGGATTTTTCAGTGTGCTATATTTTATGTTACCTAACCTCAGATTTTATATTGTCAGTTTCATTTATAAAACATAAGAATCTACTAAAAATGTTCAAAATATCAACATTTTTCCTTTAAATATGAGACCTCAAGAACACTAATTGATCAACAGTCAATCTCTCTGACCAAGATCTTATCAGTTGAGAGAGTGTGTTCTAAGATATTAGTACAGGCTGTTTCTAACCAGCTTGGCTTGAGGAGAACATAGAGATGGAGGGAAAGGGAGGCTTTTTCTGTACAAAAAAGACAAAAACTGATAATACGCATCATAAATCCACATTTTTGCTGTATTTGTGAGCTATTGGCTAGTTCTGAGATTCTGAGTTTACACTAATTAAAATTAAGCACAGAACTGCAGAAGCTCCAGTTTTCCAATTGCTATTGTAAGGAAGTCAATTGTACTACATATGTAGGGCAGCCCTGGAAGCAGAGAGATATTTGCATCTCCACTTGTGACTTTCTGAACATTGCACGATGAATGACGGTTTGGGGAATCACTCCCAGCTGGTTGCTTGCTTTCTTCGGAAAAGAGAAGGCGTGTTTCACACTGTTATCACTGCAGTATAGCTGCAAAGCAATTCCAAGAAGCAAGATAAATTAATTTTTAAGAGACAGTACATTCTTTTGTGTGACACGCAAAAGACAAGTCACATTTCAGCTTTAAATTAGCTTATGAAATCCATCTTTTAGTTATAGTAAGTAAGATTCTTAACTGCATAAACACAAAAAATTAGGAGGAGTCTACAATCACTTCTTAAGGGTTTATAAAATTGCAAGTATGAGTTTGGCTTTTGGTTGTTTTGTCAGATGTATCACATGTGTGATGGGTCATTTCTGATCATGAAAAGTAGGTATGAAATAACTGCAACCTAGCCCTTAACTCAAGGAAAGAAACAATTAGACAAAGTATAATGTGGCTGTACAGTAAACCAAATAATCATATCAAAAATTATCACAGGGTTCATTCTTCCTAAAATAAGTGCTATTGGTTCAACAGTAATTTCAAATTGCTGATATGACATAAACTTGATAACACTAAAAAAATCCCCCAGTGATAACACAAAAAAAAATCCCCCAGTGTTCTGTACAGGATATCCAATTGATTTTATGTTTTCCGTCATTCGTTTAAACAGTGGCTTACTTTTGCACAGATAAGCAGCAGTTTCAGGTGTACAAACAGCAACACATCTGAAAGGAGCCTTATTCACAAAGGGGTAGCAGCTGGTATGCACTGGACTAGGTCAATATATCCTTTCCAAGTTACCTTCTTATTCAAAAGAGTTGTGGTTACATCCTGAGATTATCACAAAAGAAAGAGGGACAGATTCCAAAGTCTTTCAGAACCTGAGTATAAGGAATACAATCAACACATACACTGTTTGATGTTCATAAAATAAAAACTTGGAATGCACAACAGAAACTCACTCTCCAAAAAATCAACAAGAGATCTTCAACTCTAATGCCAAGAATGTGAAATTCTTGCTTTGCTTGTGTGTAGTTACAGTGAGTGTTTTAGCGAACAAAAGCAACTGCCCAGAAGCCAGCTGTGTGCACGTTTTCATCCCTAAAACAGCTGCTGCATTCGACTATGCCACTAAGAGAGAAAGAGTCTCCTCCTCTCCCACTGGCCGCTATACTAAGTAGTTTGCTGTAAGTGCTGCACAGCACTTGGCAGTGGCAAACATGGTAACAGTTAGCATTAATAAAAGTAGAAAATGTTTTCACAGTTGCATGTCTCACAGTCTGTCTCGTGTGTGAAAGCCCATTTGGTGCAGACAAACAGGACATCCACAGCACGGACAACTGCAGATTGTGACAGAACAAAAGTGCTGAGCAAAGAGGGTGTCCATGTAAGCACGGACAGTACAGAAACAAGTATGATGATAACTGAAATCACTACTCACTTATTTCGTGTTTCAGAGCTCAGTGTTGCACTAATAAAAATAAATAACTTTGAGGGACTATTTTAATTTAAACATGCATGCCTTAGTGCATGACAAATAATGTGTCTGTATGCATGTTTAGATAGATTTTTCCTTACACCTTCATCTGTAGGGAAGGAATGAGTCAGAGTAGCCAGCATATAGCTCTATCTGTACCTGTCTATTCCCAAAATATCACAACAAATATTTAAGGATCTTTTCAACCAACAGAAGTAAAGGTCAGGGTCATAGCAAAGGGCAGTTTGTGGAGGAGGAGATTAGCATTTCTCTAAGTGATTTCTTCTTCCATCTACTTTTTTATATCCTCTATAAACAGTCCTCTCTAATTTCAAACACATTTTTTGAATTCTGCAGAGAAGTCGGTTCTAAAAAGGTACCATCCAAAACAAATGTTTTTCTTGGCTCATTCATCAGTTATCCTCTCTTTTCTAGTATAGATATGGGTGGGAGAAGGCATATTTGTGTGTGTATATTCTGCATATACACAAATATCGGTGTAGTCTCAATTTAGCATTCTGTACCCACACACTATTTATGCAAAGGTATTGACTAGACAGCTTTGTTACTAAGATTTTTTTTTTAGCTTCTATTTAGTTGAAAAATAATTATTTAATAGATTGATTAGATTAGCATTTATCTCTTTTATCTGACTAGAAGGCTAATGCCTAAAGAAAGTTCCAGGTGCTCAGCTCCTTTACAAAACAGATCTTTATTTTGCATATCCAAACACAGGGCAGCTCTCCAGCATCCCACACACACACTAAATTCTCCTCTTTTAAGCATTTTTAACTGTGTGCTAGGTCATCTCTGAATTCATACTGACTGCATCCCCTTTTCATTTATTTTTAAAGATTGCCTTTAGATCAGAGCTCGGTAAACGGCTCTGTGAAGGATGACCCCTCCACTGCCCTCCTCTGCCTTGTCACCATCCAGCAATAACCAGCTGCTTCTAAAATAAAACTAAATGCAGTGTTTCCTAAAGACTGTGGCATAGAGTGCTCATTTCATTTGTGATGTTCCAAGCAGTTTTCCAGGTTTCAGATTAAATTCCTCAGTAAATAGTTTTTTTCTCTCTCTCCCAATACGTGGCCAAAAAGCATTAAAGATTCTTAATAGCCTTTCAGTTCAGGTCCTCACCTACCATTTTGCAAAATGAAGACAGACAAGGAAAACAGAACCAGTGATCTGACAGCGACTCGTAGGTTTCTCATACAGGTATAATTTATTCCCACTCAGGCTGCTGCCACCAGCTGCATTCAGCCCCATCCCTGCCTGGCTTTGTGCATGCAGGCACAGCTGCTGACAGACACTGCATGAGAGACTGGAGGAGTCAGGGATGCTGAAGGAGAGAACACTCCAGAAGCACCAGCCCTGGCCCAGCACTGCCTGTCAGTACTCTTGGAGCAGCAATAACCCATCCACCCCACAGGTACACCTAATGGTAGGGCTGCTCCCCAAACTCATCACTGACAGCACCTGTGCCTTTTCCTTGCCCAAGGAATGTCGACTATGCCCTGCCTGCTCATGTTTCTGAGGGCTCTTAGGGAATATTTCCTTCAGGCCTCCCCCAGTTTTTAGCCCTGTACTGCCTTCAACAATTGATCAGTACTAAGCCCATGGAAAGCTCCAAACGGAACAGTTGAGGGACAGCCCAAGGGTGCAAGAAGATTTCTCTCCACGCTTTGGACTGCACGCATGACAAAGTGCATAAACCTGCTGAAACAATACCTAGGCTAGAGGAAAAAAGAGCAGACTATTTCAGCTTAAAATTAGGACATGCAGAGTAGCTTGGGAATTTGCTCCTGATTTCAGGCAAAAAGGTAAGAATTCAGGACTTTCTCTCACCACATGGTTTTTGGAGAGAACAGGGAGGGCAACTATAAAGAGGTAGAAGTCAGTCCTGGAAATGAGTTTCTGTGTTGTTTGGCTGACTTTCAAAGGATCTGATCATTTTAATACTGTATGTATTAAACTGTTCTGTTAATGATGTGTTAAGGCAGTCATGGATTTACCAGAGGTTCTAGGCAGATCAAGGCTACATCTTCCCCACTGGGCACGCAAAATCTTGGACAGACATCATTTAGTTATCATTTCAATCAAGGAAAACATAGTCCTTTCTAGAGCTGAATGAATTATTAACATCAATTGTCCTTTTTTTGGACATAAAGGAATGTTTCATTGCAAATTTTCCATAGATTTTTCATCTCTGGTTGCCTTGGTGCATGGCCATATACTTACACTATTCTCTGTGGCCTGGAGATACAGCCAGAGGCATTTTAAATCACTTCATATTCAGAAGGAATGGCCTTTGTGGATGTGGTTTTAGCCCACTGGAAAAATAAAAGCTGAAACCTACTTGTTAGCCACAAATTTTCCTGTTCTGTTGAAAGGGGATGGGTTTGAGCTTTTGAGCCTGCATCATCATTAATAATCTCCTGAAGACAATAGTCCTGTATCACCCATCGAACAGCTTAGAAAAAAAATTCAGTAAATTATCTGCAAAGGTGAAAGGACAGATCACAGGCTATTGATGATCTCCTATAGATGTTGTTAGAGAGTCACATGGATACACAGCATGAAAGGCAAAATGGATTTCACTTTTTGGTCAAGTTCTTAAGAACTGTGAAGATGGTTAGTTTAATTCTATGCTCAAGCATGAAATCTGCCTATGCTAGTTATTAGATTAGCAGGAGTTTTTACTATTTACCTTGAAATATTAAGAAACACATTCTTAGTACCAGGAAAATCCTTTATAGAGAGTAGGACACCAGCACATATGGAAAGGCAGGTTTCTCATGAGCGTAGTTGCACACTGGCATTTGGGAGAACTGTGTCCTTGTCCCAGCTCTATCACTGCTTTGCTGGGTAACCATGGAGAAGTCATTCCCTTATCTTCTACCACAGCTTCCCCCTCAGAAAAGTATGAATAATAATGTTGGGCTTCTTTGGAAAGAACTTTGAAATCTATGGGTGGAGAGCATTGTGTAAGAGCAGGGTATTACGGGTAATTTATTTTTGTCTTGGTCAGCTGTGTAGATACTGGTCTAAGCTCCCTTACAGCAGTGATCAAATAAAGACTACACTCTTGGCAGTTAAAGTGCTTCTCTTGTGTTCACTGCTCAAACTCTTGTTCCAATTCTCCTGTTTCTTGCAGCTGAAAGGTGGAAGATCCATCACAAGTTCTGGCCCATTCTAGAGCTGGGCCTGTCTCCATAAGTCCTGTGTACCCCAGTGCCCAACCTCCACTGGCTTGGGTGCTTCCTTTCTCATTCCCACACTCCATTATGTGACATAATGTCTCACAATATCCATTCCTTGTTGTGTCACCTGGGCAGTGATTCCCACTGGACTACCTGCACTGTGCCAGCCAAGGTAAAAACCTCTTCCTCTCACTTCCTCTTCACTTCCCACTTCCCACTTCACTCTCTCTGTTGAGGGCTGACACAGTCTGGTAAAAAAATGGGAAAAAAAAAGAAAATAAATACCAAATCATCAATGTATTTTCTTGTCTGGAAGCACAGCATCTGATAAGGATGTTCATGACTATAAGCTGCTGACAGCAAATTGGATGAATGCTGGTTTGCACAGAAATCCAAGCAAGCACTCACTCTGTAAAACTTGATTCCCCCCCCACCCCCGCCAATGAGGAAAGGTTTTCAAAATAAGGAGCACTTTCCAATGCAGTAAAGTTCACAAGCATCACTGAATTAAAGGGGATGACAGGACGGTTTGCTTATTTGACCACTGTTAGATGAATTTGAGTGGAGGGGAGAGGACCAGCCACCCCAGAGACAATGGCTTCATTAACCATGTGAGAAATTTGCAGTTAGGATGAAGCCAATCTGGTTTACCTGAAAGTAATCTAAATAATGCACAGGATGAAGCCTTGAAATTGCCATAAAAATACTTTTGGGGGCTCAAAACCTATGTAATAATTATTCACAGTTTCATTAGGTTTTTCCCTAAAGTTTGGTCTCCCTTTTAAACTACTACCATTCATACAATACAACTTAGTCACTACCAATTGAAAATTAATTATAGGTCTAATCTAAAAATGAAATCTTCTATCCTGTCTTTATTAATTCTCAAGGCAATTTCTTTCACTTCTTTTCACCTGAATCTGTTTTCAGCCCTACACCACCACTGCCTTCAGAACTGTCATTTTACTAACACAGCATTTACATTATTTTGATTAAAAATACAACATCACAACAGAGTCATTCTTGGTGGTAGGTCTGTGCTGCCCTCCTCCCTATTTTTCTTAAATCAAAACAATCCTTTACCATAGCAACTTTTCTTGGCTACCTCCTCATTCCAATAACTTGTGAGCAGCAAACACTTGATCAGACCTCACAGTCTCTGTGCCAGATTGAAAGGCCACTCCTCTTTGGAACAGTGAGTGCAATCCCAAAGTTACAGGATGAAGCTGTTGCAGGTCTCTCAGAAAGCTCGTATTCTTTAGAAAATTACTGAACATTAAAAGTTGGTTGTGCCAAAACTTTCAGAACTTAGAAGTAACTCGAGGGAAGAACTCCTCCCTAAGCCCTTTAATTTATGATAGGAAAGGAAGAGCCATAAATGTTAACAAACTTTTCATAAAACCAGTAAAGGGAAAAAAGTGTTCAACTCAAGAAAGTATCAGAAAAGGAACAAAAGGGGCCAAAAGTCATGCTGAACCAACTTCTTCCAACAATACTTTAGTTACTGTCAGTTTGACATTAGATTTTTAAGTATATGTGAAAGCAAGAGCCCATTCATTTAATAATGGTTGTTATTTTACCTATATAATCATAACTTTCACAATTGCACTTTATGCAAAAATATCACATTATATTTTCATTCAAAAGTTTTCTGCATGAATTTCCTTGTGACTTAAAGCTATATATATAAATATATAAATATTTTCAAACTTCACACTTATGTTTTCATACTGCTAAATTTTATCTAAGTTAAAATGCAAGGAAAGGGGCTTTGATTGTTATTGAAACATTTGAAAATGATTGAGAATTATTACGTTTATTTATACTATCACAATAAGAAATAGCACTGAGAGTCTCAGTAAGCCATCCCATACTTCCAAATCAGCACATTTTAAATTGTTTTCAATTACTTTTATACTGAAAAACTAATATTTTCCAATTTAGTTTTGGTCAGAAATGCCATCATTAGTCTCAGATTGCAAACCAACAACTTAAAGAAAAAAAATTTACTTGCTATTAGTAAAGTTGGATGACGTTAAGAAATATTAAAGAATGTAACATTTCAATGTAGCCAAAAGTCTGTGGAGATTATTAAAAGTGAAGGATTTTGAAGAGGAAGTAGCTACTATGTAAGCATAATAAACAATACTACCACATAAATTGTATAGCTGTAAAAAGTGGTAGGGTTTTTTTATTGGTATAACCTTAGTGATGCCCCACATTCCCTATTTTTCCTGAAAATTACCATGGTTTTGTAATTCTTCCAAGGTTCAGCTTGTTGCCAGAGATTTGCATGCACAGATAAGTGCTGCAGCAGTGGTACAGATATAGTCACAGGATATGGAGCAGTCATGCTCCTTTTTAGTGCAACCTAGCTCTTGCTGCTCAGGTCTACACCTGGAGTTTTTGTTCTATCCAAAGCCATGAAAAACAACAGTAGATTCACCTCCACTTCTGAAGTGAGCCTTCTTGTCTATGCTCTTTTTTATAATTTACCAGGACATCCCTCCTTAGTCCTTTCCCTTACTACGTCACAGACTTTGCTCTTTCTATCTTCATTACCTCAACTGGCAAATTGTTGTTTCACTAAACTTGTCAGGCTCTTCATGATGTGTCTTCCCAATGCCTTCAAATGCAGCTAATACTGACTGTCCCCCTGGTCCAGGAAAGTTTCTGTTTTCACCTTTACTTCTGCTACTCAAACCCCCACCGACATGTGTGAGAAAATGCTTCTGCTGGGCTTGTCCAAAAATTCCGCAGGTGTCACTCTTCAGCCTAATTTTCCTACCATAAATATGATGCATATTGGTCAGATTTTTTCTTTTATGTAGCCCATGAGTCCACCTCTGCCACTCCATTTGTATTGCTAATGTAGGGCTGCTTATCCACTTTTCTTTGGCAACGTGCATTCTCTTCTATTCCTGAAATAGAAGAGATTTCTCCTCTCTTCTCCTGTCCCAAGGAAAACCTGCTCATTTCACATAGCTTAACCAAACTAGAATCAAAGTGTTTTGTTAATGACATCATTAACTGGTAATCATGACCAATATCAATAACAAAACAAATAAGATGATAAATATATAAAATATATTATATACAAATAATATAATATTATATACCATGAAATGCTCATAAATACCCATAAGTTTCTAAATCACTTTCTACAAGTAATCCCAAGAAGGACTATTACCCTGTACAGACAACTAAGTACACATTGATGCACACACACACACACAGAGTAGAGTGTGGATCGCAAGATATTTGCAGACACCTCCAGAGGGAGATGTGGATGCTGTCACTTCATGAGGAACAATTCTGCACCCTACAATCCACAATGCACCATCTGTCCCTGGTGAAAAAGCATCCCAGAACAGTCCACCCGCACACCCTGACTTGCTGCACCCCATGGCATCAGGCTCTCAGCTGGGTGCAGGCTAAAAAGCAAGTTATTGAAAGCACTATTTAAGCTTTCACAACAGTATGGATCTTATTTTGACTATTTTTTATTCAGCATTCATAATACACAAATTATTAGAACAGACTAATGCTTAGGCTATCAGATCATGGGGGCCTCCTCTGCAGCCTACAGAAGTGACCTTGTCTGATTTTTCCTCAATTCAGTTTTGCATTTTCCCTGTAAAATGTGAGAGCTGCACGAACAATGGCAACAGCCAATTTGGATAGCTGCAAAAAGAGAAACAGGCATCAATCTAAAACCCCAAAACTCTGTGTAAAGACCCAAATCTGTCAAATCTGAAACTTGTTAGAAGAATATAGTACTTGTCAACATTTTTGTGAACTGTTCCAAAATGTGAATGCTAACTGATTCATTTCAAACTATTTTAGACATTCCAAGGTTGTTTGGAGTTGTTTTTCTCAGAATGACAATAGAGTATTTTGGAATGAAGCCTGATATATTTTTCATAGGCTGAGAAATTAACTAATTCAGTGAGAGCTTGCTTTGTTTTTGGCAAACCTTATTGCTTTTGCATTCTCTATCCCTTTCTTAGTTTGTGTGTATTTCTTGTTTCAAACAACCAGTAATACAAAGTCATTTGAACTCTGTGTCATGGCAGCGGTTACATTTTATCAATGCACTTCAATCAATCCCCAATTTTACCTTAGTTCCAGCCTCTTCTCTGACCTGAGATATTCTGCATCCTCACACATGAGTACCTTTTATAAAAATCAAAGGTTTATACTTCAGGAGAAAAAAAAAAAGCATCTGTATTTTCCCTTTTCTTGTCTGCTTTTTTTGAGAAAAAAATATCAGTTTAAATCCAAATTAAGACAGAATTTTATAAATAAATAAGATATCCCTTTCAGAAGCCAAAACTTGTTTGGTAAGCAGCAATTGATTCCCAACTTTAATACCAGAAGATGCTTTAAACCACTAATAGTGTTACCACAAGATTATTTGTGAATCCATAAAAAAAGACCTAAAATTAGGTTCATACAGAAAACACAGAAGTAATTAGCTATATAATATTCACAGGGACTTAGCTGCAGCACCTCCTGTCTGAAATATTTGCATTATATTTCTGTATCTTGCTGATTCACAATTTAATTTCAAGCTCCAGAAGAAAGCTTATCTTCTATCCTGTATCTTGTTTCCTCTATGTGATGTCCTAAATTGCACTTAAAGCCTTGCTTCAGAATTTTTCTAAAGAAAGTTACTTCATTTGTTTTGGCACTTTCTCGTTGCAATTTTTCCAGTTGTCTTCTTGCTTACATTAATATTTTTTTTAAATATGACTCAAAAGGATTCCATCATGCATTGCAGATGACAAATAGAGATCATATCCTATCAGATGAACATTTCTTCTGATAGAAAGTATGAATGATCCTGATTTCTTTGAAAATTTGACTGCATCAGACCTAAAAAAATCAAAATTCATTAGCTCTCCCCACGACAAATGCATGTGAAAGATGGTGCTGTTGAATTAACTAGGTTTCTTTCTCTGGCCTACTGTGTGCTATCTTTTCCTGCACATCTACTTAGAGCTCAGTAGTTCAGATTTAACTCAGTGCTAGTGTTCCTTTGTTGTACTGCATGGCATCGCTACATGGAAAGGACAAGATTTTTTTTTCCCCTGCTATTACTCTCATGTTCACAATTATAACTTCCTTTATATTGAAATTACCATTTCTCCAGATGCCTTTGAGCCATTCTACAGGCAGTGGGTACCCCACTGCAGTAGGGCAGACCGGCCAGTCACTGCTCCTGCAAGAGTGCACAGATCTGCAGTATTTGTGCACACACACAAGGGCCCTGCACTGCCAGCTTCTGGCTGCTGAAAAGGGATATCCTGGGAACCCTCAACTTTCTGAGAAGCAGCATTGTTTACCTGAACATGATCACTAGGAGTCAAAGAAAGGGTGAAAAATAACAAGCTGCAAAGCTGATCAGAATGTGTGAACCTAAGATTCAAGAGAAGTCCTTTCTTCAGAGTTTTAGTCTTTCTTTTCTCACAGTACAGCTCCTAGGACCCTTCTCCCTCCTTAGTTTCAGCCCATAACAAGAGGCATGCAAACATTACATTTCTCAGCAGCAGACCCTGGCTCATTCTTTTATTGACTCCTATAAATGCCCACCACTACCTCCTACATATTCACAGGAAATCCTCTGTTTTCCTCTGTTTATGCTCCCTGTTGTCCCACAGAGCCATGACAATTACACTTAGACCAAGAAAGGCCTCTAAGATAATCTCCCAGACATGGTGTCTGATCTAGTATCTGATCTCCTAGTCTCACTGAATGGGAAGATTTTACTCACCATCTATTCAGCAACATGTTCACTGTTCCAACTGTACAAACATTTGAAAGGCAGAAAAATCTGGCAAAGACCTCTCAAAATTCCTTTCATAAAACAACCTCCTTTCACTTGATAGATTGAGAAGAGATGCTTTGCACATTCAATATTATAAGTATGTTTGTGGAGTCTGTTTATAGTCTTATTTCAGTGCAAAGAAAAACAGATGAGAACATAATTGAATAGAGAGTTGAAAAGCACCACAGATTAATATGAAATGATAAGAACTAAACAATTCAGCTTCTGTAATAGTAAACATGTTTATCCCATTAAAATTCTTAGAAAGAATTAACACAATGATAGATAAGAGCAAACTGATGGATACAATTAATTTGTTTTTTGCAAAGACTTTTGAAAACCAAATCTCCTACAAGTGGCTCTTAAGAATATTTGGAAATCATTTGAGAGTGCATCTACAGCAGAGTTCTAATTCAAATCTTCCCCACTTTCTGTGGTTTGGGTTACAATGTGGAGCTGCCTCAGAATGCACAAGAAGGTTTTCTTCCAGGCAGATTTAATCAGAAGATGCAGGCATAAACCAGACCCGTGACACCTCAAATGCTGCTGACTTCAGACTGTATCAGAAGAAATCTAGCTGAGTACAAACTCCCAAAATGCATGAGGCATGTACATGAGGGACTCCAAATTGCTTTGGTTTACAGACTTGCACACCCCGGGATGTTCTCCTGGCTGATGCAGACCTAGTCTGGGGCTCACATTCATCCTGTGAAAGTTACTATATCAACCTGTCTATCCCAAGCTAGGATTTCCCTTTGAGGCAGTAAAAAATCAGCCTCATGTGTCTAATCATCTGTCTTTTGAGTGGTAAAACTAAATCCCTCAAAGCAACTTTCTATAAAGGGAGAACTGACTGTCTTAGGGAATGTTCTGTACAGAAGTTGGTGGTGGGAAAAGACCAAGGTGGCTCAGCACACCAGTGGAGTGAAAGGACTTAAAAGGCACCTAATGGGCACTGGGGCAGATGGTGGGGCTGGAGGAATTTGGAGATACCTGGGGTATGAAGGTCAAACTGAGATGGAGCAGTGGACCTTTTTTGAGGTGTCTGTAAAACGAGAATTTAGTAATGCCTGTCTTTTGATAAACTCTCGCCCCTTTCTCAGCCACGGAACAGAGGAAAAGGAGGAAGAGGAGGAGGGGAAGGAGGCAGGAATTTGTTGTTTATGCAGCAAGCTCTCCTCTTACAAACAGTCCTTGTGCCCTTTGGCATAGGCAAAGCTGTTGGCTCTGCTACTGCTGGCTACTTACTACTCTGCCTGAGCAGCAAGTTGGCCCTGTCTGTCTTGAATGAGACACCCAAAGAACAAGGGTCCTCTCTGGTGCACCAGCTTACAAGCTGCCTTGCCAGCTTTATTGACTGAGGGGGGCTCCAACAGTGCCTGTTACAGCTCCCCTCTGCCTGCAGCCATATCCTCAACAGTCTATAGTTCTAACATTTGGACCAGACTAATTGCAAGCGTCAGAGATGACAAGTGTCCTGAGATAGTTCACTGCAATCAGATCATATCTAGCAGCTAGTCTAAATGAGAGAGGCTGAGAAAAACGTATGCAAGGTCAACAAGCACACCAAGTGCCCCTGATACCAAGAAGTGCCAAAAGTTCTCTAATCATTATCCTTGCATTTCTTTGGCATTTAAATCTACATACTTAAAAAATATTTCTCTTCAGTCATTCTCAGAAAAAAAAAAGATGTTCTCAAGACCTTACCTTGAACATTTCCCTGGTGTTTTGCTGCTCTTTGAGTGTCACTTATCCAGCAATGCATCCTGGCCAGCAATCTAAAAAGAGAATTCCAGGTAGTGTTTACACAGAAGCTTTCCTGCAGCTCTCTCTTTCCCCTCTGATACAGCTTCTCTGTGTGCAGCATCAAATTACCATGTTGTTTTTCTACTGCCATATTTTATTGCAGCCATATGAACTTGCTATCTACATTTTGGCCTGTTTCAATATTCACACAGAAGTCAATATTAATAATAATCATCAAACTTTTCAATATTAATTCTCCATAAAAGATTTCACTAACTGCCTACATGTGCTTTGGATCTCAGCCTCGTGACTGTGATTATTCATAGAAAAGATTTTACATGAACTCAGTATACTGTCTCCCTGCTTAGAGTGAGAGACAGCAGTTGAAACAGATTTGTGAAAAACAAGAGAATTAACTTGTTTTGATGAGACTAACCAAGAAGCTTGGCTGAATGTCCTACATCAGAATCTTTGGCACATCTCCTCCAGTTTGAGGTACTGTGACATCAGTTATTTTTTGTTTACTGAATACCTTGATAAACCAAGGTTTATTTCCTGCAGTAGTTATTTCAGTAGGGTTGCTTCAGTGAAAACAAAGGTAAAACTTGTACCTAGTATGCTGTGTTAAGTTCCCACATGCTCTTTCTCTCTCTTGCTTCCTCTCTATTTTTAATGTCTTCTCTTGCTGCCTTTTCACTGAAGAAGAATAGCCAATTGCAAGATAGGTTGCTTGCATTTGAAAAAGCAACCTGGCTGTTCTCCAAGATTTCTCATTTTCACTTACCTGGAACATTGCTTTAAACAGGAACCACATGTATTTACTAGTAGGCAACCCAATAATTTCATTCTCCACAGGAATTTTGGGATGCATACATTAATGGTATAAGCATGGGGAAAAAAGTTATTCTGAATAAGAAACCTAGTGTTTACAAAACCAGCGTTTGATACTTCAGGGTGGAATTTAGTTTCATTCCCCAGCATGTTAAATCATAACTAGGCATGTGTGATTTAATATAGCAGAGAGATTTCTTGATTTGTTTTTAATTGCCAGTATACACAGACTGCATTTTCAGCATGAGTTATTTTTATTTGAGATGAAAGAAAATGAGAACAATAACAAAATCTTCATGAGAAAATACTTTTCTGTAGCGTATCATGTTGACTCTGCCTTGCAAAATGTGAGTTTCAAGATGTCATAATGCCCAGAAAAGGAAAGTAACTGCCTAAGGTCCCAGATCAAGAAAAGACTCAAGCACAGCTCTAAATTCAATGGTACTTAAATAGGGCTTTCCTTAAACGCATAACTCAAAGTCTTCCTAAATCAGGATTGTTTTTATACATACATATATAGCATATATATTTATTAACTACTGTTCATTGTAATGGATCCACAAATAACAGAGTCACTTGTAACATATACCAAACATTGTTGCCATGACATGTTTAAACCTAGATTTTATTCTGTATATGCCCTATGGCCAAAGGTAGCTTGTTAGGAAGGGAACTGGCATTTGTCCATTCTCAGCCTTTCATCTGTATTAAAAGATTCACATCCTACTGTAACATTTTCATTTACAACCCCTTCAGGCCAATAAAAAGCATAATCATTTTCCTCCCCAGTAACTGCATGGACATCAGCTTTAATTTCAGCACACTTTTCTCTTCCTAAACCTTTTTGTCTCATAACAGCTGGTCAATATATTTCTTCATTATGCCCCTTTTTCCAAAAACAGCCATGCCATGCTCCCAGTAATATACCTTCTTGACAACACCTTTGTCCTAATGGTTTCATCCTTTGTAATTTTATCCACATGCTACTGATGGATGCAGAATATCTGGGAGGCATATATTATAGATTCTATTTCCTCTACCATATTTACCCAGTTCCTGTGCAAAATATATGCTATCTGTAACAAATCATAACATCTAGAAAGCCTTTGATTAAACTTGTCGGTATGGTGGACTTTGATACAGAGTTTGTATTTGCAAATAAAATTATGCTTAATTTTCCCCTGAGCTTTTTCAAATGTATGTACAAAAGCTCTGTTTATCCATTTGATCCTGGGAGATAAGCAGCAGTTCTAACATGCTTTAGTGAATGTGTCTGAAATTGTTTCAAAACAATTGTGGATTGCTATCAAACAATTTCTTCAGATAATCCAGAAACAATCAATAAACTCCATGAGTTTTTGATATTCTGGCCAGTCAACAAAGCTATGTGCTGGGACGAGCACCAGCTACAGCTACCTACACGTCTGATTATTAATCTCTGTGAAATCTAGATAATTTCTATCTCATTTATGTATCCTGTGACAAAGTGAAGGATTTCAATCCTGTTCATTTTCTGTCACTTTACCATCCAGAGCAGCTGTTAAAGTTACAAACTGCATTCTCAGGAAGCAGCGTATTTTCTGAGGCTGCTCTTTCAAAGGACTATTTATTCAAAGTAATTCTGCATACTAACACATGGCACTCTTTCAGTGCCCTCTCCTCCATGCTTTGGGAGTACTTGAACTCTTTCAGTTCTGGACATAATAATTCTGGCATATTTGTTAAAAGAAATATTATACTGCTAGCAAGTGGGGCATGTTAACACTGGATAGAACCTACTAACCCTTGTCATCGTTTTCAATGGCCTTTTTCCTTGCTCATGAAAAATCAGAGATGATGTTTAAATAAAGGCAAACAAGAAAAATAAAGTTTCCATCAACGTGCTAAAAGACTGTCCCATAGCTTAACTAATGGGTCAAATACTCTCACTGCTCAAATCCCCAGCAGAGAAAGAAGTAATCTTTTACAATTAAGAAAAAGGTAACAAATTAATACAGGCCAAAATTATACTACAAGTGGCACTATTAATTTTGGTTCCAGTTTTGCATAGCTCCTTAGGACATATTTAATTTGTCTGTGTTTCTGAATCAGGGTCATAATTAAGATGTTCTTAATCACCTCTTTTAGCTAGTGAAGGAAAGTTATTTTAAGACCAAATCAACTGGAGACTGTATCTAAAAAACTAATGAAAATTATGAAATTGAGTGAAAAACATGCGTCTGAACTTTAAATCATTTTAGAAACATGTTAATAGATAATTATTATTTAAATATTACAATACCTGAAACCCTCCACCCTCTTCCTACCTTCCCCTCAGGTTAGCCATCATTATTAGTGTAATTGGCTGATTTTCTAAATGCATCCCCCTTAGGAGGGATCTTAAGGCAGATGATCTGAAGGAGTAGAGCACGAATGTCTCTCCAAATAATTTCAAGGGAGGTTCCCCATAAACACAGAGCAGCATAAATCGGTGACTTCTGTCCCAGCGACTGACAAATGCTAACTCTGTGGAGAGAGAAGGTGGCTGGTGCAGGGGAATTCTCAAGGACCCATGAAAGTAAGGACAAAAAGCATGGGAAGCCAGAGGAAGTACTTATTGCAGGCAGGAAGCTGAGGTGGTCCTTGCAACCTGATTGTTACTGAACCATCAGACTTCAGGCTGAAAGAGCTCTGTGCAGCCTTTGCAGGCCTGATGAGTGTTGTGCTTTCTGCAGCAGGGACAAGTTAGATCTCCTGCTCTCTGCTGTGTATAAAGAAAATGTTGAGGAATGGTATAAAAATCTCAGAGCAGTTATTTTGATTCTGGTGTTCATGACAGCTGACATCTGTCAGGGCCCTGGATGCTCTCAATGGTTCTGCAACCTGTCTTCTGCTCCATCTCTGGGGTTTGGCTGCCTGTACCTAAGGACAGCTACATTTTGGTCCAGTGGTGTCACTTTGGTCAGACTATTGGGAAAGAACTGTGAGAGGCTTCCATGGCTCACCTTGTGAGATGCCTTCAAGCTTAGGCCCTTGCTTATAGCTGCTGCTTTAGAGGTATTTGTTTTATGAATATTTGTGCCTAGAGCCCCAAATCCTCTTCTTAAAACTAAAGACAATTAAAATATCCAATAGCTCCTTCTACCAGCTTTTAAGACAAACCTCAAAGTACAGTAACTAGATTAAGAAGGACACTCAGACTGAGGGCTTATCTCCACAAGAATGGAGAATGTCTTGACTTCTAGCTAGTAGTTAACCCAAATCCCTCCAAATGAAACTCTAAGCATTTCTTTTAGTAGAGAAAGGTGTGGCAAGACATAAGGCCAGACACCATACCTCCTGGAGTCATGAGTGAGAAAGGAAACCATAAAAACAAGAACTCCTCAGGTTTGCTTTCTGGATTTGTTTTATTCAAATTATCCAAAACATAAGTCAATATACATTTTTGTTCATTGGCAGAGTATTAGATGTGTGGTAGACAAAAACATAGACATAATACCTGTTTGTGTAATAGCCCACTCAGAGCTGAGTAGCTACCTCTCAACATGCACCCTCACCTCACCCCCATTTTCCACCTTCTTTGATCCCTGAAAATATTTACTTTACACTGAAAGCCAAAACCTACTTCTACCCAACCAAACTAACAGCTGCACAAACTTCTGAAGAACTGCTCCGAAGACTTTCTCTACCAAAAAAAACCCCAAAAAACCAAACCCTCCACCTCCCCCCTGCCCAAAAAAAAAAAAAAAAGCCCAACTTGATCTGTTTGGTTAGAATTATTCACTAAAAACTTTTTGTCTCTGTTTATGGGTCTGTTCCCTTCTGGATATATAGGTTGCATCTACTTTCTTGGTTGTAAAGGGCTTCTGTGTGATGAATCATTCCCATATATGAGATGCATCAAAAATTGGCTTAACACTTTGGATCAGCAGCTACAAGTTTGGGTCTGACTGGGAGCTTCTCAACACTTTATACTTTGGCCTGTGTTGTAATTTTTGTTGTTTGAAAGTATATTTTTTTAACTACTACAGAGAAAAGGAACAGAAAAAGGAAAAAAGCAATCACATATGTACAATGGCACATTTAAGCTAGCAAACTGGCTCCAAATAACTAGGAATAAAATTAGGGTGTTCAGTGCATTCTGAGCGTAAATGCCCATGTCCATTGAAATCTCTTAGGCCCAGGTGCCTGAAAACAAGACTGTGCTAGCTCAGTTAGCAAAAAACCCCCAATCCCTGAAATGGCTGAGAGACTGACTAAAAGCCTCTATATTTTGCAGGAGACAAAAAGGAAAAGAAAACAAAGATGTATCAAGAAACATGGAGGAGAATTGGCACAAGGGGTGGTTATTTTTGGTTGTTACAACAGAATTCTCACTACCAATTTACACTTGGAATTTAATAACATAAATATAAAGCATTCATGCAGTTTCATCTGCCATGTACACCATGTGGCTATGCTGTCAATTTTGTCTACGGAAGGGATTAGACTGGGACGCCTCCACAAGCAGCAGTGATCTCTCACTCACAAAAGGCAGCATGCAGCTTACTATCAATAGTCAAGCAAACCATGTTTTACCCCTATTTATCACAGCATGGTTCAGCCAGGAGTTGCAGGTTTCAACAAAAATGAATAATTTTACCAGTAAGCAATACAAACTTGAGATGCCCTTCACCGGTCCCAAAATATCTTGTTTTCCTGGATCACATCCATAAGCCCGTATGTCAATGGTAGCTGTAGTCTAGCTGAAGTGACTCAGATTCAAAGCATGAAGCGGGGGGTTTAACACAGGAATTTATACTGAACCCACGATTACTTCATTTTCACATAAACTTGCGGCATTCTGCGCGTAGCTCGGGGCCAGCTCTGATCGCCTTGGCGGCACCGCGCTCCCTAACGCGCCCCGAGGGACACAAACTTCATAACCAGGGCATTCCCCTGCACTTCGAGACACTTTGCTACGGGGAGCCTGGTAAAATCCAGCGGGGCTGGTGGAAAAACCCCGAAGTTGCTGGCGGGCCAGGCAGGCGGGGCTCCCACCCAGCTAAACAAACGGCGATAAGGCGGCGCGAGGCTGGGAGCTGGGCTGGGAGCGGAGCCGCTCTCTCCAAGGTCAGCTATTTAGGGACAATAACAGGAACACGCGGCCGCGCTGCCCCGCCCAGCGCTGCCCGCCGGGCCCGCTCCGCCCCCTGGCGGCACCGGCCCGGGCCCGAACCCGAACCCCAATCCGAACCAATCCCAGGGGGCGAGCTGCCGTTCTGCGGGCGGGCCGGCCCAGTGCCTGCTGCAGCCCGAGCGCTGGGCCCGCGCAGGCCTCTCTGCCCTCAGGGTGCCCTCAGCCCCGTGTCCCCACGGCTCTCCTGACGGTCGCATGGCTACTTTCTTGTGAGGAAACGGTGGGTTTAGATGAATTTTCACAAGCACAGTAGTTGGCTTCAAAGGAGATGGCAGTCCGGTTAATACCTTGATGCTGCGTCCTCTTTATCGCACTGCATCTATTTTGGAGTTGGTTTGCGCCCCGCTCCCCAGAGCCCATGCACACTGTGCCTTTACTCCCATTGTATCCTTACTCCCATACTATCATGGGGTGTACCTGGAGCTCCTGCTAATCCTATGTCCCAAGACTTACATGTGCTTCCCTGGCCTGTGAGCTCAAATCACAGGGGCTTGCTATATTATACCAACTGTTTGTGGTGGGGGAAGCCCCTCTGTGATACTGAGTGAACACACTGCTCAAACTCAAATATGAGTAATTCTTTGTTACAAGAAAAACTTTGCATTTCCTGGTGAACAGGATAAGCAGAGTGTTTAAATACACTTGTTTCAAAGAACTCCGCTTAATCTTCTGAATAAATTGTTTCAGGGAATAACAGCAGTAACAATCTATTCATTTTAGTATTAAAATAGCAAGAATGTATTTTAAACCAACTATTTTTTCTGTCTCAGGAAATGGCCGGCCTACCTCCTTTTTTAAATACTATTTTTATTCTCCTGGTGGCCTGGATTCAGGATGGAGTTAATATTTTTCTCCATGACGCAGTAGGCAGAACATGCTGAAACTTTATGAACCCAGAAGTGTATTCTCTATGATAAACAAAAACAAACTAAAAAAAAAATCTTTCAAGAACTCTGCAACTCATATGGCTTTTACCATCTGGCGCACAGTCCTGGCACACTGTAAATCCTTGCAAGTGGTATCTCTTTACAGACCCTAATACATAAAACCCATATGCCAGTAGAGGCCACCCCCTCAAATTGCAGTCATCATATTGTAGCGGTGTGAGATCTTCTATGAAGCCAAAGCTTTTATGGTATTTCAGAAGGTAAAAAAAAAAATCCATCACCTCCAAACCATAACAGTATGGACACTGACAGTGAAGCAGCTTTCAGTCATGATGCCTTTCTTTAGAAATATCACCAATCACACTCAACAGAGAAAGCTGGGAGTTGAGCAAAGGCAAAACCAGAGAAGGGGATTGAACGTTGAGTGCTCTAAAGATAATTCCAGGGTTATCTCTGGAAAAAATTAAAACAACTCACATTGAGACATTTAGTAATACAAGATACCAAGGTTACATTTGATGAATACCAACTCTAATGACAAATATACTCTGTGTAAATCTGAGCTCCGTGACTGTTGGCAAGGATATTTGCCAGCAGCTCAAAAGTCCTGGCACAGAATATCCACATGCCCATAAATTTCTGCAGGCACAAATACATCTGTTAAATCATTCCTTCATGCTTCCCTTGTCCTAAGTGTTGAGCACTTCATCACCAAGCTGTCATAGGCTATCCCTGACCTCCCCAGCCCAAAAGGACTAGAGACCTGAGGGAGCTCAGACTAGCTTCCCTGGAGCAGTATGTCTTCTTCCACAGCAACTGAAATGACACTGAAAAGCAGAAGGCCCTTAAAAAGTTAGATTACTCTGAATGAGGGCTGTCCTCATGGATTACTGCTAGATTTTGATGCCAGAATGCATAATCAGGTCTAACCCTATGAATAATACACTTGTGGTAATGGATCCAGCTCATCTCCTCTCTATACTCAGGGTCTTTTTGATCTGCTAAAATGAGGCTAATGACAATAAGGAATGTCTACATCTTACTGAGACCCTGTTTACTTTCTGTGAAGAGCTATCATCATTTCTTATCTGAACTGGGCAAGCAGTAGAGCTGTAGTAGGATAAACACAAATTATTTAATAGTTTACTTTAAACATGGAGACATTTTTCTCAAATGTTGAAGTCACACAGCAGCTCTTTCTGATGGCATCACTGATGAAGGAATGTCCTGTTAGAATTACTGCTGCTGCTTCTGGATTATCCTAGAAGGTGGGTATTGAGCAAGGCAACTTCTGTGCAAAACATCACCCTACTGTCTCTATGCACACAGAAGGATACACAACTTAAGGAGCGTGTTTAGGTTGAGGTATAATAAGAAAACAAGAATCCAGTCTGGAAAAACAGTGTTTCTTCTCTATTCATACATACACTTAAAGTCCACAATTCAGGTAACTACATTTTTGTTCTTAGACAATTAGATAATTTGATCTCTCCTTTCTATAAATATAAAATGCTATTAGAATTCCGACCATAATAATACCAGCAGCAACTTCCATAGCCATTCATGGCCCCTTTCTTTGACTAGGGGCTGTACCAAGAGAATTTAAAGAAAGCCACATCTTTGTGTGCTATCCAGCGACTTTTGTCCCAAAGTGTGTTCTCCAACATTCGCAATTTTCAAGTAGAGAAATTCTACCAATGTTTTTGTATTGTTTTAATATTTTAATTGAAAGAATGAAGATATTTTTAAATAAATAAATAAATAAATTTTTAATTTGATAAAACACTAACATTTGGTCGTAAATGTAGTACTAGAGCAATAACAAAAGACTTAGAGTTTGGTTATGGTATATTATTTTTATATGCTCAAATTAATAATTTCTAATCGATTATAATAATTGATTTTTTACTGTAGCAGCCACAACTTCTGTCATAGCTGAGATTTCTCTGTAATAAGTACTGTACCATAGGAGAAAGCAGGAAAAAGTAACCCATTCCCCAAAGCCTTTAAATTTAACAGTATATACAACAAGTCCCTTGTAGTGTAGGGGTTAAAACAGGGAAGTTCAAGAAACAGTACAGCCAGTTCGATTAATATGATGGATTGACAGCCTTTGACAGAATCAGGCTGCTTTCAGGAGATTTGCAGAAAATGTCGCCCAGGAGACTATGAAGGAAATGTTTACATGCAGATGACAGGTTCACAGGGACAACCCATGGCCTTCTCACTATGTGGAAAGCAAACTCAGAAAGGCGTATCCAAAATGTTAACAGGTGGATGATAGATGCTAGAATCTTAACGTGACAGGAAGCGGAGGCAAGATTTTAAACCTGATCTAAAGAGATGAGTGGGAGAAATTATATGGGAGGAAGCCTGAGTGGGAAGAGCAGGACACTACTCTGTATGGTTGAGGAACAGGGAGGCCATGTGTTGATGCACAGGAACAGATGAGTCTGTCAAAGACAAAAAAGAGAAAACCAGCCTTTGCAGCAAAATTGTCAATGAATCTCCTTCCTTTTGTCAACCTTAGAGGGGGAAAAAAAGAAGTAAATATTAGTAAATGTAAAAAACAAGGATAGTTTTGAGATGTAGCAAGTGTCTCACAGGGTAAAAAGAAATGGCATACTCAGAGATGCTATAATGGAAACACTTGTGGGTTTAAGCACAGCACTACAGCACTGCTGCAAAGAAGTCTAAATTATATCAGAGGCAAGTGTGATGTTGAAGAAAATGGGACTACTTATTGTCTACGAAAGACTTTCTGGGTAAGGCTGGAGAATTACCTCAGAGCTTGAATATGAGAAGGTTTTAAGAGGTTTTGTTGGGAGTATGAGAAGTGGAATCTCTTTTGCTATTAAGCATTGAACTATAAGTTCTGATATAAATAGGAAAATATATGTATCAATATAAGTCTTGACAGTAATATCTACCACTGATATAAAGAGCACCACCATGGTAAAGTGAGTGATTGAAAAGAGAGATTATAGTTGAGGAAGTAAGAGAAGGTAAATGTGATTTTGGAACTTTTGTTCAAAAGATGTAGCAGAAATTACAGTGAAAAATGTTCTCTACATCCTTTGTCATTAAACAAGCAAGAAAAGTGAATAAAAGCCTGAGTCAGAGTTGGCTGAGAAATTTCATATCATCAGCATTTTTTATTGAAGTGAGCAAACCAAAGCCTGTTCATATCATATTTTTTAGACATCTTGTTGAAGATCAGTTTCATAATGAATTTAAGCTGACCTAAAAACAGCCTGACAGTCTGATGCTGAGATGCATGGTCCAGCTTTCACCACATTTCTGCTGCTTCTTTTCTATTACCAAGGTAAATTAATTTAAAGTCAATCCTGGAAAAATATAATAAGCTTTAAGCAACATTAGTGCAATGACCTGATCTCTCTGAGACTGAACAAGTCACTGTAGCTGCTGCAAGGGAGTGGGCAGAAATGATCAGTTCTGGGTGGGATGGAGAGGGAAAAGACAGGACTACTCTTTTCCAGGGCAACAGTATTAAACTAACTTCAAAACAGCAACATCAAAGTCAAAGCTGGTGTCAAATTTAGGTGCTCTGAATGATGATTAGGCTAGACTTTGTACATTTCTCTCCTCTCTTCTACAGCTTTACAGTAAAGGAAAACAAATATACTGTATAAAAGACCAATGATGAAAGACATATTCCATAAATTACCATTTTTTATTTAAATTTTATTTTCCGTTGATTTTCTTCCATATTTTTTATTCACTTCAGTGCTTATATTCCACAGAAATGCGTACTTATATTACAATAATTACGTAAGTCTGATTGGTGGAGATTCAAAGGCTGTAGCAAATTGTCACTTTTGAGTAATTTGTCTATCCTTAGTGTATTTGCAGATTTAGCAAAATACAGTATCTTAATCTGAACAATTGAATTTGCTTTATGTTTTTTCAAAGTATCATAAAATATTTAAGAAGTTGTTAATATCTTCTGTATTCTGGCTTTTGTTTCATCATTGGTGTTTTTACCCATAAATAGCTTTGAGCTTGTGCCTAGTGCAGTGATCAGGCAAAAAACAAGAGAGAAAAATAAACTAAAAAAAAAAAAAAAGAAAAACATGTCAGAATATGTTGCAAAAACTCAACAATTATTCAATCACCCATGTTGAAAAAAAAAATAAAAAAAAAAAAAAAGAAAAACATGTCAGAATATGTTGCAAAAACTCAACAATTATTCAATCACCCATGTTGAAAAAACAAATAAATACAGCCCCAGCACATGTTTTCTGGGAATATTTAGCAATTAAATTTGGGACATTCATGTTTGCTGAGCTTAAAAACTGCAGGCTTGAGCATAGAAGTAGACTTTAAAACATTCATTATTTTACTTAATACCTGCTTACATGCTCATCCTATCAGGTAGCATGAATAATGTGTGACTTACCCTGCCTAATCAATTAAGCATGCCAGTTCATAGTTCAAATGTCTAATAATGATACTTGAGCAAATTATAATTGAATTTAAAAATGCACTGAATGCATTCTCATTGTGGACCATTTAGGGAGGGCACTCTTACCTGTTTTGAATAACTCTCAAGAAAAAAAAATTACATTTTTCATTTGAATTAAATGTTTATGCCTATGAAAATGATACAGAACTGATTTATTTATATCCATAAATGCCAGTGAGGAACAGCATCGTCCTTTTAAACATATTTTATTAGCTTTGATTTGCTGCCTAATCTTAATTCCTTATCCTCTTCTTTTTCCCTCTCATTTACTGCTATATTTCTGTTTTTAACTATTGAGATCTGAATTATGCTGCCCAGAGTTTCCATTTTGATTTTATATCAGCATGTCATTTTTTGTATCTTTCATCTCAACATGTCTTACCCTATGAAAGTTTTGTGAGAATTGTGACATCATAAAAACTTATCTAAATTTAATAATAGGAAACCAAGTGGGGAAAAAAACTTAAGAAAAGTAAACAAGGGCATCTATTGCAGTAATTGCCATGAAAAGTTTGCAACATATCCATTCTTAATGAAACAATATGCTGAACAATGTTCTAATGACAAGCGTACACAATATCTTTCCTATTTTAAGAATCCATGCAACATCTAAAAAAATGATGTCCAGAAATCAAACAAATAGATTATGTAACTCTAAAGTATGCAATTATAAAGGAAGACAAAATAAACAGAGCTGAAACAGTTCAAACTTACAACAAAATTTATTAAAACAATTGATATATTCAGATGGTACAAACAACGTTGTTGTGAATTCTGAGCAGAATGAGAACTAATAAAGAACAAAACCAAAAAGGCAGGATTGTTCTCATGTGCTGAAGCCAGGCATAGATACATCTCTGGCTTTGCTTTTGCTGCTGTGATTCTTTTAGTGGTGCTGGTCATACAAGAGACTGTTAGATATCTGATTATAACTGCTGCCCTGTTTTATTTGGGAGTCTAGCATATTTCAGAATATCCTGTATCTCATTTTCAGAGGCCCATATTAATTCTTAAAGGCCTCCAATTTGGGAAAGTTAACTTTAAGCATGTGTTTAATATTTTCCTGAATCAAAACCTAAAACATCAACTTTGTTAGTGCAATTTTTAATAGATTTTGTTGGAAGAGCAATTTGTATCATATTAGTAGAATCAATTCACCTTGATGCCCTTATCCTTTTTAATAATTGATATTCCCATTTGGCATTTTTTACAATCCTCCTTTAAGCATGAAGATTTCCTATTAGAGGTGTAAAATAGCCCTTCTGAAAGACATGGGAAGGGAAACATCCCAACACTATGTTTGCTGAAACTATGCTGATTCTGCTTTGACATTCACCAAAGACAATGAGATACAGTTACCTACTTATTTCATATCACTTTTGTTATTACTGAGGTCGAAGCACTTTTTCCTCCTATAAATCTTCATGTGCATATTTTCATGAAATCAATAGCTAAAAAACCCCCAAAATCCAAACCTAAGGCTTTTTATTTTCAAAGGACATTCATTTTTATGTACTGCTCATGATGTAATTCTTGGGGCTTTCCTGTGCAGGGCCAGCAGCTGGGGTTCAATGATCCTTCAGTCCTACTTGAAAAGAATAGAAGTTCACCGGTCTCTGAGATTTTGATAATTTTATTATTCTCAACCTTCAAAAATGTAAGAAAAATTACATCCTTTTAACAATGCATAAGGAGTATGCTTTTGTTTCTACAGAAATTCTTGCCTGTCAAACTTTTTAAAAAGCAGCAAATTATCATGCCCCGTCCAGAGCATCTGTTGCTAAATTTGGCTCTTTTCTACTTACTCAAATATGAGGAATATTTCTAGAGGCCTACATTTTATAGAATTGACATGCCAAAAGTTCACTGACCACACTGTCTTCATAAAAGCTTTGTTTGCTAGTTAGTTGTTTCTGAGTGCACTTATTCAAAAGGATTTTGAAGCTGCTGATGTGTTGTATTTGGTTCTTTTGAAATGCTGAAAACAGTGTCTTATTATGTTTAGATTTTAGCTTACCTTTGTAACTAGTTCTAATTGTTTAATTTACTCGTGCTCTTTTAAGGTGGACAGCAGAAAAAAATCCTCTCTTTTCAAATTACTTGAATTACTTGAAATTACTCCTTCACTCAACTGTCATTACATCAAATTAGTAAATAAATAACTTTTTTATTGAAACTAAAATTACAGCTGTCAGGTAAATGTACCCAGATGAAACTTAAGAGTTCAGGGCTTGGCCAAGATTTCCCTGCCCAGTCTGTACAGGACTCTTCATCTTCTTGCACCTAAGTTTACCCTTTGTGAAATGGAAAAAAAAATAGCTCATCTCTTAGTCCCCATCTTTGTACATTACCACGATTTTATGCAATGAGAATCAAGAGCTTTCACTAATTATACAATAAGAACCATAATTTGTGAACAAATTTAACACAATCATGATTTTAAGAATAAGAGTTGTCCCATTGAGATGCATCCTATGTGGCCTGTCTTTACAGGGTCCTTAGGATTAGTCACAAAGTATGAAGGCAACTGGTATATTTGCAGTCAGATGCCATTAAATTGCCTTCTTGCTCCTATTTTTAAGAAAGACTTAGAGACAGCTCCTGACTTAGCCTGTGTGATAACAACCAAGAGAGAATGAAAAGAAACTGCATTTCCCTTTGTATCATGATATTCTGAATCCAGGCTGAAGGTTAGATCTAGCCTATCTTTTTTATGACACTGAAAATGACACATGTTTATCTCTAAGTATCAGGTGTACTTTTCTTCAGTTGTCAGTTAGATTTAATTCTGTTGTTAAAGGATTTGGCAGTTTGTGACTATTAAAAACAGTTTGCAAGGGATATTGTTGCCCTTGGCTGAGTTTTGCATTTTAGCTGTATCTCTATTTAAAACCTCTGTATTTTCCATGTCGCATGAATTGTCAAGTGTCATCTTTCAGAAGAATGGACAGCAGCCTTCATTACAAGCATACGGAGTATACCTATGTTCCCAGTATGCTGTTTATGTATTTTATATATTCACTTAATATTTACTGAAATGCCCATAAAATAATATAATATCTGTATGCTTCAACACTGAAAAATAAACTATAAAATCATCATAAAAATGAAAGTCAAAAGGACAGAATATTCTTTGGATAAGCACATCAGCAACAAAATGTAGAAATGATCTAAATTAAATCTTCCCAGATCTAAAACTTCCAAGTAAACACCAACTTGAGATATTCAGCATTTTCTCATTTTAAACATGCCTTCTAGGAGAACAAATAAATTTAAACTATTTTAGTTTGGACAGTAAATGAATTCTAATTTGCAGACACCTTCTCAGAGAAACCTCTAACAGTAATGTCTATTCTTAGCAACAGAGGAAATTCTGAGTACCTCTGTGACTTATGTTATCTGATACCTAATGTTTCTGAGCAGTCTGGGGGAGGGGGGGGCAGCAGGATGAAGTCCTGCATGAAGACACCACAGAATGCAAGTATTTGCTTCATCTATGATAGAGGAAGTTCCTTTTAGAAGAGGGGTGTCTAAAGTAAGAAGTGTGTCTTTCTTTAATTGAGATAAACTAGCCTTAGCAATTGATTAGAAATAATGAATTTCTGCTTGGAGAATATGCACTATCTGCATTTGTGCCTAGTTTATATAAGAACTGACATTCTTACTCACATTGATTGTGAAGCCCTTAAAATGAAAAAGAACCATATCTTATTCTGATAAAATGCATGCATTTATATATTATATATATATATATGTATACGCACACGTGTCTGTGTATATGTACATATATATATACACATATTTTCAAGAAAGGAGAAATTAAAATATGGCCTCAAAATATTTTTCCAATGTCTTACTTTCTAATATGTTATACCTTTAGTAAAGGGAGGCTTCCCAATATTTGAATATTTAAACCGATATCTGTCAGCATCAAGTATGAAGTTAACACCAGTTATGAATACAACCTCCCTGCTGGGCAGCCCTTAGAAAGTTGTTCTTTCCAATTCCTGTGTAAATATCTAGGTTAGATTCCTAATAAAAATTCTGTGAACTTTAGCTGAAACAAAAATAACGGAACTATTTGAGGTTTGTTACAGTCACTTCTATATCCAGCTGACCTTGTCCCAATTTTAGCTTTGTTTCCCTTTTCTGTGTGGCTTCTGGGAAACTGCCTTGAAAATAAAATCTACTCAGAGGATGAAATCCTGAACTTCTTACTCTGATAAAACTTCTATCTAGCTCTGCCTTGCAAATAGTTGCCTTTGCACTCCCCCTTTTTTTTTTAGAATCAGTGCTAAAGTTCAGCTGCAAAGGCAATGATAACCTAAAACAAATAAGGATATATTAAACACAGTTAATTTGTGCCAAATGAAGATTTATAATACTGGAAAAAAATTACCACCTGTTTAAGCATACAGGAATCTTAATAGTAAATAATGGCAGTACATTGAACATTAAGAATTTGTCTACTTTTTCAAGGTGTAGAAAAAGTAGTAAACTAACTTTACCTGAGAGGCTAATATTAAGTTCAGCAAAGTATTTTCATTTCAGACCATATGCTAAGGACTAGACTATGCCATTAAAAGCTGAGTACAGACCCCTTTCCCCAGGTTTTCTTCTTGAGATGAAAGGGGAAGAAAGGGGTAGAATGTGTCGCTTCCCTCCTCCAAAGGAGAAGCTAAGACTGTCCTGTTTTTAGCTTTGTACTGGGCTGTAAAGCAAGATCAACACAGGTATCTGCCTTTTTGTCCCTACATGTCCCATAGTGGGATGTGGAGTACTTGTGTTACCTACCTGGCAACACTGAGAAAAACATTGGGGGGTTATATTCTTCTTTTTCTTTGGTTCTTGCTCTTCCTCAGTTTCTCTGTTATTACTATCTTGACCTTTTCTGTAAAGTGCTTTAAAATGTTTAATGAAAATACTAAAATCCTTACATTTATTTTTAATTGAAACAATAGGAGACAAATGCAAGGTCACTGGAAATTGTTAGAGCAATTTTCCTTTAAATAATAAAGACAATCAGTCTGTTCAATGATGATCAAGTATGTCCCAGTAAAGTTTAAATTTCTGTCCCGGCATCTCAAATATGTAAAAAATTTATATTCTGTTCTTGTAAGCTAAAAGAATCTTAAAGCTTAAACCTCAAAGGTCTCATAAATCAGAGTTTTCCCAGGGATGTAATATACACTTATTGTGAAATACCATAATAAAAAAATCCGGAAGCCTAATTTGTAGCCACCATTGCACTTGTGGGCATTTTGTAAGCAGAAGATAGACTTCTAGCTAAGAATTTACACATAAACTCTTCTGATCTCATAAGCTGTCATAATAGACAGCACAAACATTCACGAGTGCAGTCCTGGCCCTTGTTGCAGTGTTCCATGAAAATGCTTGCTTGCTAAGCTTCAAATGCTGCTGGTCAGAATACTGTCAGTGGGTAAGGATAGGTCTTTCATAGCCTCACAAAGCCACAGAAAATGAAGCAGACCTCAGTTGCTCTCACCTCCACAGTGGCAGAGATAGACTTTATAGACTCACTGGCTGCCCATGCCTTTTCCCAAATCAGCAGCATGCTATGGTTCAAAGAAACAAACAAAAAATTTGCTGAGGATTGCATAAGGATCTGTGAAAGCCATACTGTGCAAATCCTTTCTCTGATTCCTGTTGTTTTTACCAGAATTCCACAGGCAACTATAGCTTTTGCATTCTCCCCACTTTACCCAGAGTAGTAAATTCTGAAGTCTAATAGAAATAGCCAAAGGATTAAGACAAGAAGGACCTGTGGGCCAGCATGTCATGCTCATCTGATGATTTTTTCTTCTAGTAGTACAGCTGTTGATGTTGTGTGGGACTACTGACAAAAACTGGACCAGATGTTTTATCTACTGGAGTAAATGTTAATACTCACCCAAAAGGGGAGCAGGCACCAAGAACTTGTGAAACAGGTGCTACAAAACATAGCTATATTTGGAAGAGATTTTTGGATACCACCTACATGGCAAAGCATGAAGTATTGATTTCAAACTCTTTAAATATTCGTCTTGTTGAAAACCTCCACCAAAAAGTACTTTGTGACTAAGTCTGCAATGGGATGGATACACAGTCACAAAAATATGGCAACAATTTCATAAGATGATACACTACTAAATGAACAATAATTCACCAGTTCAGGATATAACATCTCCATGTTACGTTTTATGACCAGAAAAACATTTGTAAGAAAAACACTGACATACTTAGAGTTTTGAAAAATTACCCTCTTGAGTATCCAGTAGGATACAAATCATTCCCTAGAGCACCATGAGTTCTAACATCCTTTAAAGAACAACAATGGATTAACCTTTTAATGTATGTCACAGGTAAATTATGGTCTACAGGTAAATTATGGTACTACAGTTAACTGCAGTAGTAGATTTTAAAGCAATCAGATGCACTTGATTTCAAATTAAAATTGTCTTATAAGTACACTAAAGTAGGAAAATTATAAAATGTAATGAATTTAAGAACTTTGATTTGACCTACTTGAACATATGCACTGTAACAGTCTTGTTCTGCAGTACACAAAAGTTCCTGGCACAGTAAAGCTTTTGCAGATCTCACTTTGGTAAAACTAAGTAAAAGAGAAAATTTAATTTCTTTTCTTCTGTATCTTTTGCTTCATTTACCATCTATCTCAAACTCTAAATGGCAGAGAGGGATGTGGCGTAAATTAGGCATATAAATTAGCAAATGAAGGTTACACATTATGTTAATGTGCACAAAATTAATGACACCCACTTGAAGTGTTTAGTCAGGAAGTGCAAGTGAGAAGTTGTGAGACCTTTAGCAATACATCTTTAACAAACTCTACTGAGGATATAGAAATTTTATTCTCAAAGGTTTATAATTTAGATGATTCTGATTGGATGTTCCTTAGATTGGCGCATTCATCTGTCTTATTTCAGGACTGTTCTTTCTGTCTCTTAAAGTAATCTTGATGGCAGTGGTAAACTTCTTGTATATAGTGGTTCGTGAGGAGATGACAGAACATTTGCAGAGACACTTCTTTACCTTTCATTCATTATTTTTCTTTTGAATTTAAATTAAAATAAAAAATCTGCTTGGAACAAAGAATAAATGTGAATCCTCTGCACCCAGTCCTTGGGGGACACCACTAATCACTGACCAGACATCATCTAGATGCCGCCCCAATCCCCACCACTCTCTGGGCCCACCCGTCTGTCAGTTCTTAACCCAGCAAAGAGTGCTCCTGTCCAAGCCATGGGCTGACCATTGTCCAGGTAGACAACATCCACAGCTTTTCCCCCGCCTCCACCAGGTGGGTCACCTGGTCATAAAAGGAGACCAGGGTGATCAAACACGACCGGCCCCTCCTAAACTTGTGCTGCCTGGATCTGATTCCCCAGACATCCTGTAGGTGCTGCATGGTGGCACTCAAGATGATCTGTTCCATAACCTTGCCAGGCACCAAGGTCAGGCTGACAGGCCTATAGTTTCCCAGATCTTCCTTTCAGCCCTTCTTATGGATGGGCATCACACTGGGCAGTTTCCACACTGGAAAATGACCTCCCCAGTTAGCCAGGATCCATGATAAAGGATGGAGTGTGGCTTGACGAGCTCATCTGCCAGCTCCCTCATCACCCTAGGATAGATGCCATCTGGTCCCATAGACTTGTGAGCATTCAAGTGGCTCAGCAGATCACTAGTTGCTTCCTCCTGGATTACAGGGGGTCTATTGTGCTCCCAAAGTTTTGCTGATGGGCACCAGCCCTTTAGACATTTATTGATAACATGGTTTTCCTGTTTCTTTGATCATCTATCCTTGCTACTAAAGGAAGTGAGCAGAATGCCACCTGTGCTCCTGTCCCATCAACCAATCAACCTAGAGCCTTAAAGTCCTTTTTAATTATCCTGGTACTTTTCCTATCAACCTCATCACTGCCAATGTGGACAACCAGCAGAGGGTAATAATCAGAGGGCTGAATTAGTTCAGGGAGCCTCCCAGTAATATACCATATCTGGGCCCCCAGGAGGCAGCATAGAAGTATCTACTCCATAGTGAGGAAATGTGTTGGAATTAAGGCCTTTACATTTATGGAATATTAAAATATGTTCTTAATTATTAATCAATTAATTTAAAAAATGTAAGGATCAACTTCTTCCAAAAGTAACTGAAGCAAGGTCAATTCCAATGGTCAGTACACTTACTTCTGCAGCAGTCTTTTGGAAAATGGAGACTAGAAGGATGGAAAGAAGAATGAAAAAAAGACTGTAAGGTCTGACACTATGAATTCCTAATTTTCCTCTTCTAGCTGGTTTAAGGACTCTTTCCTCATTCTTAGGAGTGCATTCCCCAGAAATTAAGTAAAATCATTCCCTATTTTGCTTACCAAAGGGCAGAGGGAACCAAGCCAAGGTCTGTTCCCATCCTGTTCTGGTTTATAAAGAAAGTCTTAATTCTTGGTGGAGTCAACTGCTCCCAAAGGCATGTAGCAGTACCATAAATATTTCAAATACCAACTGTATGCTGGGAAGCTCCAGGAGGCATTGGGGTCTCAGTGGAACAAGATGCCTCCCCTGGGAAGTCATGAGGTTGTGTAATGCTGAGCTGTGCTTACGGGGATAACCAGGCTTCCTGTGTTGCTTATTAAAACTTAGATTACTTCTTGTTCCTTTTAAGTCTACATTTGTGGTTTCTTATTAACCATTCCTTTTGCATATTATCAAAGTCTGATGATACAAAGTCCAGTATGTGCATTCCTTTACTTTTAGTCCAGTTTCCCCAGGAATATGGCTTGCAGCTATAACATTTGTTAGCTTTCCTGTTGCCTATCTGCCAGCCCCTGGAAAATCTGTTAGCTACTTCTGCCTGAATTCAAAAGGGAGCTGAAAGACTCTTCTGTATACATTTCCTACAAGTCTCATGAAAATAACTGGCCGCAAAGGTCGAGAGGATACAGGCATTGCTGTCCTGGCAGCAAAGGCTGCAGTGTGAGTGCAATCATAGTTAGGCATAGGAGAATCCACATCACCCTCAGAAAAAAATCATATAAAATAAGGCTTCATTAATTCCACTGTTTATGGAACTACTTGATTTAGGTAATATATCTACATTGGAAAATCAGATGACAGGAATATCTTTGATAATTTATGTATCATTAACAATTTTGTATACTAATGTATTTGCCTGATCCTGCTCCCATCAACATCAAAGGGATCTTTCCACTAAGTTAAGAGGTATTTGGACTAGGCTCATGCATGAGTATTTATAATACTAACATTAAAATATAATTATTTTGTAAAAGGCTCAAAAGCAGAAACAAAAGAAACATTTTAATCCAGTTTTAATGCTGTGGTAGATTTCATTTATACAAAACAACAGCATAAAAGGAAACCACAAATTCATATTCATAAATTCATAAATGAGTGTACCATAAGTGCAAGTAATGTTCACTTCCTTCACTATTCCAGCAATTTTATTATATTTTGGAAATGAAACTTTCCATTATTCAGTAACACTCTACTTACAGAGGAGGTTTTCATTGAAGTGCAAAATGGCCAAAGTTATTCTGCTGGATGGAAAATTAATGTATATGAGGTATGGGATTCCATGACTCCTTTTTTAAAACATCTATATAAATTAACATGAGAATATTCAAAAGGCTTGGCTTTCACGGATTCATAGAAGTCCTACAGAGGTTTTGGTAAATACCTCCATTGAGGAAATATTTCATATCCTCCAGTAGCCTGCTATTCCACCCAAGAGAGCATTCACATGCTTTTGAACCTAAGTTAAAGCTCAGCTAAGAAGCCATTAACTGTCCAGATTAATCCTGTATTGGAAAATCCTTCAGGGAGATGGAAATTCCATGGCAAAGTCTTAGCAGATTTTCTGCTGTATTGTTCTTGTAGGGAGAAAGAAGAGCTGTGTTCCCACAGAACGATCAGTGGGCCCAGTCCAAGGGCTCTCACAGGATTCATCAGGGTCCAGGAGCAGCAAACAGACATAAAACTCCTGCATCTACTTTTTTATCTACTTCTCCCAAAAACTGTATTATCAAGTTCTCCCTCTCTTGTTGCTAAATGGCATATACAAAATTATATATATACACATATATATATATAAGAAAATTAAGTATTTTTGTTTAAAGTGTGAGCATTTGAGGTGTCTATTCTAAGAGAAAGTCATCAATTGGTTGTTGATTCTACTTGAGACAAATTAGTTGGGACAAAAGGCTTCAGAGGGGAAGGTGTGAAAAGTTATAGCAGTAGTATTTAATTGAAAATATTTCTAAGCAGACTCCTATTTTACTCTTCTTGTGTGGCAGTAAAGTTCTGGGTAAAGTTCTTTCTGTAAGATCACCATGTAGTGCGAAGAACAAAAGAGAACAGCATGACACTCAGGGCTTAGGAAACTGCATTACAGCTTAGTTTACCCAAAATATGTCCGGAAAAGAGAAGACTGCTGTAAAGGAGACCTGACTGCCACAAGAGAATACAGTAGAGAAATTGGATCAAATTACTACCAAAACAGCAAGAAATCAGACTTCATTCAATAAATTAACCATGTCTATGAGTAACTTGAAACAACTGTATCAAGGAAGATTATCTGAATGATTAGTTTTTTCTTAAGAAGGCAGAAATAGAAATGAAGTGTTATGAATTTCTGATTTATTCAATGTACAATAATTAAGTAAGTATTCTAATGGAAATGGTTTTCGCTGGATGGTAGGAATGTAATACAGTACAGGTTTTTGTTTGTAGAGTTCCCTCTTCTATTTTTATCTTTCTGTAATATTTTGTTAAAGTTTTGTTTAATATCATTCAGAGTGTATTTAGACTTCTTGTAGTGGCTTTGCTGCAAAGGAACCAACATCATATGTAAATTACATGTTAACATTTTGGGAGAATGTCACCAAAGCATACAGAAAATGGCCACTAGTTTGGTTCGAATTTGCCAAGCAATATTAGCAGGATAATTTTTTAAAATACCAAAAAGTAGTAATTGACATATCTACATAATGGATTGTTTCAACATAATATCATTTAAGTATGTGACAGAAAGGGCAAAGAAAAGAAGGGCTACGTCATCCAGATGAGAAAGAAAGATGCATGCTGCTCTCCAGCCTCTTAAGAATTTTGAACTAGTGTTACTCGGGCATGGCACTATCCCCTCACTGTGTCCTATATGCTGTGACTGAGGCTTTCTCGATGCTGTGACTGACACTGTCCGTCGTGGGAGCCTTAGAAAAAGAGACATGGGGAGACAGGATAGTGGTTGGTGGCTGGAAAAGACATGAAACATCTGGGCTCAATGGTGTGCTTTAATGCAAAGTGGAAGCGACCCCACCTAAAGAGACTGAGGATATACCAGTCATCTGTGCTGTGCTGTGGCCATACTGTTCAAGGATAATGATTCAAGTCCTCTCAGGTAGAGAAAAGATCTCCTTAACACTTCCCCCCTTCCTGGGCTGCCTGATATGAGGAAAAGCCCTGATAGTAATACCACTAGGAACCTAATTTTCCATCTCCCTGACTTTTATCAGTGTGTACCTAAAATCCAAAATAATTTAGTGTCCTAAATGACAAACTAATGCCTAAAAGCTACCAAAATATTTCAGCTTTGGAGAATCAAAAGTCAAATTTCCCCAGTGTGGATGAATTGGGTTCCCTTCAATTTTCCGGATTTTAATCTTGATGATGAGAAATAAAAATATTCAAATGGCCTTATTGTCTGTGTAATTGGTTTGACAGCTGAATAAAAAATTGCCACAAACCAAAACCCAAAAATAAACAGAAAAAGCCACCAAGACTGCCTCAGAGTCTTTGCCCCCCAAGCAAGGTACTTTGTGTAATGCAGCAGAAATGAGTGTCACCGTTCAAAGACAAATTCTTTCATATTGTGTTGAATAATTCATTTTCTGTTTTCTGACTGAATTTCATAACGGTTGGCTTGTCAAGAATCCATGTGATCATGTAGAGCACACTTGGATACATGTAAAGATGTTCAGCTTTCTCATCTGCCTTGCTGGGGTATAAAAACTGTCACATTATCCCTTAGATTTCCAGCTGATTTTTGCTGATGGAGGTGTATGGTCACTGATACACAGTATTATCATTGTTGCCATACCTCCTGTACTGGAAAAGATGTTATTACTACATTTGCTGTTGTTTGCTTTTGTATAGAAGAAAGAGACTTGAGCTAAAAACGTCATCTGTTGAGCACATATGCTTCTATTTCCAAGAATCTGGATAATTTAATTATATTATCTGTTACAAAATGTTCCTCATACAAAAACTGGTATTTGAACAAATTATTTTAATTAATACTGAATTTTAATGCATGTCATAAAATGTCATTTTTCCCAGACAGAATATGCTCTTGTTGACTGATGTGATATTGGTAAATTAATGTAAAATGATAATTTAGTCTATTAACTACCACTTTTGCCAGCCAGCAACATTCACTCTCTACCTTTTTTTTGTGGTATGTATTTGGTGCCAGAGTATTCTGTATTTAGGAACTTATCTGCAGCCTCTCTTCTGAGCTACTGTTCTTCCCTCATTTACTACTACATCCTTTGCCTCAATTTATTTACTAAGGTTACACTTTTAGACAGTAGCTAAAATAATTCCAAAAATCTTTGAGTGAACTTATACATAACAGCTAATTCAAATAAGAAATTAGCTCTGTTAAATATGCAAAATATAAAATTATTTTTCTGAGTTTTTTTATCAATTCAGTTTCAATTCACAGGAGTGTGTGAATAGAGATAGCTGCAATTCTGTGAAATCTGTAGAAAATGTGAGGTTTTAAACTTGCCTATCACAAATCTCTTCATAAACATTCACATTTATAAAAAAAAAAGGAAAAGAAAAAGTGAAAAATAGAAGAGAAGAGAAGAGAAGAGAAGAGAAGAGAAGAGAAGAGAAGAGAAGAGAAGAGAAGAGAAGAGAAGAGAAGAGAAGAGAAGAGAAGAGAAGAGAAGAGAAGAGAAGAGAAGAGAAGAGAAGAGAAGAGAAGAGAAGAGAAGAGAAGAGAGCCAGGATGCTAAAGAGGACCAAGGCTGAATATTCAGAGGTGAGAAGTGTCTTGCAGTTAGTTCCCCTAAATGTCCAAATTCCATTGCTTTACATGTGCATACGTACCTGTAGTTCAGAGAAATTTTGTTTCTATTTAGTAATGCTTTTCTTAGGCCTTAGGAATTCCTTAGTGGAATTCCAGCTAAAGACAGATTTGAGTGCTGTCTCCAAAGGTCCAGTATCTGACAGATGAGATTAGGGACCAGTGGTACCTCAAAGTGTGAAGGTAGCTGTAATACCCAAGCAGGACAAAATTGCCAGGTATCAATTTCCCTGTCACATCTTACTCAAAGGATGCAACAATCTCCAGCCCTCCTCTTCCACCACCAGCACCACTCCCTTCCTTCACCAGCACTGGCTCTAACTGCATTTAAATCAACACAGAGGTTAAACTAACAATGCAATTCTGACAGAAAATCACCATTCTAGAAGTTCAGCTTTAGTTAGTGGCCCATAGAAAAGACTTTTTTCTTATATTAGGTTAAGATTATATTTGTTTGCAATTGTTGATTCTTCCGTTTTTTCATTTGGAATATTTTAATAGTATAGTTTTAACTCCCATATATCCTGAAGGAAGACCTACAAATACATGTAGACATAGAAACAGCCCTTTGGCTATCATTAACATTGGCCACTTCAGTGTTATTTTTAAAGATACTGATGATTCTGTTGCTGTTCTAATAGTAATAAAGAGAAAATAAGTGTTCTGCACACATTGTAGTTGTGAAATAAGCAGAAAAATATCTAAATGGAGGCCTAGGACTACCAAAGAACCATTTCTCTGCCCCTCTTCACCAAACATATTGACAGTTTCTGATTTCCTTTAGGTTTTATCCAGCATTAAAGGTCATCAATAACCTGTCTCACCTGACAGAAATTGCCAGCACATGGTAGAACTTGAGCTTTCATCTCACTCGTCTGAAATACATGTCACAACAGGCGACAGTCGTTGTCTGCACTGTCCCCAGATTGTTGAAAAAGCTCATTTTACAGCCCTAGTGCACCTTGGTATTGATTGCAATGAATGAAAGCTGCAAACAATAAAACAGGAAAGTAACTGTGAAAACAGGCAGAAATTAATATAGTATTTTGGAATGAATGGGAAGTTTTGCAACAGACAGAGCACTTGATTGCTCTGATTTGAACTCTAAACAGTAATTTCAGATAATATGGCTGCAATGTAATCTAATATTTCCACACTGAGTAGTGAACACTATTCCTCAATTAATATTTTCCCCAGCAGAAGGTTTAAATAGAAAGACACACTTTGGCATTTAAAGCAATATAATCTAAAGGACAACTGTCAGGTTTAACCTTTTACATGTCACGACTGTTAAATGGTTGAAACTATTGATAGACAAATGTATAACAGGGAAAAAACAACAAAAAAATTTAACCCGTAATAGCTTATAATAAAAGAAACTATTAATAACTAATGGCTTGTTCATGTCTGAGAATTTCAAATATCCTGCAAATATTCTATGTGTTGATGTTTCCTGGGTAAGTAGTCTTGTTTCCTATTTATACTACATATGCTATCAATATTGTCATGGTTACAGTCCAGCTAAATTATTAATATATATGTACGAAAATTCTGAGAGCAGTTAGATTTTAGATTTAGATTTTAGATTTTTTAGTTAGATTTAATTAGATTTTAGATTTTTTTTAGCAGTTAGATTCCAGATTTGTACATTTTTTTCTCTGCCAACCAAAAAGGGGAAAAAAAAAAGGAGAAATCAGAATCATAGTTGAATAAAGTTGCATATATTTCACATAAGGAATTATTAGGTAGAACTTTATGAAGTTAATTAGAGCATTTTTACCAGCTTCACTAAGTGTTCTGTCTTTTAGTTAAGTGCATAAAGTTCTTGTAATGGAACGTTAGCTTCAAGGGGTTTTAGGAGTGAGACAAATTAAGATTTTTCTACTAAAAATATGTTCATCAGACAGTTATAGTTAAATCAAACTCTTTTTGTCACTCAGGCTTTAAATCTCACTTACTAAAAATTGCATTTTAATAGAAAAATAACAAAGCATTGAATATAAACTAAGATGTCTGTTTGAGTTATTCAGGGTGATCTGGAAAAATTCATTGGTTAGAAGAGAATAATGAATGTCCAAGGAGTACTCCTTTTGATAATTTTTACTTTTCTTTGCCTATTTTGTAAAATTTATTTTAAATTCCTTTTCTTATAACAAATGTAAAATATCAAAGGTATTATGGAATAATTTGTAATATAAGTACCCAGATGGACTTGAAATACTGCATGCTGCATAATTACAGTCTTTTTAAGACTCAGCTAAAGAATTAAATATCCCTTATCTTTTTCATATTTCTAAAGTTGTGACTCAGAATTGTTATATTGAGAATGAATACCCATAGAGCTTTAAAAATTAGAAGAGTCCATTTGTATAGTTTATTTGTGTTCATTCCAAAAAGTTCTCTATAAAATATATGATCTAAACCCAATTGCATACTTAAGCTGGATCAAGGACCACACTTTCTTGTATAAGTGAAAACAAAAAACAAAAACAAAAACAAAAAACCAGAACAAAACAAAATAAAGAAACAAAAACCCCATCAAACTCTCTCTGTAATCTGAGAGATAAGAAAATGTTATGAAATAAATAATGTGTTGGCACCTTGATATGATGAAAGTAATATTGGATGACCAAGGAAAGGAAGGTGATTCAAGATGCTTTTTTCCTGCCTTGATGCTGGAAATAAACACAGAATTGTGTAGAGAGAACATAGACTTTTTAACATCCCACTGCCAGCTGTTCTGATTCTCCTTCATGTAAGTCAAGGGAACTGCAAATTGTCCTCTTCCTGATCACCTGCTCGAGATCTTGAGACAGTATCAATGGTGTTTTATCCTCATAAAATCTACTACAAAGACTAGTATGTCATCAGGACTGGAATACCACTCTAGTCTCGATCTGACCACAAGATCCAGCTGAAGGCTGAGAAAAACATTTCCAAAATGCACATCAGTACAGTGACAGTGCTACACTTCCCCAAGATGGACTGTAGCTGAGACAGAAGGTGAACAAGCTGTATATAGCCTGTACAATAGCCACAAGTGTGATCTGCTTGCTGCTTACAAATCTAGTAATGAAAGATCAGCTGTAGAACCAAATCAACTGGACTGTAAAGAATACCTTTTCACTCCTACTCTGCATGGCTGTGAAGAGTTAGGCAGACACAGCATAACAGCAAATCTTTCTCCTTATTACTAAGTACAAAAACTCTAACAGCTTCACTGCCATAAGGTGACAGGAGCCTGTAGCAGTGTTTATGGTAGAATTCAAAGATTAGCTTGTGAGAGTTGATTAACTCTTTTTTTCAAACTTCTAACCTAAATGCTTTGCATCTTTTCTGANAAAAGAGAGATTTTTTAAAATAATAAAAAAGTAAAGAGAGAGAAAAAAAGCAGTCAAACACTCCAGAGAATACATTAATCATATTAAACCTTACAAAGTCTTTCATAACTAAACTCACTGTCATGAGTTAAAGCATGCTAAACTCTACCTACGTGCTCTAGAACCTAGTTACCGTGGGGGCAGGTTATAAAAAGCTGTAATCAGCTGTGGGGGTTAGACCAACTAACTAGGAAAGGAGATGTGAATTGTTGCTTTAACATAATTCCAAAAATAAGGCATTTCCTAGAAAGGGGGTCTGCTTCAGCTCAAAAGCGATGACCTGAACATCAAGAGAAGAACCCTTCTGATTTAAAAGGGATGGCATAGTACACTGTTGACTTTCATCCCCTATATATTAAGAGGGAAGAACTGGGAGAATAATACTGATAATGTCTTGTGGTTTTATTATTTTATCGTTAGGAAGTGAAAGAATTTGAAATATCTAGGAAACTGCTACTATATTGCAAGTTCCGACCAATGGTAGGATTCTATTCCCCGTAACTCCATCCAACCCATCTATACCCCTGGTTTGAGAAAACTTTTCTTGTCTGCCTATTCTCTATGAGTCCGAATTAATCAAACCATCCTCCTTCCCATCTTTCTTATTGCTGAGATTTCTCTGCTCCTCAGGGCTTGTTTCCTCTCACCATCATTTTTCATGTGAAATGGTAATTTGTGAGGCAGAAATGTTTTGAGAAGCAGGAGATCCTGACTGCATCACTGCCTCTGTTACAAGCAAGTCATCTTACCTTCCTGTTTGTTTCCTTACCTCCCATCTAAGTCTCTAAAGTTAAGATTCCAAGGTCACACTTGAACAGATATGTGCTGTTCAAAGCACTGGGTATACAGCTACATTCATTTGCTTCTTGCAGCCAAGCCTGACCAGGAAATCTACTAAACATATCTTCCTGCAGATTGAAAGAAAAGGTGTATGAACTTGCATGATATTGAGTATCTCCTAATGTTGGATGGGTGTATTAACATTTGTTGAAGCCTACAACAAAATCCAGATTTGCAACATCTCTCAGGGTACTCAGCAATTTACAAAATGAATCACCATATTTCTAATTATGTACAGGGAAAAAACCCCAGGGATTAGCAAATAGATATTGCTAATATATTGAAATCAGCCATGGAAGGCCAATTTGTATCATGACATGAATAAGAAAATATTAACAGAAAAAAAAAGTCCCAGTAATGAATAAGTAAGGCCTAAAAATCCTTGGAAAAAAACAGTCATCTATGGGGTTTGCCCTAAGATGTTACAAAATATAATACAGACTAAACAATTGTTATGAATGCTGACCTAATCTACCTTGTTCTGTCACTGTAACCATACCTCAGTAAGGTTAGACATAAAGACTTTGCAAATGGTATCTAAGCTGTACATGGTTCTAACCAAGATATTAAAAAGCTGAGCAGGTAGACTCTCTGCCAACTATCTGTCAAAAGAAATAAAGAAGCTCAAACAATCTATAGAAATACACGTTTAATCTGGGAAATGTCTCTGCTTTACTGCCATAAGCAATATTTTCTTCCTAGGATTAATGGATATCTAGCAAAATCTGATTCCCTCAACATACTTGGTTGATACCAGAAAACAAACTTTTTAATTTGGCATACATGAAATTACTGTAATCAGAACAGCCTTTCACATTGTCCTAAACATTTTTGCTGACCCACATCATCCTCGAGAGAAATTGAGAAGGCGATTATAGACATGAAGGGAATCAAGTCAGTAGGGATAGGTGGCTTTACGGCCAGTTATATTTATCAGCATTAAAATCTAGAAAGAGCTAGAAAAAGCATTGGAAATTTGCTGTGATCTCTTGGAATGAAAGCTTCTATCCAGCTTTAATAAAGACATCAAAAATAGGTTTAATTTGCTAAGTAAGTGATGAGGGAGGTTGAGATTGCTGTAACAACCTCTGGCATCCATGACTTCCAGCCAGAATATGCAATGGTGCCTGAAAAAGTTACAGAAACATTGTCAGGAAAGTCACAAGGGGTTATATAACCCTCTTGCCATATAGCAGGATCACCTAAAATTTTCTCTCAATCAACTGCTGGTGTTTTGTCTGGGTTATGGACTACTCATATTGCAAGTCCAGAGACTCCTGAAAGGCTCCGCATGAGCCAGCTCCCATCCACAAGAAGGAGAGTTGTGTTGGCAGGACACCGACATGCTGGTGTGCTCCACACCCACCAGGTCCCCACCCTCTGCAGTCACTACTGTCACTAGATCTCTCTTTTCCCCATTTCATTCTCATGGAGTGATCCCATAGACCATCTTGCATTCATCCTATATTTCCTGGGGTTTGAGGTAGGGTTGGGTTTCAGATGTTTTGTTTCTTTCCCTTTTCAGCATTTGATTGAGCTGAAAAAAGGACAAGCCATTTTGCCCCTGTTGGAATCAGCCATTTGAAGAGTTTCAAGCTCAGACAAGTTTTGGTGAGTTTGAACTGAAATAGAAAGCATTACAGCTGGGCCCTGACGTACCCTGATAAGCAGCTACCCACCAGCTTTGTCTGTACCCACCAGCTTCAGCCCTCCTGCTTTCCCTTCAAGAGCTCAAAACCTTGAGCTGAAACATGTTCAGAATAGGAAGTACCTTGACTAGAATGCTATGAACTTTCCATAGACCTACTAAGATAAGGGATTAGCTATGGCAAACCCTAGTTCACATCCAGTGTATCCCTGATCCTATTTGATTTCATCTATTTTATACTGCAGTTATTGATACATGGCAGGTTGCAGTGAAATAAACACAGTATTTTCAGATTTATATTCTAACATTTTAAATCTTATCAGTATGCAGCACTATGAAGAGGATTGTGGATGCTGATCTAATCCACCTACTTTTCTGGTGGCCAGATTTTCTGTAATAAAAATGCAAATAATCCCTAGAATGACATACTAGTTTAAAATACTTCTACTTTTCTTCTGTAAACTGACAGCAAATTGTCTTTCCTTGCAAAGTATGCTTATTTGTTAGGAATATTTTCTTCATGCTAAAGAAGCTAAATTCAACGTGACCTTGAGTGTGATCAACTTAAATACAACACTGCAGTTCTAGATATAGTAGTTATTTCTCCCAATATGTTTCTGGTACATATCCTTAAATAGATATTGACTCCCTAGTTCCTTAACTTTGCAATTTTAAAGTTATATATTCTAGCACGTTAAGGTCTGAAAAAAATCCTTGAGCTGAATGCACAGTTGCAGTGACTTAAGTGCAATGTGAAGAACTACACATGTAAATGGCCGCTCTTATTCATTTATAACTTATTTATTTACAATTTGTATTAATATATAGCTTCTGAATTTTATTTTTAAAAATTCAAAAGTAAATTTGTCATGCAATTGTATTTTAAAATTGCTTATGCAGTTTCTCTGAGGCCAAAAAGCAGATATTTTTACTTCTATGTTCCACATGAGGAATCAAAGATGTGTTAGAAAAAAGCTGCAAACCTGCTTGTTAGGTATTCCAGACTTAAATTTTGAACTACTGAGCTGTCCCAAGCTAAAGATTCAAGTGAGAGGAAAAACTTGCAGGTCTAAAAAACACCCCAGAGTCTTCCTGATGGGATATTTATTCGTTATGAAATGGTCCAAAACAATTCATACACAGATTGTTTATATTAAAATGAACTCTTATATTCACTTTCTCAATTTCCCACCATTTTCCATTTAGGGATTTTGAAACAACTTGCAGCTACTAATGTAATAAACCCATGATATTTCTGTGAAGATGAGAGAAATTACTCTCATGTGGTTTAGCCTGATTCAGTACTGCTTGTATTGGTGGCAGGTTTCATCTTGATCTTTTCTCTTTTCTGGTAGTAGAGATTGCTCATGTGTATAACCTGTTTACAAAAGAGTTTATGTCAAGAGACTGCTACAAAGGAGGCATAAATGATCTTAACAAACTAAAGAATGAAAAAAGAAATTTAGTGTGTAACAAAGACACAATGAGGTACAGAATAGAAACAAAGCATTTGTGTTGGAAAAAATACAACTTTGGTATTAAGAGCACCAATGTTCCCAAATTACCAGCATATATCAACACAGTGAAAACAGCCTTTTGAATTGAAATGAGGACATTTCGATATTTTATTTAGTGTTGGAGGGGGAGGAGATGTTTTTATTTTTGGTAATATAAATGTCTTTAACCATGTAATAAAATGAAATAATTTCAGTTATCCCTACTGTGCATTTCAGACTTAGAGGAAATTTACACTGAACACATATTTTTCACATGGGGAGATTTACCAGAAGGAAGGGTAGTGAGTACAGAACTGAGGAACCAGTGAAGGGGATGGTAGTTTTTTCATATCACTGTGTGGTTTTGCAAAAGCTCTGCATCCCATAATGACAAAGAAAGATATACAGCTCCACTCAGTTACTGCTGCAACTTCATCCAACCAAGATGTGGATTCAATACAATGCTAACATTACAGGAGAACAAGCCCAGAAAATTTCAGCTGCTACAGCCTGTTTATCAGAATGCTTTTCTTCCTCCCACAGTTGTATTCAGCAGTAGTTACTAACCTGTTTCTAGGGGGAATAAGAAGCTGGGTTTCACTTCAGTAGCTGAATCCACTTACTCCTAAGCTATTTGGATCAGTAGAACCCTAAATAAATCAAGAAGCACTAGGAGCAGGGATAAGTGAATTTCCCAGTAAGGATCCATCTTACAGATTGATCCACTGCTTCTTCCTGGGGAAAGCAGGGATATTCACTTTCCCTGTAAAGTCATCAGGTATCAGATTTGCTGATTTCCAAGGAGCATCTCATTTTCCCTATGGACTCCTTGCAGGTCTTTCTTGTTGAATCTGTGCCACTGTGCAATGAAGTATTTTGATTCCTGGGCCCAAAAGAGGGAAACACATGCATAAGCATGAACATTTTGTGTCTTGTACCTAAAGGGCAAGACCTAAGGAGACAAAGAGCTTAAATTTTGGTCCTTGTTCCATACATATTTCTGTATTTCCTCTCTTACACACAGCTATCACAGGATAAACAGTGTATGAATCAGGGTACTAACCCTGTTCACAGCTGAAGCCTCTCTCTTGGCAGTCAGCTCAAAAGTTTGCTCTCTTTTTCTCAGGGTCCTAAAACATTCTTATCTAAGCTGTCCATGGCTTTCCTCTTCATCTGTTTTTGTACTGCTTCTAGAGCTTCTTTGTTCATTCCTGCACAAGCAAACAGGCACAGTAGGTCCAGTGAATTCTTTGTGTGTTGAATATACTGTACATCAGTACAGTACATGACGGGTAGGTCTGGCATGTCTGGGAATTATTGAACTGCCTGAGCATGCAATCCAACATGTCTGGGATTTCCATGCTGGCTATGTATATAAGTCCTGGAAAAATACCTACGTATTTTTCATAGATCAGTTCATTTTTTCACATGAGGGGATTAATACACTGTAATGAGTTCACTTTTCATCTTTTGATAAACTAAGCCTATTAAATTCAAGCCTCTGACCACGCATTGTATGGTGCAGCATCCTCCCCAGCACTAAAATCACTGTTGTGATTCCTTGCTGCACAATCTCAGGTTTGTGAACAGTGTCTTAAAAATACAGTCGCAGGAACTGTATGCCTCATTCAAAAAGCAACCTCAGCGATGCTATACATGAAAGGCAAAACCCCTTCATGCACCTCGTCAGCAAAATACATGACCAAAAGGCAGTGTTTCCACGTTGTACGAAACAGTGGGTTTTTTTACAAACTACTCTCACCCAAATCACAGCGGGTTTTTTGGTGGGAATTTCTGGTGAACCAAAAGTACTCTGACCCCTACAGGTGCTTCGGCAAACTGACAAACTGAGAGGGCTGAGGATGAGGGAAGGAAGAATTTGCATTTTTGAGGAAACGGCACAAAACTTCTTACTTGGTGTGTTGCTTTGGCCAGAGAGTGTTTTTCATTTGCTTAACAAGAGTTTGAGGCCTTGTCTAGTATGACCTTCAGCGTGCTTTCCTGACCTACTGCTTTCCAGAATTCAGGAACATACAATGTTTTTGGTTGTTGGCAAATGTATACACTGCGTTTGTTTATACCAAAACAAAGTGCATTTAGCAAGACCAGCTTGTCATTTACTTTCTAAATCTCCTAAAAAATATACCACTGTATTACTTCAGATACTACTGCCCAGTAAATCGCTGTTTGTCCATTCGTTGCTGAGATATGTCAGCTGAATGGCCCTAATCCATGCAAAGTATGCTGTATTAAGTGTTTTTATTGCCATAATGGGGTTTCACTGAGAAACAGACCAATGTCTTGCAAACTATTGAGACTAATGAAAACACTGTAGCTCTTGAAAAATACCTCCTACAATTTAGTTTAAGTTCTGAATGGATCACAATAAAATGCTATTCTGCTACAATAAAACCATTGTTATTTTTCAAAATAGACAAATATGGAAAACGCTTTCTTTTATAAAATATGAAAATGCTTTATTTTTCAACATCAGGTTACATGGTACACACCGTTTCCACTACCAATGGGCCAGTTATAGCAATAGGGAATCTTTGCTACAGTAGGTATTTAGGCTGGAGGCAACAACAGTGAATTGTAGTGCTTTTAAAACTCACCTAAAAGGTATGCTAGTGCTGACAAAGCTTTACACTATAGTGTTGTCTCTTTCTGGTGGCAACTTTGCATTACCAGTTTGGAGTTTTGCTCTTCCATAGCAACTCCTCGGCTGACATGAGATCTGGTTGTGCCAGAGTGGACATGTGTATGGGACTAGAGAAACCGCAGAAACCATACCTTGGCCTCTCTGTAATTATCTGTTAAGGTTCCAGACTCTCTTTCCCAAGCTGCTAGCACCGGTACATGCAACCCAAGTATTCCCAGGCTCAGCACCCTGCAGCTGACAAAAACCACTTGCGGAGCCAATGGCTTCATACTCTGAAGAACCCCAGTTCCGGGCATTCCTGACCGCGGGATCCATCGTTCCCAAAGCTGCCATCGCACCTTGGCCTGGGCAGGACACGGCAGCGGCACGTCCCACTCTGAGATTATACCGAGGGGCTGCCTTGTGTGCCCAACTACCTCCTGTTTCCTGCCGTCTCCTCTGCCTGGTCGCAGCCGCTCGCAGAAAAGGCAGCGTTTCGACTTTCGGCAGGACCGCTCCTGTTGGTTTCCCTCCCGCCGCCCCCTCGCTCCAGCCGGGCAGCCCCGGCTAGCCACTCTCGGCCGGAGCGAGCGCCGCGCCGAGCGCTGCCGCCTGCCGGCCTCGCCGGGCCAGCGCCACAGCGCCGCCGCACCTCCCGNGCTCTCCTTTCCCGTGGCACTAGGGCTGAGAGGGCGCGGAGCCGCTCCCCGTCCCGGATCCCCGCGCCCCCCGAGGGAGCGGCAGAGGAAGAGGAGGAGGCTCTCGCCGCCACGGCCGGGGACGGCGAGGCCCCATTCACGGCTCCTCGCAGCATCGCCCCGCTGGGGCTGCGCCCTTTGCGGGGCCCTCTCCCTCCCCGCCCCCGGTGTCCTCCGGGCCGCCGCCAGCCCGTCCCCGCGGTCTGGCGCCGCCGCCCCGCTCCGCTCCGCGCCCGGAGCCCCGGGGGGGGGAGGGGAGGCGCAGG
>VXBI01011942.1:324557-337143 GCA_013397375.1 Toxostoma redivivum
GGGAGGGGAGGTGCAGGGGGAGGCGGAGGCGGCGGCCGCTGTGGGGCCCAGGCTGCTCCTCCCCTCCGCTGCGCCTCTTCCAGCCCCAGGATCTGGGGCTGGGGGGGCGCGGGAGGAAAGGGGGCGGGCCAGCCCCGGCAGTGCCCAATGAGAGAGGCGCGGACGGGCACTCGGGGCGGTGCGGAGGCGATCCTCGCCCAATGGGGGCAGGGCAGAGGGCGCACTTGGAGCGGGGCGAGAGGGAGGCAGCAGGCGAGTCGGGACTCGGGACGCGCGGGGGACAGAGCCAGCCGCAGCCGCTCGCACGCACGGCGCCGCGCTACCGGGAGCCGGCGGGCGAGGGACGGACGGACGGACCGAAGGACGCCGCTTCCCGGAGGGGGCAGCGGGCGGAGCCGCCACCCGGAGGAGAAGTTTGGCTGAAGCCGCCGCCGCCGAGAGAGGAAACTTTCCTCGGGGGGCCGGAGGCGGGGGCGGCGGGAAGGAGCCGCGGCACGCTCGGGTCCGCCGCCCGGCGAGGGGGCTTCCGAGAGGCTCCCCCCGGCCCAGGTCGGGCTGCGGCGGCTGGGATGTACCTGGCAGCGGTCTCGGCGGGGAGGAGACGCCCGGGCGGAGACGGCGGCTGGCACCTGGCGGCCGCGGGGTGGCTGTTCCTGCTGGCCCTGCTGCTGGGCGAGTCGGGGACGCGTGCTCTCGTCTGCTTACCCTGCGACGAATCCAAATGCGAAGAACCGAAGAGCTGCCCCGGTAGCATCGTGCTGGGGATCTGCAGTTGCTGTTTCATGTGCGCTCGACAGCGGAACGAGAGCTGCGGGGGAGTCTATGGGCTGCACGGGGCTTGCGACCGGGGCTTGCGCTGTGTCATCCGACCGCCGCTCAACGGAGACTCCATCACCGAGTACGAAGTGGGCGTCTGCGAAGGTGAGAGGCGGCGGGACAGCTTCCATCCTTCCATCCATCCCTTCATCCATCCATCCCCCGGGGTGGGGGCACCCCGATGGGCGGCGGGAAAGGAAGGAGGGCACACCTAAGACGTGCGCCCTCCTTCCCTTCCAGCCCTCTCGCCTGTCCCATCTGCGAGCGTGTCTTCTAACCTTCCCTGCTTAGAAAACCCCACAAACTCCTACTTAGAAGTTTTGCCTTTAATTTTCTCACCCTAAACCTAAGGGTTCTACGAATTCTCCATAGTGTGTCACTGGGTTGTTAATAGCTTGTATCAGCTACTGATGCCCAACTAAAATTCCTTGATGAAGGACTCGGAAAGAGTTTGGCAGGCGGAGGTCAGTCTTGCACATATGATGCCTGTTCCGGATTCCCTCCAGTGCAAAGAAACAACAAAGACTGATCATCTGTTACAAAGTTTTCTTTCCTGTTCCTGTCACTTAATATCTCTCTACCAGTCCTGCTCGGCATATAATGATAAGGGGCGTCTTTTTCCCTGCTGGAACATAACGGGGGGGAATACCCGCGGTAGAACTCCTCTCGAAGTCACTCGGCTTTCTGCCGTCTTGTGAGGTGATGAATTGCTATGAAATGCAAAAGGACTTCACTCCCCTTCACTTTTTTATCTATCTCAGTTACTAAGATTTATTTTTCTATATGTTATAAATTAATGAAAGGCCAGAGACAAATTTTAGTCTCTCCTTCTCCTCTACCTCCAATTGCCTTTTTCCCCCAAGTTGAGGGAAAACATGGCGCTGTAAAGAGATTAGAAATAAGCAGTAGTTTGGGATTTGTATAAATGTATATGTGATTCGGAGCGGGAGCTTCGACAATTCTGGAAAGGGAGACGGAGGCGGTCTCCTCTCGGCGGGTAGAGGGCAGTAGAAAGTCCAGAGAGCTGGTGAGGCAGCATCTGTTCCAAAAAACTTGCATTTAAAATGATGCGCTATTTTAAGAAAGATAAACCCGGTCATTTTTAGTGGGCAACTGACCTTTGTCCTGACGCTCATTATTAGTTTAAAACTCCTTTTGCCTCCATAACAAATAAATTGCAAACCACAGCAGAGCAGGGCAGTGTGTCCTGCCTGTGCTACAACCAATGCTGTCAGCCTCTGGAGCTGATGCTTGGGTAGGATGAGCTCTAGATTAAAAGCTGGGTTGCTAGACATTTTTAAGTGGCTCTAAACTGTTTTGAAGACCTTGGTTCAGACTATGTTGCTGAATATGTACAGTGCTGTAGTCTCTTAATTTTAAGATATATTGAAAATGTTTTTGTAAATAGAAAAGTACAAGCAAAGGTTCTTGGAAAACACCTGGTTTTGCAGGAGTGTATGTTTTCGAGTAAAAGCTGGTCTAAAATAGCTTCCCCCTTTCTCGATGGTTAAAGGAACTAAAAGCCTACAGTCATTAAAGGCCTTAATGTTCCAATTCCCTTACTGTATCACAGTATGGACATCTCTGGCAGTTTAGGAGTATTTCATTCCTTTGAAGTGATGCAATCTGTACGTTGCTGTAGTTCAACTCATAACACGTCCCATCTACTGTTGAAAATAGTATGAAGCATTTGTTGGCAAGATTGTGTTTCAATTAGTGTTGTGGTTAGAAACTAGTTCCAGCTGTCCCTATAGGAATAGTCCTAGGGGAGGGAGATAACGATCTATTAACTATAACTAAGGGAGATAACTTCCCTATTTAATTTTCTTATTTTAACTTACCTATTTAATTTTCAATCTCATAAATGAAAAGGAGCCAAGCTGAATTGTCAGCCTAATAAATAGTCCTGGAATGCCTATTAGTGAATTGTCAGGAAAGTGCCTTTTTCTAAGGAACAGAGGTAATACGATGTTCTTCATGGTACATGTTTTGCACATGAGGTGGCAGCAAGGATAAAAGGGTACTGATTGTACTGCCTCTGATCTCTAATGTGTGATTGAATAGCTCTGTTTTTTTGATTGTGATGACCTAAACAGTTGTTCAGTTTACAGGCACACATGCAACAGGCTAGGCTGGTGATCCCTGATGTGAGTAGTATTAAGCCATGCCTTTATCCATTAACAGAATAAAGGCCGAGCTTTTTTTTGTTGTCTTGCACATTGGGAGTGCAAACCCTTTCCTTCCCTAGTCCAGGGAGGAGGAAATAGAAGTGTCTTACAGAACTGTGTGAATAGAAATTCATGTTTTTACTGTCCTTCCCGTCTCTAGCCTTTTCTTTCACTGCAATTTTTTACACTGAAATGACCCCTACTGGCTACAGTTATAAGCATGTTTTTTGTATCATTTTTGAAGCTTCATCCCTGTCTTATTTCAGACTATCAGTACATGCTAGGCTACAAAAGACTTTGAGAGCTGGAATAGCAACAGGTAGAAATACTTATCTTCTAACTTGTTTTTAGCCTTTAACACACTTGACATTAACGAGTTCCGTAACACCTGACAGAGGGGTCTCTGTGGCATCTCTTTCTGAAATTACAAACAGACTATTCTTTGTTAAAGCACTGCTTATTAATGAAATCTGTTGCTGATCCTGAGGGGTTTTTTTCATTTATCGTTGTAAAAGCTGAAGAAAGTTCTCGTTTATTTCACCACTTTAACTGTTTGCATCTCTGAGCAGTTCTAACACTCCTTTTGTGTTGTTTTCCTGAAGTGAGTAAATGCCTTTCCTGAATGCAGATGTATTCTTAGTAAGTAATAATTCTAAGGTCCTCGTGCTGGTAGCTACACCTAAAGGGCATTCTTGAGAAACTTTGCACACCTCCAGCCTCTGTTGACTTTACAACATCCTTTACAGGGTTTTCCTGGATTGGTTCTATGAGGTATTGAGAGCCTACACTCCCTTCCAAAGGCTCCTAAGTTTAGAAATTTTGAATGCAGAGCAGGAACTGCTCTTACTCTCTACCCTTAAAGGTAGTCCTAGAGCCACCACTGAATTAGACTGAAGTTCTCTAGAAACACCTTAGCTTTGGCTTCTGCAGCAGTGCAGCTATGCAGGGCTCTGACTTTCAGAGGGTCAGAGAACCTTGAAAAAGCTCTGCCAAAGAAGTTAGGTTACTCTGTGAAGGCATTTCTTGAGATTACTCTCCTTTGTCTGTTTCCCTGTGTCCCCAGTTTCTGGTGCTACTAGATGAAGAGGCCTAGATTACTTTGCTAAATTCTTCAAAGTTGTGACAGTAGAAAAGAATCTAACACTGAACATGACTGGAAATTCTTTTTAACTGTATAACAGAAACATAACTTTTTGTGATATAGCTGAAATGCATCATTAACAAAACTGCTAGTCTGAAGGTGTTCTTAGTTTCTCTTTAGAATATACTTCCATATGAATTAGCCTCTAGGTAGACATTGAAGGAAGGTATCACTGTGCCACTAGCTTACAGATAATACCTATTACTTTGTTTGGTTTTGATTTATTGGTTTGGTTTTAGTGAGGTTTGGGTGTTTTTTGCTTTTTGGTGGGGGGGTACAGTTATTGCTGTATTCTTTTTGCTTACTGTAGGTAATTTTAGGCTTGCCTTGAGTACTTGAGGCTTGTCTGCCTAGTGCATAGCTTCTGAACTGAAGTGCCCTTGGGACCAGGAGAAGGTTGCTGTAGCAGATTTTAGGCAAGTATTGGGAAGTATGTGTGTTAATCTCCTAGGATGATGGCAGAAGCTTTCCTTACTGTGGCTAGTCCTAGTCTCATTTACTGAACTGCATCTTTTTGGGAGTTTGGAGCATTACAGTCTGTCTGACTCCTTGCTGGGGCAAGCTGAGAGAGTTTGGATGTGTACATTGTCTTCTCCCCATCTAAGAACACAGTGTATGATATGAAACTGGAACTGATGAGAAGACTTTAAACCTTGAAAGCCTAGCTTTCTTTTTCAAAATTTGGAAGAGGAAAACTGAGCTTGGTTTGTTTTTTGGTGGTTTTTGGGGTTTTTTTTTGTTTGTTCGTTTGTTTTTTGTTGTTGTTGTTGTTTTTTGTGGTTTTTTTGTTTTGTTTTGTTTTGTTATGATGTTGGTTTACATGTGTGTTAATGCAGTTCTTCCCTGCTTTACTGAATTAAGAGCAACTTGCTTGCAGACTTAATAGTATTTTTATAAGTAACTTTGGTAGCTAGTACCCTTTGGGGAACCTTGTTTTCAGCTGTTTTTAGTCCTTTGCTCTCTAATGGGTCAATGGACACAAAGCTCTCAACTTGGTGCTCTGTCTCCAGACAGACTGCTATACTACATGCTTGGCTTCTTCCCTGTGATGCAGTCCAGACCCCTAAAGATCAGGCAGTATTTTGCTTTCAGGAGAAGTTACTGAAGTTCAAGTAATCTGGAAGTTGCATGTGGGTAACCCAGTTGTTTACATCTGTTTGGACTGGAACAGTGCTGCCCAGATTTCTTAACTTTTTGTTTGGTTGGGTTTTTTTCTTTGTTATGCAGTGAATGGCTGGGGAAATGTCCAAGTGGTTCTGATGTCCATGTGTGTGCAGAGAACCTCTTTCAGTAACATCAGGTGTTAGAACTGATGATCTAGTTGGGGATTTCATCAATACTAAGTAGTGTACCAATGGTTGTTGATGTGAAGACAGTCAAAGTACTTTGTTCAAAGGCTGTCAGCAATCCAGACTATCAGGGTGACAAACAGAAAAAAAATATTTATGTTGTCAAAAAAGAAAACTATCAGAAAAATTACTTAAGTTGTGAAACTGGAATGAGAAGTAGTTCTTTGGTGAATATTCAGCTTCTGATCTGCTAGCCTTGATCAAATTTAACAGTCCCCTTCCCCTACTCCTCTTCCCTGCCACCCCCAAAAACACTTAGTAGGAGAATGCTGATTTCTTACCCACAGACTGGATAATTTATAAGCTATTTCTACTCTGTATTCCATCAATGCTGAAATCTCAACATCAGTAAGAACATGTAACTCTGAGTGTGGCATGGAATTTGAATTGGATCAGGTGCTTATTTGACTTGGAAATGGTTTCCTCTCTGTTTCTGGGCATCGTGTTTCAATTTTAGAAATTACTTGGATCCAGTATTTCAGCAAAAATTAAATGGAAAAGTCTAACAGATGATGCAGGAACTAGGAGGATTTTGCCGTTGTGGATCAGCACAGTTAGTTTAAAACTAGAGATCTCACTGTAGATAGGCCGGATTACTACATTTTTTAAACTTTTTTGAGAGGAATTGCCTCTTTATTTTTAGTTTTTAAAACTTTGTATAAACATCCTCTCCTTAAGTGAATTTTTCCACACAGAAAGTGATAATTTCACCAGGTTTCCCAAAATCATGGTGCTTATAAATATTTTTTTTTTCTTTTAAATTTTTTTTAACTACCTTCAAACTTGCCTGTAGGCATCTTTGCTGGTTTAAGCACCCTCTAGCTAATTCAAGCATTCTTGCATCATTTAACTTCTTGCCTGGTACTTAGTCAACCAAAATGTCATTTCACTGACAGGCATATTATGCGATAATTAACCCATTAATATGGTTCAAAAATGCTGTTCTCTTCCCCTCCTTACTTTGTTGGACTCCCTTAAGGATTCTTCATCTCAATAAGTAAAGTTTATAGGATCTTGCAGACAGAACCAAATGTTTCTCTGTTTTAATGGATTAAATACTTTGTAGAGGTGACCTATTAAGTATCTCTTGTGACTTATAAACTGCTTTTCATTTGAGAATGCATTTAATCCACAGGGAATGTAAACTTGGAAATCATGAACTCAGGGTTTTGCCTGAAACTTTGAGTGACACTGGTTGTGTCTGACAATGCTGGAATTTGGAAAATGACTGATACTGACACAGAAAACTTATGTATATGGAGAAACTTACCAACATGGAGAAACTTACCAATATAAATTAAGATGGGAAGATAACTTTGCATAGAGGCCATCTAGAATAATTTCCACATAAGCATATGGATTAAAAATAGTCCCTGGGGGAGGTCTTGTCTAAACAGACTAGTCTGGCCTTGTTCTGGGGAAGTAAGCCCTTCCTAATGTTTTGAGAAGAATGGAAGCAGTTCACACCTTTACCAGAGGCAATACTCAGTCCCCATCAGCTTTTACTGGGTATACTGGGTGAAAGCTTTTGACTTTGCAGATTCCCACTTCCCCACAAGGTGATGTTAACATGATGTGCAGATTCCCACTTAACTTGGGAATCTGCACATCATGTTAACATCACCTTGTGGGTCATGATTGTGCAAGTCTTTATTAAGACTGAATAAGACAACGAACTGGGGTTATGGGCAGGAGGAAAAGCACTGACTGGCACTGGGCATGCACCAATTCCCATGTTCTTACTAATTTTCTAAACTTTAAGCCTTACATAGCCACTGTTAGGCTTCAGTTGTTGGTTTGGGTGTGTTTGTTTGTTTGGATGGGCTTGTTTGTTTTTTATTGGTGAAAAATCTAGCAAGTGTAGTGCTTCTGAATCCAAGAGAGCCCATTCTGTTGGGTCATTTATCCTTGAAATGAATTAAATTTCAGTGTTTTGCTACAGGCTGTGTTGTACTCTCCTCAAGAATTTTTCAGAAAGGCTGGATGTGTGTGTGGCGGTATTTCTTCCCCTCACTGATGAGTTGTTGATAAAAAGCTGGGGTCATGCTGATCATGAATGTTACATGCACTGATATAACCTGTGCTGCTTTCATAATAGAAATGCCAAACTTGATGTCTATCTCTAAGTTATGTTTTAGGAAAAGAAAAGAAGCCTTGAGGGTAATTCTAAATCCAGGCTTGAGTTTTTCCTGTAGTCTTCTGTGACTAAGAGATAGGGTGCAATTCCTCTGAAATATGTTGTAATTATGGTGTTCAGTGGTGCTGCATTAATGACTTGGGGGGAAAGTGGCGAAATATTTAGGATGTCAGATTTCTTATAATAGTGTGGACTGTTCTTGGTATAGGTTTCTTTACTCATGGCCCTGTTCCAGAATTTGTCTTTGACAAAACTTTTCCTACTCCTGTCAGCTTTGCCTCTGCCTAGCAGCTTCAGCAAGCTGCCAGCCAGCTCCTTGTTTGCAGTGAAGCTGATGCGTGCTGCTGTACATGCAAGCTTCTGAAGCATGTGGGTGCAGAGTGCAGCTTAGAAAATAAAAAGAAAACTGGAATTTTAGACTGCTTTGGAAAATGGTTATGAATCTTTGGCCCTTTTCTGGGGCTTTAGCAATTATTTTTGCAAAGAGTTTTCTAGAGCTAGAGGAAAAATCTGTTGTGACAGCTGAAACACCGCTGTCCATGCTCGTTCTAATCAGGGGAGTACTGGCAGAGGCTGTTTCTGACCTATTAAATCCTGGGACACAGTGCAGTATTTTCAGTCAGCTATTTACGAACCAAGACATGTTTCTGGTCATCAGATTAAAATAATTTGCTTGTAAGTCTTTTTTCAGGTGTGTAAATGTGTAGGGATCAGACTTCAAAACTCATGGTTTATTATTTCAGACCATCTTCAGGGAAGAAGGCTTTTGCAAGTACTATTTACTTTTTGCTGTGGGGAACCCTAAGAGTGAAAGTCAAAAAAACCAAAAGATTAAATACATTCCTTCCCATTCCTCCCTCCTTCCATTCCCCCTCCCCCCTCCTCAAAAAAACTGTGGAGGGTGGGGGGCTACCTGGAGAAGTAAAAATATTCCAGACAGTGTGGAAAAAAGAAAACTTCAAAATTTGCAGTTGTTGTCCATGTCACATGCTTCACTGAACATTTCCATTCATTTCCTTGCCTTCCTCAAGACTTCTGTAGAGTTTCTGATAATTCACTGGCAAGCTGGTCTGTTTAAATACTTTCTGCATTCCTTAGTATGAAATAATTGTCTTCGGACACATGAAGAGCTGCTGCAGTGAAAATCTTCCTCACTACATTGGGGATTTGATCACCTGAGATACATGCTAAGATAAAGCAGGCAGTCAGGTTGGAGACAAGCATTAGATACCTCAGGAATACATGCATGTAAATTCTGCTTTCTAGCTTTGACTAGAAATTTTCTCAGGAAGCTGCAAAACCCTTTTGTACTGCTGTACATTCCAATGAAGATTTGATCTTGGAAAATGGACCATTCTGAAATGTGGAAAAAAAAATGCTTTCTCACAAAACTCTCAGCTGTGTGCCTTACCATAAAAGTTTCTGCCGCCTCTAGTCCTTGATTCATGACTTCAGTGGAGGAATAAGTTGCAAGAGGGGAAAGGATTGAAGCCAATGTATGAGCTCAAACTCACTTCAAGGCTAGTCTTTCCTTCTGCTGCTTTTCAAGGTCTGGGGCTGGGTTTCAAACATTCTTTGGTGGTAATTAGTCATTTCTATTGTTCAGCTCCTCCAAAACATGGATTTCCTTTCCATCATTCTTTTTTTCCTGTTCAAAGAGAAGCGAGAGTCTACTGGCAAGAAGCATTTCCTTTTTTTTATTTTAGCAAGTTAGAATCCTTTCAGAATCTCATACCATCTTAATGAATACCGCTGATTTGAAAATGCTGTTGTGTACACCAGTGTGCTGGAGTGGTGGGGCTCAGACCTTTGGTCTAGTTTCATGGAGGAGTTTCTGAAAGGTTCCCCCTTCTGCTTCCCAGTTCCCAGAGGGCAGTGCCAGTCTCAATAAGGATTGCTTCTCTCTTGTCTTCAAATGCAGATTTAAAAGAATGCAAGAGTCTGTAAGATGTGACTTGGACAGTTTCAGGTCATCAATGTGTTTTATGGTGTCTTTGCTCTTTTCAGCATCCTAAGAGCTACCTGGGATGCTTTAAAAAAAGACGGAAGTAGCAGAGTAACATGCTGCAGTTAAATGTAAATTATGGGAGTTGACTCAATCCACCCCAGTTAAATTACAGTTCAGAGGGTAGGGTGGTAAACGTAAGATTATTGTGGGAAAAATGCTTGTGTATTCATTTTCAACAGTGATACTTTAGTGATCATTTCAGTGTGTTTCTTGCTGTTTTGAGGTGATGTATTATCTCAGCTGTGAAGGTGAACAGTATAGTGTTCTCCAAACAATAGCTGATAATTATTTAATATCCAGAAAGAAAGAGAAGAGTTGGGGCACAAAAGAGAAGTTTCTGTGGCAGGCAGAAGGAATTGAGAACTTGAAGGAAGGGAAAGCAAAAATTTAGGCAATGGAGAAGTCTCTAAAAAGGTCTTTCCCTGTACTTTTAGCTTGCACCTGTTTTGAGATGATCCTTTGCCAATGGAAAATAATAAATAATAAATGTAACTATAATGAGGTAGTGTGTGCCTTTAAAGCAAGGCTTAAAGTTAGTTTCTCAGTAGCATGCTTTTCTAAAAACACAGGCAGCTCTTGAGGCAAGAAAGGTGAATGCTTCAATCGTGATCATCGTGCCTTGCATGGTGCTGTGAGTGCTGGTATGTAGGATTTAGTATGGAAGAAGTGATGGAATGCTGCTTACCAGAGACATATTTCTCAGACTATTTCCCAGACTAGACCTGTTTAAGGACCTCTTGTTCAACTTGTTAATGCCTTAATCCTCTTCCCTACTTTAGATGCATGCTATGACAGGACTTGGGAATTCAGCAACTCAGAGCAGTATGTGAATTTTTAGCATGCTGAAACATTTGCTTTGCAGAAAGCAAGTGATTATATGAATGATGGAAGAGAAAAGTAAAAAAGTTTGGAATTAATGTGAATTCTCCCTTCCTGTGGCTTCCTTTTGGTATGAAAGCACAGTTAGAAGAATTAAAAATGTATTATGTCCAAGACTTAACTTTGATCTGAGTAAATGCAGTACTACTTTATTATCTGAAACTCTATTATCTGGAACTTGCCTGAATGAGCTGGAAAGAGTGGGGAACTGCATGTAGATAGAAATTATTTGAAAGAGAAATTACTTTGAAGCTGTAGTTATGAGCCTGCTGGGAGCATTTGAACTGATTTGAGGCTTGTGTGCAAAAGGTACTTGAGTGACTGTATAACAAGACTCCAGTGACAACTCAGGGTGGCTAAAAACTGCAGCCCTTTGATTTTTTTGCCCTTACCTGATCATGCCAGCACAATGAGGTGGTGAAAATCACAGCTAAACAAAGATCATTTTGGATGAAAACTAGTTGTTTACTCGGGCTTCTTTTCAGCTGCACTGCTTCTAAACACTCCAGCGTGTTAACTATGAACTTGATTTTTGTATTTTTAGGCGTCCTAGAAGTAGCTAGGGGGTAGAATGTACTTGAGGCATAGATTCTTATATTTAAGGTTTGTTGGCCCTGCTTGCAGAGGAATAAAGCTTTCACAAATTGTTACATTTCAGTTTCTTTGCTCACATCATCCAGACTTGAGAGGTAGGCATAAAAAGACAGTCTTCTGAAAAGGAAGCCATAGAGGTCAAGCAGAGCATGCAGACAAATGTATGCAGCCTGGAATAGTTGAACTGTCCCAAATCACTGGTGTGTACAGGTTTATTTCTGGAATCATCCCCAGGACATGATGATCTTTGTGAATAATAGAGGCTAGATTATAAGTTTTGTACAAGGTATCTTTCTGTTGCCAGTTGAAATATTGCTGACTGCTAAAGGTGTGGACTGGACCACTGTTTATTTACATCAAGGACAGCACTAGGTGCCTTTGCATCAAGTATCCAAAGCTTGGAATTGATGGGACATGCTGGATTCATCCCTTTAGGTCATGTGAATACTTTCACATGGACTAAATCAGCTAGGAAAAGGAGTCAGTCTTTAGTCTGCATGAAAAATCATGGTAGACTTGGCACTGAATTACTGAACAAAATAAGCTCTTCCTACATGTTTGCTACTTCATTGATGGAAATCTTGTTTCTAGATAAACTTGTGAAAAACAGGCTGGTAGAAGATGTACAGGCTATAACTGGATTTGCATTCTTCCTGTCTGAATGTAACTTTATTCATACTGAGTAATGAAAAATAAATAACTTGTTTGAAGATTCAACATGTTAGAAGTACAGTCTGAATGAGTATTATTGAGGGATTTCTCTTCTTATTAAGACTTTAATGGCTAGTGAGCTAATTTCTGAGGTGTATGGCAGTGAAGAATTTAGGTACACCTACTATTGGGCCACGTGCTTCCTGTGTACTTCCTTTTCTGGAAACTTATGAGAGCTGGCAGATGTGGTACCAACCACTAAGCTGTCCTGGAAATCAGTGTGTGTTGTGCCACACTGTGCAGTGCATCTGCATCGAGCTGTTCTGCCATGGCTAAGGGGTGACTCTGCTCTCTGTGCCACCTGGGTCCCTCCTTTCGTGGGATGGGCAGCTCTCATGTGACAAGATCCTGCTGACCTGTCTGCCCTGAGAAGTTCTGGTGCTGAAATACCACAAGGAAAAGCAGCACAAATGCTCTAAAGTGGTTTGCTAGGAAAGCAGCAGAGCCTTGCCATCTGTGTGTCCTTCCAGTCTGCACTGCAGTGGCAGGGGAGGTGCAGGCACTGCCTCTGGGCTCCTGTCCTGCACCCAGGAGTGCAGGAGGAGCGCTCCTCTCAGAAACAGGGAAACACAAGCTCTTCCAGGCTGATCTGGGTGAAGCTGTGGTTCTTGCTGTTACAGACTTTCAAACAGAGAGCCTTGGACCATAGGTGTAGCTTTTGTTCTTGTCCTTACATGGATTACTGCTGTGACTTCTAAAATACAAATTGTCCAGGCTGTATTCCGGCTTCTCAAAAACAGGATGTATTATTGTTCTCCAAATTCTCAGGCTTTTTTTTTTTTT
>VXBI01011942.1:337151-357094 GCA_013397375.1 Toxostoma redivivum
TTTTCCCCCCCCCCCCTCGGTGTGATGGCCTCATCACAATGAGAGTGTCCCAAGCATTACTGAAGAGGCATCTTCCTTTGAAAGAATTTTAATAGTTTCTCTTCAGGAACTTCTGTACTTCCTTTGACTTTCATTGATACAGTTGCTGTATTGGATGATAGGTTAAGCTAAGAAAAAAAAATTACTTCCTGGGTTAGTGATTGTTCTTCCTTTGCTATTTTTATGGAGAGGAGCCATGAAGTTCCCACGGAGGTTCCCATCTTCACGTCTAAAATGGACTTTGTTGTTTATCAGTGCTTTTTTGTCAGCAGGGTACTTTGCTAGCTCATAATAGAAGGCAAGGAATTTCTTGTACAGGGAGAAATATACCTGTAAGAATCTACTGTGATGTTTCCTGTAGTTCATGTACAGTACTGAATTGGTAAATGGCTCTTTCTAGATATTTTATTTCCCTCAAAACAAGAAAAACTTCAGGTTAGTGGATATTCTGCGTATTTCCATGAGTAGAAAGAATTTACTTGCCAACCTCAGGATATGTGTATATATACTGTTATTTGCTATAAATTTTTAGGCTTCTGTTGAGCACCAGACTCCTGAATGACAGTTTTGTATTGGCTGTGGCCTCTCATACTGGAGGACAGCCTCTGATAACCCCAACAACAAGAAGAAACCCACCCTACGTTACTGGAAGATATTTTAACTTTTTTGAAGTGTTTCTTGGCAGGACCTACATTGGAAACTTGCTTGTTGACAGTAAATAAAACTGGAGAAAACTGCTTAAAATGCACGATGTGAGTGCTGCTGTTGAATGTAAGGATATAAAGATTAAAAATATCTATTTTTTCCTTTTGTCATTAGTAGAAGTTAGTGGACTCTGTGCAACTATTTTGTAGCACTTAATTTTCCAAGCTTGTCTGTCTATAAAACATCTGGCATTCTGTAGCAAAGAATACCTAATGCCTAGTTTAGCTTCTTCAATCTTGCTTTAAAAAGCATGTGATTGGATAAGGGGGAGTGATTTAAAACTGAAAGAGAATAGGCTTAGATTTGACTTTAGGAAGAAATTCTTTGCTGTGGGGGTGGTGAGGCACTGGAACAGGTTGCCCAGAGAAATTATGGATGCACTGGAAGTGTTCAAGGCCAGGCTGGATGAGGCTTTGAGCAACTTGGTCTAGTGGAGGGTGTCCCTATCCATGGCAGGGCAGTTGAAACTGGATGGTCTTGAAGGTCTCTTCAAATCCTGACTATTCTATTTTTCTGTCTTGATTAATCTTCTGAGTTGATGGGATGTTGCTATATGCACTTGGCCTAAGGAAACTGAGATACTGTAGGACTGATAATCTTTTGGAATTCTGGATTGACTGGATTTGTATTTCTTTCTGGAGAAAAAAATATAAATCTTGTTGCATGTGGCCTCCTGAAAGGAAGATGGGCAGTTTTAGAGTGGGAGCACAAGTTACACACATTTGACAGGACTGATTCAAAAGGAACAGAGTTATTTAAGCAGAGAGACTCGTCCTGGCCCCTCTATCCCTGGTTCCTTTACAGCAAGGAGTGCAGTGTACTTCATCAATTCTCCAAGAATGTCTGATAATTCAGGACTGCTGGAAAATTCATTTTTGGTCGTATAATGGAATCAGAGGTCTGGCACCTTGCAGCTTTTCTGTAATAAAAAGTTATCTCTGTGGAGTGAATTCTATGTGGTGCATTTTTAATCATCTTTTAAAATGCTCTCTTTCTGACTGAATTTTGACTTCTGTAGCAGCTGCAGACTCTGTACAATGTTCTCACTTCCATTATAAATATAACTTCAACTATCTGCAAAAGTTATTTCTGTTAGAATAGCACTCATTTGTACTACAGCTATGCATTTTCCTGAGATGACATAGTTTTTCATACAGATGGAAATAAACAATGCCAGTTGCTTTAGCAAAATGGGCAGTAGAACAGCTGTGAGACATGGTATCTGGCAAACCCCACTGTTTATATTAATCTCTTATTTTTTTAATCTGTTATCTTCTGTTTAGCACTGTGTTGAACTTGAAGTGAACCGTACCCAACTCCAAAGCAGCTGAAATTTACATACTGCAGCTGGGATCCAATAGTGAGCGAGTTTGTTTGTTTGTTTATTGTAGATGAAAACTGGGATGATGATCAACTTCTTGGATTTGAACCATGCAATGAAAACCTTATAACAGGTTGTAACATAATCAACGGGAAGTGTGAATGTGACACCATTCGGACCTGTAATAATCCGTTTGAGTTTCCAAGCCGGGATACTTGTCTGTCAGCCTTGAAAAGGATTGAAGGTAAGCACTTGTCTTCAGTACTTCAGAGTTAGCATTTTTTTCTGAGCAGTTGATGAAAAACTAGTGTATATGTTTAAGGATGACTTGTGTAGTTTCACACAAGTCACTCTGGTCTTCTACATGTCAGAAAACAGGTGTATGTTTTAGAGGAAGATAGTACCTCATAAACTTGGAGTTCCAAATGCTCAAGTTTAAGATGGGATAAAACATGCTTTGTGTGCTACAATGTTTGCAGATTTTAAGACTAGATGTTCTGTTTGTGGTAGCTACCTTTGCTTATCTTCAGCTGTAAAGCAGTGTGGAATACTCTTTAGATGTGTTGATGTGAGTGAATCATGAATAAACACAGTGGATTTTAAGTGTAAAGGCATAGAAAAAGGCATAGAGTTGTTACTCTACTTATGTCTTTTATTATATGAATGCATGAATTGCTATTTTCTTTAACTTTATATAATGTTACACTACCTTACTGCTCATATTTTACATTATGTTCCTTTGATTAGATTTGTATTAGGCCCCATATGTTTATACTTATGCATACATCCATATTTGTTTTGCTTTTTTTTCTTTTTGTTGCTTATGGCTAAACTGGAAATGAATTGGCTCAAATATATCCAATTGGAATTAAATTTACATGGTGTGTTTTTGGATTGTTCTGAACAGCAATTAAAGGAGTGATCTTGGACCATTTCTATGATGCTGTAATTACTGTTTATTCTCCAAAGTGTTCAGGAACATGCAGAAGTTGATTAGTGGTGTGGACCTGCTTAATTAGACTACTTTAAATCAGTGTTTAAAGTTGTATTGAAAAAGTTAATGTATTTATGAGACTACTGACTGTATTTTAAGTTAGGGGAATCTTTGACTTAAGGAAGTGTGATGTGATGTCATCTGTTGTACTTTTGTGTTAAGAAAATTGATTTTGTGCTATGGACTTTAAGGAGATGTGAGAAACTGAAGAAACATGATTGTTGGTCATTATGTTGCTCACTAAAGGTGTACAAGTGATTGGTCTGGGATTTTTGTGGGCTTTTTTCCTTTTGCAGCTCTAGGAAGAGCAGAGGCAGGACCTTTGGTCTGTTGTTGATGTAGTAGTGGGCAATAGCATGTGTGTGTTCTTCAGTCTTACGACTTCTCTTTAGACTTGTGAATATGTGACTAAGTCTGTAGTATTTCAGCAGGGCTCCACTGGCATGGCAGTTCATTGTGTGTTTAACTCTCTGGGAAAATCTGCAGTGGGTTGTCTTTTTGTACTTTGCAGCCTCGGAAGAAATGGGCTTAGCTTGTGGAATGGCATAGCTGAGGCAGGTTGATTCTGAGTCACTTGCTTTCAGCAATCTCTTTTCTCAGCTAAATTTTAATTTAAAAAAACCCCAACATTTTATAATTAGCCATGAGGTAACAATATTCTACATGTAAACTGTCTGGTGTAAGAGCTATGGTGCAGTTATTTTTTTCCAGAGGTGTAATTTTCTTTTTTTTCCCCTTGGTTTTGTTTCTTTGTGGAGTGGGGATGGTGTTCTTCCAAAGCCTCAGACTGTGGGGCACCAGTAGAAGTGTTTAGGGCCTGTTGACTTTTTAATTTTTCACAGTTGGAAAGGATGGCTGATGCAAGTGTTGAAGCAACAACCGTACCTTTAAATAACAGAAGTCTGGCAGTTACAACTTGAGTGTTATAACAGTCTAGCTTTTACTCCTAAGAATGTGAATTTGCCTTTGCATCCTCAGACTATCACACTGTATCACTGAGTGATGTTGGAAGGTAAATCCCTTTGTATTTCCTAATAGACAGAAGTCATAGTGTAATTTTGATTTCTGCATTTTACAGATATTTTACTGTTAAATTTGCCTCCTGAGTTTTGCACTGTAAATGCTTATTCCCTCTTTCCCTGACTAGGATTGGTAATTGAATGCTAACTGCTAATGGAGGTTGTTTCTTTAAATGCATTAGTTCTTGTTTTGGTAATTAAAACCAAAGTAATGCTTCATCTTGTACCTAAGCTAACGGAAAAGAAGAATAACTTTTTTCCACTGGTGCTTGCCACGTCCCTGTTTGCTAAGCAAGCCAAGTCTCTTAGGTAGAATGGAATAGACACTTTGGTGTGTCTGAGCCAGTATTTACTGCTTGAATATTTCAAGGTTTTCAGATTTTAATAGTTTGAAAATGGAATTCAACCACTTGGAAAGTCCACCTGAAACATGGCTTAGTTAGTACACAAACTAGAGAGCTCTATGAGCATGTTAAAACAGAGAAATCTTTCAGTTTATTTAAGGCAAGCTAAATCTTAAAGTGTAGTGTCATGTAAAAAGGGATGATTCATAAGATCTGTTAAATATGTCAAATTAAGATTTTCCTGAAATCCAAAGTACTGATGTATACTTCACTCTTTTGGCTTGTCTGTTAAAGATAATAGCAGGAAGATTTGAAACTAGTAATTTAAACCTTTAAATACTCTAATAGAATCTGTTGCCATGGAAAGTGGGACCAAGGGAGGGTAGTCTAACTTCTCTCTCCTCACCACACTTTACATGGATAATTAAATCCACAGTGCGATTAAAAAGACAGAAGTTGAATACCTGAATGATGGATACACCATAATCAGAGTTTCTGAAGAAAACTGCGCAGCTTGCTGGAAGCCTGCAGATAAGGGATCTGTTGCATAGATACAACCTGACAAGTAACTAACACTGAGCTGAAATCTGGAATCCCGTTTCCATATGGGAATGTGTGAAGGGATTGAGGCTTTTGCTTGTACTTCATTTTCTTGTGCCTTTTTCTGCTAGCACCTTCCCTTTCAAGAGCCTTTCCAGCCATCATCTTTCTTTATCTAGTTTGTCTTATACTTCAGCTTTTCAGCCTGTGTGTGGTCTTCCCTTCTGAACTTGATGTCAATTCCAGCTTTCTTACTCTGCTGACCCAAAGTTTTCACTTGTTAGCTTCATGTAAGATCTTTCTTTTCCTGTTGGCTTGGGTTCTGCCTGCCTTCCTGGTCACCTCATATTTCATTCAGCTTTACCTATCTGTCCCTTTCTTTGCCTACCTATTTAATTCGGTTTGTATCCCAGTTCACTTAAAACGACTTCTCGTGTTCCTCCTTCCCAAAATCAGGTCACCTGGGCTCTAATGTCACATTGTTTAGATGTCTTTGACAGGCCCTGAAGCCATGTTCTCTGTTTTGTCTCCCTGAGACTTGCTCTACCATGTACTGGGAAAGCCTGTAATGAAAAGAAATTAATCTCTACTCAGTTGTGTGTAAGCTCTTAGGTTAAAGTGCAGTCTCGCTAATGCAAGTACTCAAGGCAGTTGTCATCTCCATCCCTTGTCCTTGTTTTCCTGGAAAACAGTAGGATTAGATACATTTGAAAGGATTGGTTTGGTCATAGAACTTGTTAGCCAAATTCTGTCTAATTTGTTCTGTCTAATATGTTTAAAGAGTTATTTCAACAGATTATATAGCATAAAGCATGTTTATGCTTAGAGGCCTCCCAGCTACATCACCAGATTTGAAGTGCCTGTTTCTCTGCATGGACCATCAGTGAGTTTTCATAGAGGAGGTTTGCATAGAGGTCATGAGGCATCCTACCATGAGGAAATGCACACATTTGGGCCTGGAAAGAAACTGTCTGGAAAAGCTATTGCATACCTAGTAATAATAATACTAACAATAATAGATTCCTGTGTTTGGGTGTTTGGGTTTGGTTTCATTTTTGTTATCGTTGTTTAAAATGCTTTTGGTTATTGTTTTGATGAGTGCCTGTTCTGATATGGTTCAGGAAATCCTGTGTTCTTGAGCTTTGAAAGCTTGTTTCTATTCAGGAGCTTGCTAATGATGACAGCTTGGTTGAACTTGGACCACTGGAATGGACTGTGGAAAAAATGGCCAGGGAGTGGAAAGTGACTAGATGCTTTCTGTCTGCTGAGCCACAGTTAGCAAACAGGAGTCTTAATAGAACTGCATCTATGCATTCTTGCAGTCACAGTTTGCAAAGAATTAGCTGCAGCTAGCACAAAAGAGTCAGTTCTTCAGACTTAGTGTGAGATGCTGAGGATTGGAGATGGGGAGTAAAGAGATTAAGTAATTTTTTTCATCAAGATAAATTTGTAGGGCATTGATAGGAAGTAGCATGGAAAATTTGTAATGTAGTGCTTATTCAGTTAGTTGAAAATCTAGTTTCAATGGCTGTGTTCCAGTTCTGAGGTCTTCTGCTTTCTCTCCTTCTATGCCTGGCTGGCACCAGTTCAGATAGCCCTACAGAGCTTTAAAGAGCAGGAACCTAAGGATGTTCTTGAGCCTGCTCCTCTTCTTCCTCTACTAGAGCAGGCCTGGATCTGTGCTCTTATGAGCTGCCACTTCAGAGGCATTGTCAAGTCTTCAAATGATAGCTCACTTCTTAATAAAAGTTCCCTGCTAGAATAGCTATCTTCTGTTCCCTCTGGGAAGTTAAGGGAAAGTTGGGAGTCAGTACATCCAGTCTTTCACTAGGTGGGCTGTACATCATTCTGGGTTCGTTTCAACTGATGTAATAAAAACTTTGGTCTGCAGATTCTTTCAAAGAGTTTGCTTTGATAGTGCCAGGTTGTGATGTGACACAGACAAACGTGTTTTCCAGAGAGCAGAAGTGCCATCAGTTGTAGCAATGATGGTGGTTTTGCCTCACAGCTTCAGTGTACACTTGAGGTGTAAGAGGAGAAACCAGCTGACTTCATCAGTTCTACTCTATCCAAACCATAAGCATTTTCCATATCAAAGTTGAACTCAGTCTTTATTCTGAACAAATGTGGAGGATAAAATTTGTGCCTTTTTAATAAAAAATGCGATAATGCTTTAGGTAAATGAACTTCTTTCACTTGTATCTCTGTCCACATGTAAAATGTGCCGCTGATACTAAAGTATTGAAACTGTTGTTTTAAGAATTGCTTCTTGGTTACCTGGCTTGCACCTTTCCAAGCTATTCACTGCTGTCCTTCATAGGTGAAAGGAAAAGGCCCTTTAAGTTGCTGGTGTCTATTAAGCTGGTTTATTGCAACACACTCCTTGCATTCCATTATTTTTACATGTAACTGAATAACTTTATGCTGACAAATGCTGCAATACCTGTTAGACCAGTCCTGGAATAACAAATATGAGAAGGTAGTTTTATTCTGAATGCTTGTTTGGTTGTTGTTGTTTGATTTTGTGTAAAACTTCACTTGTGTGGTCTTAATGGCTCTATTGAAAAACTAGAAGAGAATAGATCCAGCTTTATGCTGATTTATCAAGCAAAGAGTGGAGTGAAATACTTTCAGATGTGCTTAATCTGATATACTTTCCACTCCCCTTGCACAACAATTAACGTATGTTTTTGCTCAAATAACTGAACTTTGAAGGTAGGCATGTATTTGCAATAAGGAATGCAGTTGTGGCAAAGATCCAGATTTTACCCTTGAACATGCTTGTGAGAGCCAAGTAAATGCATTTGAAGGCAAAATTTCACATGAACATAGAGAAAGCCAGCAGTGTAGCTTTTGGGCTTTTTTTCTGAATGCATAGATACAGAAGGGAAAAAACACATTTGACATGGAAATACAGATTAGGAGTACCAATACGAACTTCAATATAGCAATTTTCCAAAACAAAAAAAAAGAGACCACAGTCATTAACTTGGTGAGAGGGTTCTGTGACTGTGGCACATCTGGCAGTGCAGTTGCTTTCACAGCATGACAGTGCAGTGTTACATTTGCAGGACGTGTCACTTTTTCCTGACTCTAGTTCCTCAGAGAGCTGTTCCTTGGTCAAGGAAGTATGATGTTTTTAGCCAATATATTGGCTATTTTAGCATCTCTTTCAAAGGCAAGATATCACACAGGCGAAATCTATGCCATGGGATTTCAAGCTAACTAGAGGAAAACCTTGTAGAAGTTTCAGAAAGATATCAAAAGGGAAAACTGACTTTCATATATGTATTGATGTGGCTGGATACCTAAATTTAGGCTTAATTAGATTATGAATAATGCAGTTTGTATTAACAAGGAAAAAGCTGCATTGCAGGAGCTGTTAGGAGGGAAGATTGAATATAAGACACAAAACTGAGCAGCTGGTTTAAAAACCCTAAAGTGTTACCATCGCAAAAATTGTTTACAATTGGAAGTAGCGGTATATCTTTTCTATTTTTCCTTGCCATTTATTTGCCTTTTTATGTAAATGTGTGGTGTTTTTGCAGTGTAGTAAACGAGGTTATTGCCTTGCTGTGCTGCACTGGCTCATGTGAGCTGCTGTACAGGTGCCATGCCTGCTTTTCTACATCTATGTCCTTGGGCATGTAGCATCTGTGGAGAGTGTACTGGATCTTCAATTTGTGACACTCCAGGTGCCTTCAAACTTGGCAGTTTTTGAGATTGCTGTGGACAGAAGTGTAACCTTTACTGTAGGCCCTGGGACAGGGCTATGTGACAAATGCCTTCTACAAAGCCAGCAGTCAGATGTGATGGTCAAAGCGGGGTTGTTCCTAGAGACAAAGGAGCATTCTTCTTGCCTTTTCCTGTTTCAGATGCTTTACCTGCATTCACCTGAAACTGAATACAAAATAACTGATTGTACGTGGAGCTTCTATGAGACTAGGAAAAAACAGGGCAGGTATCTTAAAGCTGGTCAGATTTTGCACTTGATAAATTCTGTGCCTTCCAAAAGCTCTTTGCATGTTGGCAAGTAGGCTGTGCTTGAAGTATGTCTGTTTTAACCTAGTAGTGGCAAGCTACAGGTTTAAATGAATGCTTGACCTTACTTCTGTCCAAGTTGAGGAAGAGAGTGAAAATGGAGCAGGTGACTTTCAGCAGAACACTTCCAGATGCAGTGTTGATTTTAAGGATCAAAAGTTAGCTACACATGACAGAAGAGACCTGAGCAAAGATCTCAAATTGAATGGTGTGTAAACATTAGGTTAATGTTGTATAGTAGCAGGAAGCTATATTCCTGTGACTGGGTCACAGGTCTTGTTTTGACAGGGCAAGTCTTGTTTGGATATATGTGGCATTGATGCTGACAGAGGTAACTGAGTGTTGAATGAATGTATGCAGTGATAGTGGTATCAATGACATGCTGGTCAATATGACCATTTTAGTACAGTGGCTATGTCTCTATAAATAATAAGAAACAGTTTATTGTAAAATCAGCTTCTTGTTATTGTTGGATCACCTCCAGGATCACCTCCAGTAACTTCGCAGTTGTCTCTTTAAATGAATGATATACCAATATTTTGTGATTCTGAGCAGTTGTATAGCATAGGACAAACTATTTTAGCCCTTTGTCTCCAAATTTAGGCCTTGAAGTTGTTATGTTGTTTTCTAAATAAAACTAACACTATGCCACTTCCACATCACCGGATTAATTTTTCTTTGTAATAGAATGAAGCATTACCAGCAAAGTGGTTGTGTCCAAGATGCATGTATGTATGGAGACTTGAATCGAAGCAAGATCCTTTGAACCAGCTGGCTTTTAGAGAAACTTTGGTTTTAGTGTGAAGCCTGACCTTGAGATTGGTTGGATTTGCTTTTGAGAGAGCCATTCAAGGACTTTCTTAGCCTTAATGATGATAAGAAAGAGCTCTACCCATTCCTGAGTTCTTGCATTCATATTTTCTTCCCTGTTGTTCTAGATTCCCTCAAGTGTTCTGTGTTCAAAGTGTTTTTTAAATTATAGTTGTTCAAGTTCATGAAAACTTCCATCTTCATTCAACTAGTAACTTACATAGTTTGTCTAGAATCAGATGCTATGTATGTTCTGCCTTTCTGTCCAGAAGAGGTAAAGCTTTCAATAACTCTTGGCTTCAGTGAGGAACAGAAAAAATGATACTTTTGTATGTTTTAGACATGTAAAAATTGTTGTCATAGTAACAAACCAATCTACATAATTTAAGGTGCTAGAATTTAAATGACTTGTCAGATATATATACCAAAATCGCAGCTTCTATAAATGACTGCACTAATAATGTTAAATGTTGAACATTTTTGGCATTAGCATATAACTTTAGAAGGACAAAGAAAACACTCTTGATTTAAAACAAGTATAAAAAGACCTCCAAGCCCCAAACTGGAAACTCAAATCTGCTTTTGACCCCTGGTTGGGAGGTGCAGTCATACACAGCAGCAGAGGAAATGCTTGACATTCTCATCATGTGAGCTGGGACTTCCAGCCCTTTTGGCACACTTATATGGGTACATCTGAGGTCTTTCTTTGCAGTTGTCATGTCGGGCTTCTTGTAGACATAAATAGGGAACAGAGTAATGCCAAAAGCAACATGTTTCATCGTTCTGCTTTGGGTCGTTCTGTAATTTGTATTTATTGCTTTATGGGAGTTTTGAACACAAGTTCCTAAACTCTTGTTCATGTTTAGAAGTTAGGATAGAATACTAGTATCAAGGTTTTACAGCTTGAGTAATAATATATTTTTAAGAAGTCAGTCTGGATGCTTCTGAAGAGAACCACTTCAAACATCCAAAATGGTTTAATTAACTTGTGACTGATATACCATACTAAAATGATGGATAGAAAACAAGATGTAAAGTCGTTTAAACAAAATTTTCTAATTACTGTGATACTATCGTTTGTGAGCAGCGTGGATATTTTTTACCTGGGTAGATCATGTGACAGAAAACTAAAATAGCAGTCTTGATGCTGTTGTTTTTCAGAAGTCTTGCACTTCATACTGCCATACCAGTTGAAGAGTTAAGGTGTTTACTTCAGCCTGTGACATCAATCTGAGCATCTAGTCCTTACCATGGTGCATGCATGTCCTGTAACATAGGAGTACTAGGTAGAAGGACAAACACCTTGAGCCTGGAACTCATCTGCTAGAGCTGAAGAGCTCCTGAGAGTTAAATCCTGTCAGTCTCCTTGAACTGGATCTGCTCCTGACCAAGATGCTGGCAGCTGCCAAGTCGTGAGTAAGAAGAGCAGAGTAAGGCAGGACTCCTCATCCCAGCTTTACTAGAAACTGCAAACTCCAAGTGAGCCAAGCAAGATCAAAGTGCAGAGTGTGTGTGTTGAGGAGGGGAGGAGGATACAATGAAAAGAGGAAGAAATACCCATCTTTTATTCCCTGACATCTCCTCCTAGTGTTGGAGAGTTAAAGTGCTTAATGGATCAGTATGCTAGTGCTGTTCATTGTGTGACCTTAGGTGTGTTAAGCAAGAAACTGAGTATTCCAGGACAGTGATTATTTGGGAGAGCATACAGGCAACCGAGGGTAGATGGGACTTGGATTCTGGCTCAAGGACTGTACTTGGGTAGCAGGGCCCTCACAGAGAAACATGTGATCTGACTGGCTCACTCTTAGGTCTGAATCTCTTATAAAACATGATATACATAACACCTAATGAATGAGTCTGAGGCATGGCAGAAAATGAGAAGAGGAAAACGTTGCCATTTTTAACATGTGAAGTGCTGTTTTAGAACTTTTCATTACTGCATAAAGTTATTCTGACTTTAGCAAGATTTTGTTTTCTAGGCATGTGTTTGCTTAGTCTCTTTCAAAACGCTCTATTACTGAGATTCCTAAAACAGGCCTGTAGGAGCTAGCATCATAAGAAGGGATGGTACACATTGGTACTGCCTAAAAATGGCTTATGCTCTCCTTGGGTATCACCTGAGCAAACTGTTTATTGAAATGAGGTTAAATAAGGACTCTGGCTAACCTAGTTACCAATCCCTTATGTGGATTGTCCTGTATAGGGAACTGTGCTTTACTGCTGTGTTCTGCAGGTTCCTTACACTGCAGAGGAGTTTCAACAGATCTGCTCAGTACTAATGTGAAGTGAGATTAAGTGAAACTTGAAAACTGAGATAAAGCTGTAACTTCACAATAACACATCCCTAACTTCTTTTGAATGACACTCTAACATTCCAATAATGTGAGTAGCTGTCCTACATGCAGACCAGAGCATGAGTGCCCATTTTAAGAAAGTCTTGCACTTTCAGTAAGCCACCATTGGTTTGGTTCAGGAGGCTGCAGACAGAAGTCTCTGTGTCTGACACTGAGTTTAATCAGAGTCCTGCATTTGTGAAGCATTAATTTGCCAGTGCACTCATTCATGCAATAATCTCTGTTTTTCTACTCAATCCTAGGGACTATTGCTGTAAAAGCTACTAGCTCATTGACAAGGGAAAGAGTGCTTTGCTTTCTACAGAAATCTAGTCTGTGTATACAGCTGCAGTCCACAAAACTCATCACTGTGTGATCAAACAGGGTTTCACATCAAGTCACTCCTGCACCTCTTTCCATCACTAGGGTAGTTCTTACTTGCTTGATATTTTACTTAACTGAAATTAAAATCTGTGGAATATGGAGCAAGAAATAAAACTTACTGAAATCTTATTTTCTCATAAAAGCTGTGTGGAAATCTGTGAATTGTTGCTAGGTCTTCAGGATTGGCTCACCTGTGAATTCCTTCTGGCAGATATTCCCTTTTTTTTGTTGTTTTTCTCCTCCCTCTTCTTCTTCATCATGTCTTAAGGGCAAAATTATAGGCGCTAGATACAGTTAAGGAACTTTGTGGGGAGTGCAAGGATTGCTATGGAGTTGGAGGAAAAGCTTGAGAAGGCAAAGGATATTTGTCAAAAGGATAGGACAACTGTATCATGTTTGTGATTTTGCTTATGTTTTGGGGTTTGTTTTCTTTTGTCCTTTTTGTTTTGTAGCATGGTGACTTCTTATCTTTTGCTTAGTGAGGATTTTAGTTGTTCTTTGGGGTTTGTTTGTTTGTTTCCTGGACTAAAGCTAAAATATCTCAACCTATCTGTTATTTACAAAGGAATGTGTAGTAGACCAAAAGTCCTCATTGTGTTTTAGGGTTACAAAAGTTGGCTCCCAAAAATGGGAGCTGAAACCTAAAGTAACTCTGAGGTATAGCCTAATAAGAATATGACATCACTCTAAATTTCTTTGTCAATTTTCCCACAAAAGAAGCATATCTGTCTTAAGTTAAAAGAATTGTTTGTTACCTGGCTACATCTGTGTGAGATGCACATTCAGAGAACACCTTTGATAAGGTTTTTCTTGGTAAAAATAAATAAAAAAACAGCAAGCTGCTCTGTAGTCCGGTGGTTTTGACCCATCCTGACTAAGTTTAATGAATTGATACTTCCTTTCTCATCTGTGTTTTGTGTAAACAAAAATTGACTTAGTTTAGGCATTGAAATACTTCTGGCTTTGAATCCCAAGTGGAAAAGATGGCTTTTGAGTTTATGGCCTGGTGAAAAGGGGGATTTCTGCTGCCTCTTGTCCTAAGGAGTTCATGTCACTATGCTCTTCTGTGTCCCTTCTCCCTGTTGCCTTGACATGGCATGCTGTGTATCCATATCCACCTGGGGAGGGGAATCCTCTCAAGTAGTTGGGGCCAACAAAGATTCTTTATTGTCAAATTGTGATTCAGATGATGTTGTGAAGAAATGAGGCATTTATCATTTTGCTGCTTTTTCTCTCAGTCTCTGCTTTTCCCTATTTCCTGCTCATGATTACTTTTGAGATTTGTAAGATTTGAACAATTTCAATAAATAGGTAAGGACTTCAAAGATATTACCATTCTGCAAGTACTGAATATGGGCAGGTGACTGAGGCTATGCAGCAGGAAATACACTTCAGTATGAGGCAGCAGAGAATCTGTGGGAGCTGGAGGACTGATGAAGGGAAGTATACTATTACTATTTGAACAACTAGAAAAGCTTCAATTGAAACTCTCATCATCTTGAGTGCTACAGAATGCAGTTCTGAAATGAAGCCACAGGGAACCAGGCTTAGTAATTTCAGTGCTAGTGAAACTATGTGTTCTCTATTCTGTTCTCTGCTGTCAAATGCTTCCAGTAAAAGAAAAAAAAGTAATAATAATATGGTAGGTACAGTAATTGGAGGCTCTAGATGCCACTAGGTGGCAGAACCCCTGCATCTATTTTGTTGATTTCTTTTTGTCCCTTGATTCTTCATCTGAGTATATTGAAAATGCTTTTCTGCTATCACGTAATGAGAAAAGACATCAGTGGGGATGTTTACGTGCTATCCTAATGGGGCTCGTATTGGCTGCTTTTGTGGGAAACATGGAGGGCTTGAAACATACTCTTATCCTTACTTGTTCAGACTGCTACCCCTTGTGAAAAGCCTGCTACTCAAAGCAGTTGCTTGCATTTTGTTGCACTTAGATGTCAACACAACTCTTCTCCTTTTCCTTGATGCTGTTGTTAATAGACAAGTGAGATGACAGTGACATTTAAGAGGAATGCTTTGTAAAGAATACAGTGGCAGGAACATGGAGATGGTGAATGGTTTAACCTGTGGTAGAAGGTATGATTTTTGAGTGTTGCAAGCTCAGTGTTTTGGAGTGACTAATTTCTGTTGGTGAGACCCTTGCACTGAGTAGTTATCAGTTGGGAAACAAATGTCTTGAAGAGTACCCACTAATGGTTCTTTTCAGTAAGGTTCTTCTCTTAGAGCTAGTCTTTGATTATTATGTGCTTGTCATCCATTCGTTGTGGGACATCATTTCAGCTTCATTTAATTGCTGTTTTGACTTCTAGAGCAGCTGGGGTTGTGGCTGAAAACAGTCCAAGAATAGGGTCATTGCCTGTCTCTATTTACTAGGACTATGTGGTTGTGGGTGTTGGGGACAGGATCAATTCTGCAATTATGTGTGTTTACGTGTTGTGTTAACTGGGATACAGCCCTCAGCTTGCATTAGGGGGTATAGTGCTACTAGGCAGGAGACATCCTTATCCTCATGATCTGCTCATGAGTATGCCATCTCTTTTAATGAAGATGTCTATGAGGGCATGCTTAATAATCTGATAAATACTGATAGATGAATCTAAAAGCAATATGGGTCTGTTTCTTTTGGTGCTGGATTTCAGAAAAATCGTGTAGATATTTCAGTTTGGAGTATTAAAATTGAAGTGTCAGATTTCAAAGCAAATTGATTAGGGTTGTCAAAAGGTATTAGAATCAACCTTTAATCTCTAAGTCATCTCTTAATTAGAATTAACACAATGTGATACCTACTTGGTATTTTTTTATACAGTTGATGCTGTGCTGCATGAGGGCAGTTTTTTTCAGATGTTTCTGGACACCTATAAAGAAATTTGAAGGGATAACATCTTACTCCATTTTTTGGGCAAAGATTGGCTAGTTTATAACTTTATTTTGCTCTTCTGGAATAATCACATGATTAAGAATCACCTTATGAATGTAGTGTCTTGGAGGAATTGTACAAGTGTCTTATTTCTCAGTAAGTTCAAATAGAAGTTTGAATTCAATTTGCTTTTTCCCACCTCAGTTTTCTTTCAGTACTCCAGTCAGCTGTGCATAGTCTTCTTTACCTTTTTGTAACATCTACTGTGCCTAGGTCTAACTCTCTCCTTTCCAGCTACACTGCATCAAATCATTCCTTACTCTGATGATCTTTCTGGGCATGCCCATACCTCATGAATGCCTCATTCCTTCCTTCATCCTCTGTGGATCTGCTCTGAACAGCTGAATTAGAAATGCTAGTGCTGTAGCAGCCGCTGCCCAGGTCTGCAGTGCCACTTTGGGGATGTGATAGGATGTTTGTGAACTTGTGCTCTTGGTGATGCTAGATCTAAGTCTCGTTCTAACCTGGACAAGGTGGGTTTGGGTGGGTTTTTTTTTTGTTGTTTTTTTGTTTGTTTGTTTGTTTGTTTTGGTTTTTTTTTTTGGAAGGAGATTGTGGGCTTTCAGATGCAGATAGCATGGCCTTTTTTGAAAAGCTCTTTATTGGCATACATTTCTGAAGCTCATTTGTCTCCACAGTTTGTTTTAAAACTACTGGTGTTTGCTTGAAGCATCTTCCTGAAAGGTGTATGGAAGTGTTGAAGGACATACTGTGAAAGAAAGAAATACAGCCAGAAAAAAGAGTAGTTTTCAGGAAGGTGCTACTTTGGCTCTCAGTCTCTTTATCATAGAAAGGTAAATTGAAATAACAATCCCAAATACCAAAAAGTGATCTGTTTTTCATTTAAATATTTTTTAAAAACTACACTGTGCTGATAGAAATGCCTGAAGCATCTTGGTGTCCAGAATTATGCTGTAGTTTCTCTTTTTTATGCTGTTTATGTCATCAGCTCTATATAATTTCTGCCTACAAACCAATACCATGGAGATCGTTCAACAGGCTTTATTTGTGGTGTAACAGCCAGGAGTATTTATGCATAATAGGCCATCAGTTCCAAGTTACATTCAAGTTATTGTTTTCCTACATCATACAGTAGGAAAGATGGTATTCTTTCAAAGTTTGAGGTTCGTTGTTATAAATTACATTATATTTTATTTTTCCTACTTTTAAGTAGAACTTTAAAAATTGTGCATAGAAAGCAATCTTCCTTTCAGAAGGGAAATTTGTCGACTCTGTGTTTTCCTGTGACATGTTGAAAATAGCTGATGGTTGGATTGTTGCAACTTGAGAGCTCCAACACACAAAATCTGTGTAACGTCTGGTGAATCTTGCTACTGTAATTTGAGACAGTATAAACCTAGCATACTAAACTGATAATGAAAGCAAGTTTGTACTGAGCAGATGAGCAGTGATGTCTGGATGTAACACCCCAATTTTATTGACTGGAAGTGATGACGATTCCTGATGAACCTATTGTAGTGAGGTAGGGAGAAAATAAACTGTGTAAGCAGCTTTGGCAGACCTGAGATGCTGAAGGATTCAGTGTTGATGAGGGGGTTACTGAAAGAAAATGTAGCAGGTGTGTGGAGACACTGAAAATACTACAATTCCAAAGATAGCTGTGGAATATGCATTAAGAATATTAAGATAATGGTGTATTTCTGTCCTGTTGATGAGACTGACCAATTCTGAAGAGATGTTCCCCTTTGTGGTAGAGGTCTTGCATGGGGTCTTGATGGGTTTTTGTTTAGAGAGAGAAGAACTGGAAATCCACCATGAGGGAAAATATCTGGTGTAACTCATCAGCTTTGGATTATGTTAGACCTTGTTTTGAAATATGTGAAACACTGTGTGATATCTGCCTGTGAGATTTCATGACCCTCTTGAAAAGAGGCTTGGCTTTAAGATACTGTTTTGTCCTGATGTATAGGGTCGTACTGAGGCTGTATGAAGGCAGTGAGCTTTATTTAGAAATTCCTGAAATTATAACAATGATCCTTTTAGTCTTCCTGAAACAAGATGCAGAGAAGACTGACGATGCTTGTTTGAATGTCCAGATGGTGGCTGTGGTTCGAATGAATTTTCTGCTGACTTCTGCATGAAGAAATTTAATTTCATCCTTGCAGTTCGTTTTTTATTTCACGGTAGATGTAATTGCTAACTGGGATGCAAATTATTTAATTCTCCAGTGTAGCTTGATGCGGGATATTCTTTTTCTGCTTATTTACAAGAGTGTGTCTGGGGAGTGATGCATTGGTCTGGTATGTCTTGTGCGCCTTAGAGACCTTGGGTTGTTGGTTTCAGAGGGCTTCTGTGACTCTGCCTGGCCAAAAAGCTAGGCAGTAGGGTTCTCTAGAGATGTCACACTTTGTTAAGTGAATTAGATTTGGACTGTGCAGCCAGTGGTTCTTACCAGCTCCAGCATGATCCTTTTTAGCAGGTGGACTAAGTCTATCAGCTCTGCAGTCCCTGGCTTCCATCAGTCTTGAGCCTGTGGATTCGTTGGCACTGGAAAAGGTAAGTCCCTTAAAAGGGAATTTTCTTTGGAATAAAACCACCCCATGAAATCCAGCATCACTTTCAGTTAGTTTTTGAAGAGGCAATTTTAAGAGTTAGTGCTGTGTTTTTAGCCCTTTATTACTAATGCTGCACATGCCAAATTACCGTAACTTGGAGCACAGCTCTTGTGTTTCTCAGTGTGACTTTTTCAGTCTGACAAAGTTCCACTGGACCCAAGGGGAGCACAGAGTGCTCTAGAGCAATTCCATGGCTCTTCCTTGTGTGGTCTGTTTGGACAGGGTGGGAGACAAATTACAGACTGCAGTTGCTGGCACCAGGCATCTGCCGAAGCTACTGACGGATGCTCTCACTCATCTCTGCAGTCATGATGCTGCAGCTGATCCAAAGAACTGTGCAAGAACAAATCAGCTGAGTAAGAGCCATGTCTTCCAAATGTTTTGAGAAACTCTTCTTGAGTGTGTGAAGGTGCTGACCTCCTTTCCAGAAGATTATGGTAGAATTACCTTATTTCAAGTGCAGTAAGTGGTTATTGCCTTCACTGCCCCATTAAGACTAAATGTTAAGGAATGTTAAGCATACAGATGCTTGATCTGTGGAAAAGATTAAGTATCTCATAGGTACAGTCAGGTCATACAGCTTTCTCTCTTGTTTAGAAGTTTATCAATGGATTGTAGTTCTTAATGTCCAAAAATGATGGGATTGAAACTTCCACTGTCTGTGGCATAAGACGATATCTAGATATTTACAATTCTTACTGTTCCCCTGTGAACAATGTGCAGCAGTGGAAGATGACCATTGTCTGAGTCAACTCACCTGCCCCCACTGCAGATCTTGACCACATAGGAGTTCAAATGCATTTCAGTTTTTGTTTCTTAATCTATAGAGCTTGAAATAGCAGTTGAACAGAGCATTAAGAAAATAGTAATGGAACAAGAATTTAAAAACTGGGGAAGAGGGACAAATGTTAAAAAACTGTTCCTGACTCACTTTCTTGACAGTAATGAGTTACTTTTGGTTTCTGATCCATTTGAAGCATCTCTGCAGAGGATACAGAACTTGCCTTGCCATATTTCCATCCTTTTTGCTAGGAAAACAGGTTCTTAATCATAAGCAAGCATTTACTGAAAATTACAGTACTGATGCACTGTAGTTTTCACTACTGAAGCTTTTGATGTAGCAAATAGGAGTTGTTATAATCCATGTTACATTGTAAGTAGTTTGACATGGAAACTCTCCCTTGTTAAGTCAACAAACATGATGGTAACTGACTCTCTGCTACTTTTCTTGCTCATTTTGCTCTTACAGTTTTTTAACTGTAGTCACTTCCCTTCTTAAATGCTAACATTTGTATTGACTTTTTCTCAGCTAGTTGAGGGAACTTTATATTCTTACATTTCACTTAATTTACCTCTGGGATTAACATTTTAGGGAGAAGTTCATTGTTCTTGATAATAAAATCCTTTCTCTTCTAGTCAAGACATCTGCTTTGTTCTGTGCTATATTCCCCAGAAACTAGGAAATGTTCCCACTTCAATATTATGCTAAAACTGCTCCTTGCTGATTGCATGTGGAAGTACAGGTTAAGTTTTTATCACTTTTTATAATACTTTCATTTCTATACTTTCATGGTCAAGAAAAAAAAAAAACAACCCTTAAGCAAGTTATTAAATGTTAGTAATGAGAAGTTAAAAAAAAATTAACTTAAAAAAAACCCAAAACAATAAAAAAATCCTGAAACATCCCAAAATGAAAAAAAGCCCAATGGTTAGAAAAGGTAGGAAAAGTGGCAACCACTATCTTTTCCTTTCATTGTCTTCCTGGTAGAGAAGAGATGGAATCTAAACTGCATTAATTTTCGGTATTTTGCTCTTGCATAGTCATGTTTAGATTCTCTAGTATTATTCAGCTTGCCTGTGTGCCAGTTAGATTTGATTAAGAAAATAAAGAGGTTGACTTTTTTTTTT
>VXBI01011942.1:357121-499295 GCA_013397375.1 Toxostoma redivivum
GACTTTTTTTTTTTTTTAAAGTTCCAGGTTATATAAGAAGCAGGTTATTTTTTCCTAGGTTAGCAGACATATAACAAATACCATGAAAGCCAAATGCTTGGAGAGCTTCCTAACATTTAAGTGTGGTAGAAATTTCCTTAGTTGCAGTCTTCAGCTCAGACACGACCTCATTCTCTCATGCTTTCACAACCTGCTTGTCCTTTTAACTTAAAGAGGAGTAACATAAATGGAAGTACTCAATATTGATTCCTTGCTAGTGCTTTTTAATTCTTGTGTGAAGTGTTTCTTCCTTATGATTTATTTATTTTTGGCTTTTGGAAATAACTTTATTAATAATTGTGACAGATTGCAGAGTCCTTTAGCTTTTCTAATCACTTTGGAATATAAAGTATTTAATGTGAATATTAAATAAATCTCAGTTTTCGTCTCTTTGGTAGTTCCCCTCTTCCCTTCCTCCCCACTTTGTGGACAAACCTTTGCAAGTTGTAGTCTTCACCTGTAGTATTTCCACCACTGTTGGAATTCTTTTTACTCTGACACGTTTATACAGATGTAATTATTTTTTGTAATCCCATGTTCATAACATTCCTATAACAATGTCCTCCCATTAGTTCTTAGTTCCCACTACTGATGCTGTTTTATTTAATATTGGGAGTTTTCTAATTTTTTTCTGTTATAACACACCTATGATTTTATTCACTTGAAAGAATCCTGTTTGCTTTATGTATTTGTGTATATAATGTATAAGATTTCAGATTATCTGTTCTTTTATTCTTGTCAACTGGTATATTGCTAACTGAATTCTAAAATGTTAATTTTAAAAAGTGTCTTTTAAATAATATCTGAAGTCTCAGTTTAAAAAATAAAAGGAGTGACTGTCCCTTTAAGATTTGAAGAGCAACACTAAAATGTTTTTGGAGTAATAAACTATTGTACTCAGCCTCATTCCTGTCTCTGCATTGCCTGCCTGTTGCCTTTTACTTTCAAAGCTGGTGGTACAGGTAAACACTTCAAAGATTGAGGAAGAGGATTCTCTTGAGCTCCCCTCAAAGCACTTTAGAGAGGAAGTACAACTGACTCATCAATGAAATTGTCTATACAGCAAATGCTGGTAAGTGTACTAAATGAATTGGAAAAACATTGTCTATAGTCTTTTAATTTTAGCAGTCCTGCAAACAGGACTACTGTTTAGATGAAAATATATGTTTGCTTTTCAAGTTGAATGATGCTAAGTTAATCATTCTGTCTTTAATACATCTCTTCTTTCATCTTGGATCTAGAGTTGTCCATTTCTTTCAGACAATACAAGAAGGTACTTTCCCTAGTCTGCTACCTGTCTTGACTGGCTTTCTTCCTTACAGCATATTCTGTTCCTTTCACAGGAAGAATGTTTCTCAGCAGCAGCTCTACTCATCCACATACTTAAAGCACTACTGTTTTTGGTGGAGGGGGAAATTACTTCCTGCATGGAAGCATCTATGAAAGTGTCTTAGATCTGCACTGAAGTCTTGCTGCTTATTTGCTAACTATGTTGAGTGTTTGTTACACTCAAACCATTTTGAATCCTTCTGTAATCAGATTTGCTTTGTCTCTCTAAGATGTGGGGGATACGTGATCTGATAATAGGTGAATGTCAGCTGATTAAATTGTAACTGCTCTTGTCTGCAAGCTTAGCTTACTGCAAATGCAAACTCAAATTCCTAGATTTAGTTGGAATTTGCAGTTGGGACAGAGTGAGCACCCCTCATTTCTTGTCACTGATTAGCTGATACGTGCTGTTGTTTTAAGACAGGGTAATATTAACATGGTTTATATAGTATAATTTGTGTTCTTGGTATCACTGAAAGTGTAAAATTAAAATTTGACCATAATTATCCAGCCTTAATTTCTATTCTCATTGTGTTTGCTTTATACACTCCTGCTGCTCTACATTAAACTTTTGTTTAGTTTTGTAAGCCCAAAAGAGCCCTTCAGTAATAAAATAGATCTTTGTAACTTCTTTTAGGGAAACTTTAATTGTGGTAATTTCCTGGAAGAATTTACACAAGCATTTTCAGGTGCTTTGGGTTTTGTTTGCTCTGAATTGATCCTCCTAACCCTCCTTACCCTTAGCCCCCCTCCAAAGTTGCAAATTTTTCGTTAATTAATTCTGTCAACTCCAGACACCTTCAGATGCATAGTTCTGAGTAGCTTCAGGTCTTAGATGTTTGTCATTGACTGAAAAATCTTGCAGAAGCTACACTTAGACCACTAATGATTTTATCCCAGCGAGACCTAGAACTTCTGTGCACTTTTATTTTTTCTTCCCTTTTTTGGGGGGGAGCTGCATGTAGAAGGCTTTCCGTTAGTATGGGCTGGAATCCTTGTTTCTCTTCATTGTTTTCAGACATGGTTCTTCATGGCTAGAGAGACTGTATTTTTAGCAAATCTCTGCTTGCTTATCTTACAAACTTAGATTACATTAATAAAAGCAAAAAAACTTTCTGAAATACTAGTTGTCCCCTCTGCTGCACAGCTGTTGAAAATTCTCAATAGTATTTTGCTTTTCTGGCGCTGTCATTCCTGGTAAAGCTTTTCCATGTTATAATTACTGATGTAGTTAATAGTGAACCTTGAGAAACAAACTAGCTTTCTGTAACAATTTTTTTATTAAACATTCATAGAAACATCTGTTAACTGCAGTAAAGACTGAAGTAAATGCCATGCTCTCTCCAGGTAGTATTTTGGAACTTAAAGCTCTAAGGGGGTTTCATCACTCCGTTATTTTTAGCTGTGAGACAGAAAACTTTAAGGGGCAGATAACTTGAAGCCATCTATTTGAATATTGAGAGACAGATGCTACTACAAGCTGCTTTTGTCCTGAAATGCCTACCTTCAAGATGTGAAGTGACACCAGACAAGTGTCAGTGTGTGTACATGGGTTTTGTTAACCTGCAAAGGAACTGAAAGCTGAAATGGGATAGAATAAGAAATGCAGTGGTGCCTGTTGATGGGAACTTTGACTAAAGAAAAACAGTCCGTGATGCAACCAAGAATTGGATGATTTAGGTATAAAAACAGAAGAGGGGAACTAAATAGATGACAAAGTTGACAGCTTAAAGTCTGTGTGAGTATCAAAGGAGAAAGGCTGAGTGTGGTGGTATCTGGTGTGGTGCACAGGAAGGTCTAGGAATGGAAGTAACAAAAGAAATGTTAATAACATAACTGAAGAAGATAACTGAGTGTGTGTAAGTTATGTGCAGTTTTGAGAAGAGATAAAGGGAGAAAGTGAAGAAAGCAGTAACTAAATAAAAGCCTAGTTCTGTAGCTAGATGAGGATAAGACAGCCTTGAGAAGGCTGCAAGATGCTTGAGCTGCTTGAGTGAGAGTGGTTGAGAAGAACACCTGTCACTGCCAGTGGAAGTGTCACTCTTAAGGAAAATTGTCTTATTGGATGATGAATTACTGACAGGGAAAAGTATAGAAGATACAACTGAGCAAAGTGAAGAGTATTAATTCTCCGGGGCAGAAAGGTCAGCTGTGGATTTGGAATTTAAGGGCTCTCTTTGCTTTTGATTTTGACAGAAACATGACATCTAACAGTGATACTGCCATCCTGAAAAGTCATTGTAGTGTTAAATACCTGTTGAAGGGCTTTTGGCAGCCTGGTGGTTTACAAAGGTCTTCAGAGAGCATTTGATAAGATGGATACTGAGTAGTGGCAAGGTGCAGTCTGTCAGGGTGAAGAGCTGCAGTATTGCCCACTTAAAAGTTTGTTTCTCTAAGTCAGTGGATCTGTGTGAAGAAATGTTCTGTTATTGAAATTAATTTTATATTGATGGGCAGCGAGTGAGTGGGAGTAGCACTTAAAGCAATGTTAGAAGCATTGGTTAGGTGCTTGAAGGTATTTTGAGCACTTCTTTGCAGAGTACTTACTGGGTCAAGATTTTTGATCCCATAGTGTGGGTTAAATCTTCAGTGCCCTGGGGTATGTATTTTTTGGGGTTTTTTTGGGGTTTTTTTTTGTTTGTTTGTTTGGTTTGGTTTTTTTTTTTTTTTTAATCTGCTGGTCTTCATGCTTAAAGAGACATGTTTTATTAAGCTTTAAAGTTTTGGAGATATTCAGCTTCTGACTTCAAACTGGGAGTCTTTCTCTCCTCTTCAGTTATCCTGGCTAATTCCTTATGGCTCTTCATTTTCATAGGGGTGTTGTGTGTGTTTGAATGGCAGGAAGATTGGATACACTTCTATGTTCCCTCTGTTCTCACACAAGCTTAATGCTTGTTTCATTTCCCATTCAATATGGGGAACAAAACTTTCCTTTACTGTAGTTTTTCTGCTTGCATTTTCCTGGTAAAGGTGTTACCATAATTTTGATTGAGTGGTTTTTTAAGAACTGTCGGAAAAATATAGAAGCCCGATGTGAACATCCATCTCTACTTTTGTGGAGAAAGGAAACTACAATGTTTTCGTAGAATCAGAGATTGATCAAATGGTTTGGGTTGGAAAGGACCTTAAAGATCATCTAGTTCCAACCCACCTGCTCTGAGCAGGAACACCTTCCACCATCCAAGCTGGCACTGAACACTTCCAGGGATGCTACATGCACAACTTCCCTGGGCAACCTGGTCGAATGCCTCACCACTCTTGCTGTAAAGACTTTCTAATATCTTATCTAAACCTACTCTCAATTTAAAGCCATTCCCCCTTGTACTGTCATTACATTCTCTTCTAATTTGTGCCTCTCCACGTTTCTTGTACACCCCTTTCAGATAGGCTGCCATTAGGTCACCCCAAAATCTTCTCTTTTCCAGACTGAACAAACCAAATTCTCACAGCCTTTCCTTACAGTAGAGGTGTTCCATTCCTCTAACCATCTTTGTGTCCCTCCTCTGGACTCAATCCAACAGGTCTGTGTCCTTCCTGTGCTGGGACCTCAGATCTGGATGCAGGGTTCCACCTGGGGTCTCACCAGAGCAAAGCAGAGGTGCAGAATCCCCTCCCTCCCCTGCTGCCCACACTGCTCTGGATGCAGCCCAGGACACGATTGGCTTTCTGGGCTGGGAGTGCCCATGGATGGGTCATGTCCAGCCTCTCATCCACCAGAACTCCAAGTCCTTCTCCCCAGTTCTGTTCCCCATCTGTTCATCCCCAGCCTGTGTTCACACCAGGGGTGCCCCAGCCCAGGTGCAGCACCTTGCACTTGGTCTTGTTAAACCACAAGTTCTTGTGGGCCTGCTTCTCCAGCTAACATTTTGAGCTATCCTTGTGAGTATCCTCCCAAGAATACTCCTTGGCAGTCTGCAAAGAGGAGACTCCATGCCTTCAACTTTTTCACCTTGATGTTAGGATGTTGTTTGGGCCCTGCTTGCCTAAGTGACATGAGCTTGACAGGTATCTCAAGTCAATAGTTCTAACAGATGGAACTTCATTGATATATTCTGTTTATTTGACACACAGGATGTTTTCTGTGGTTTAATTTATTTTATCAAATAATGACAATTTTTCTCATTTACTGTTGTTTCTCATTTCACCCCTCTTTCCTAGGTAGTTGTAGTTCCTGGATGCTTACAATTACATGTAATATAATGGACAGAGCTAAAATACAAAAAGCTATTTTTTGAGGCTTTTGACTTACAGTGTTTTCTGTAAATCATAGTGAAATGTGTCTGTCCTTGAAAACTGTATCACTTGTGGAATCAGTGGGTTATTTTTGGTTCTCAGCTCCTAAAAGATGGAATTTCAAAAACTTTTGGAGAAACTTTCTTGTAAAGAAAGTTAACATCAGGGGAAGGTGAACCTCGCATAGAAAGATGATCTCATTCTTGTTTTCTCTCATCATCTTATGTCTCATCACATCAACTTCTTGTCTGTAGCTAAGCTTTTTGTACCTCTAAGTTCCACAAAGATTGAGTTTCAAATGTTATAATGCTAGTAACTGGCAGCTGAGATGCCTGTCACTTTTACTTTAAAACAAAAGCCACCTTTTTGATAAAACAGTTGTAATACTTGTAAAAAGCATGTTAGAAGCATGAAATCTTATGACAACTTTGTCATGTGTCCTCATTTTAGACAGGTAAATTGTCTTAAATTAGCTCACGCAGTTCCTAAAAACAGTGTTTTGTACTAGTCAATACATTTTATATTCCTCCTCTTCAAAGGCTTCTGAGAATTGATAATTTTTCCCCTTCTGTACAAAGATTAGATCAATTTTGCAGATACTTTCCTAAATTCCAAAAAAATGAATAGGTAAGTATAACATGCTTGTCCAGACCCTTTGTAAAAAGCTGTGTGTATACAATACAGTCAAACTGTTTACTGATACACATGTACAGACAGAATAGCTTAATATAGGAGTGATGCATATTATCTTTGTGTGATCATTCTCTGGAGGTTGCATTAGTAGAGAAGCATAAGTCTTTTCATATCCTTTGTCTTCAAAGGACAGTAGCCAATACAGCAAAATACTGCAGAGAGTTGAAGTTTTGTTGCCTAATAGCACATGGTCTTGCCATAGCAAAGCCAGTAAGTGTCTGTAATAGCAGTAAGTTTTATTCCTGTGTAACTTGCTACACCCCATTAAGCTTCATCAGTTCCCCTAGTGTTTAAATTGCACAGGTTTGGTTGCATGCCTCAAGTGTGCGTCTGGCCTCTGGTAACTGTTTATAGCAATCTTTCTTTTCTCTCTGATTTCTTCAGCAGAGATTCTTGTGCGAGAAATATGTGGCGGGGAGAAAGAGATATCAACAAGCCAATGCTTCTCTCTAGCCTCCTAATGCATCAAGGAATTACTTTCCTTTCTTCTTTATTATGGGTTGGTGATGAGGTTTTTCTGGATTTTCACGTGCAGTTTAGATCTCCATGATATGGAGATGTGGCTGAGATAGAAGTGCACAGGCTGGTACTTCCCTGATGACCTTGATTGACAATTCTTTTGCTTCCTGGTAGGTGGGAGCCGTAACTCTTAGTATAAGGACTCTGTTGTAGGCTGGAGGAAGAGGAAGACTTCAATAAAGAGGATAACTGGTAAGTAACACTTATCCCCTTCCCATTAAAGTCCTCCCAATTTATGGCAATTGTTCTAAAAAAAATGTTTGATTCTGGATGAAAAAGGCCCATTCCTGAGGCTTCTCAGAAAATGTTCTATATTACCTAGTGACATATCTTAAACTCTCAGAATATCAGAGTAGCTAAGAATGGTTGTTTCAAGTTCTGAAGGGTGCAAAGGGCAGTCTCAATATGAAAGGCTTCAGTGTAGCAGGTATTTCCAGTGTATTTCTGGATTAAAAGTGATCCAATACAATGTTAGGAAGTATATGGATTTTAGCTGCGAGGTAGCTTTCTGTTCTTGTCTGTCAAATAGAAGAGCATGATTTCCTGCAAAAGGATTACAGGCATTTCAAAGCTATGTCTGCTGTTTATTTGTGCAGCATTTTGACATTGTAGGCAAATGTATGTTCATTAACTGAATTGCCTCTGATATGTATTTGGAATGATGTGTTGCATTCTAGTACTCTTAAAGTCTTTAAGATTTCTGGGTGATTGTGAAATAAGCTTGAAGATGGACTACTTGGTGTTTGGATATTGGTATCACTAAATCCCAATAAAATAGCACATATATTTGTAACCAGAGTAAGAGAAGGTTGAAAAAATGACAGCTGCCTGTCTAATCCTTCTGTACTTAAGTAAAATGAGTGGTGCCACTTAAAATCGTTATGTGTTGCTGTTAGTGTAGCCATGAAAAGCAGGTGACTTCCCAATGCTTTGTGCTGTGTGATGAAAATTATTAGTTTTTTGTACAGCATCAGCATTGTAGCTCTCATTTGGTGTTGATTTTCAGTGTAAAGTGCATCAGCATGATTACTGGGCCAGAGCTGGCATTAAAAACTGCTGGAGAGGTTTCAGGAATTGTTCTGATTGCCCTTGGCCACCTGATAAGTTTCCTAAGGTATTAGAAGGCAATGATAGCACATGATAAAAAAATCTGGTCACAGTAAACAGGGAAAGTTACAGTGCTTTAGAGGTAAATTTTGCAATAATTTTGGAGGTGTAATCACAAAAACAGGAGGTGGAATGCTCATTCATTGAACAGTGGTTGCCATCCTTCTGTGTGGGCAATGAGTTGGGGAAATTTTGTGTTTTCAGAATTTAAATCTCCAGAAGGCCTTGAGAAGGGTTGGTAAGGTTGTTATGCTGACAAAAAAAAAATCTGCTTAGGCAAGTAATTTTTTATATTATTTGCTGAAATCTGCACGGTGATAAACAAGCTGTGGGCAAAGCAGGACAGATGGATTACAACTGAGTATCACATGAGTTTGCCTTAGGATCTTGAGTATGCAAGGATAAATGGTTCCTTTCTGCAGGGCAGAATACAGCATTGTTACGAATTAAAATTGCTGTCTCTGTCATCTTTCAACAGTACTTTAACAAGAGTGGGAATCATTGGAGGATAAGACACTTGGTTTGTTACTGGACTTTTTCTTAAATATGTAAATATAAACTAGCCTTGTAACCTCTGCAAATGTCAAACTTTTACTTGACCTCCAATAAACCTCCAATTACGTGGAAGCATTGCCTTCAAAAAGTTTTACTTAAATCAGTTGATGATTCACAATTTAATACTTCCCTTGGTTTTATTGTCATCACTTTGCAAGCTAGAGTTATTTTTGGCAACATTACCATGCCATCATAGATTTCTACCCTTCATGCCTTGAAAGCATATTAGTGTTTTAAAACCATATTAATGCTTGATGAGACATTCTTAACTTCAGTTCTATGTGTATGTAGTCTGGTAGCTCAGCAAGTATAGAGGGACAGAATACATGAAGTTTTCTGTAAGTGTGGCAGGATTCCTCCTAAGTCCTTTGAAATGGAGATATTCTTTCTGCTTCAATTTCTTAATCTGAGAAACTACTATGTATCTCTGAGTTTAATAAAAATTAGAGGGTGCTCATGTATTTTAGTATCTCTAATAACCAAGGCAGTTGAGGCTAAAGGGCCAGGCTTGCTGGACTCTGAAGATAAATGGAGTTATCCCACAGCAGATTTTAGCGGACAGTTACATTTTGGTGAGGTTATTGGATCTGAAAAGAAAACAGTGAATTAGAGAGAACTTATTGAGAACTTACTGGCATCTTCTTGGAGCTATTAAATGTCTTGAGTATTTTAACTTGTATCCACTTTCAGATGTCTTGAAGGAAAAAGAAGCATTTTGGCTACACATGTCAAATGAAAAGGTGTGCTAAAGGCTGGCACATATGTCTTTAGCCCTTAGTTTGCTGTAAGTTACACAGTGACCCTTTCACAAATAGTTCGTCTCTTGCACTGATGCTACTGGGAGAATGTCCATTAGCAGTTCTAGCTGTAAACAGCATTGATGTCTGCTTTGATATATCTAGTTAGTACCCATGCTATCTTACTGCTTCTGATTGGGAGCAAAGGGCTTGATAGTCAGCTGCAAGAAGAAGCAAACAGATTCAATGCAGGACAGGTCCTTTTTTTTTTTTTCTCACTTTTCTTAGAAAACATGAAAAGGTTGCTTAATTGCTTTTTTCCCTCTTCCTGCTCCTCTGAGTTGTTCAGAAAATTGTAGGGGTAATATTCTTGCAGGTTTCTGTGCAGCTTTAATTTCCCATTCCACTTGTTCCCATATGATTTGGAAAAGTAGCATTTCCCCACTCTGGCAACAGCTGATTTTCCTCCTCAAAGGAATTATATGGATATAATTAATAACTTCTGCTTGTGTTAAATTTCCAATATGGAGATGATCAAAAGACATTAACTACAAAACAGTGTATCATGCGATGTGGAAGTGACATAGTTACTGGTACTCCATTGCATGCACAGGGAACCAGTAGCAATCTGACTAATAATAGGTGATTATAGCTAATGGTGGTTGTTATAAATTATGCATGGACCTTAAAGAGGGGAAAAAATGTACCTCAAGACTGGAAATTGTTTCAAATGTGTATCCTACTTACAGAAAGGGAGAAAAGAGAACTGGTTAGGTAGAAAAAAGTTATAGAATCAAAGATGAACACTTGCAGAAAGCAGTAGAAAACAGTTGGTCAGTGATATGGAATGAAAAGTATTGCAATGTGATTTTTAAAAAAAGAAGAAAAGAAAAAGCCAACCCTAAAGTCTTAAGTGATTAAGTATGCAGCCAACTTCCTAAGAAACAAGAGATGCCCTCTGTAACCTAGTGCACTGGGCTGAAATTTTGTTTATTTAAGAAAAATCTCATACATAACCCAGAAGATTATTTAGAGCTAAGAAGTAAAATTTTGAAGTAACTGAAGTAACACCTTGAAAGTGTGATGTTTGCAGGCTGCTTTCCAGGCAGACAGATTTGGTGTTTGACCACTCTTCTGTGAAGGACATTTTCCCTGTGTTGAGCTGGCGTGGCACTTGCTGCAGTCTGACTCTGTTGTGCCCACCCTCCCACTGGGCATCTCTGAAGAGTTGTGTGCTGCTTTCTTGGTAGCTCCAGCCAGGCACTTGGAGCCAGCAGTTAGAGCAGCCCTGCCACTAAAGGGTCACCTGCTGTCATCAGGGCTGTAGCCACTGTGCTTTGAGGCTGGTAGTCTACTGTGGTGTTCACTCACTTTGCATTCCACCTGTCCAGTCAATTTCCCCCTTTGTTCACAGGGGTGTTATGGGGGACCCATGTTCAAAGCTTCATTAAATCAAGATAAATGAGATCCACTGCTCTCCCCTCATCCACCAAACCAGCCTTTTGTTGTAGGCAGTGATGAGGTGTAATTCAAGCAATGGTTGCCATTCTGAGTCACTTATTTCACGTACCCAGAAGTAGCTTTCACAGTGACTAGCTCTGTATTACTCTTCTGTACTCAGGAATTCTGTAAGTCCAGTTTGCTCTTAGATGTCACAAACTTTGCCTTTCTCAATCCTGTTATAGTCCTTCATCCTCATGAATGTGCAGTGGCAGAGAGCCAGAAGGGCTGAAAACAGACCTTATGAGGAAAGATTGAGGCAAAGGAGTAAATTAAAATAAAAAAATAGAGTAAATCAGCCTTCCCAATGTATTTTTACTGCTAGGTCTTCCTTTCCATTGGGTAGCTGCTGTTGCTTTCCTTAATCTTCTTTTTGCTGTCATTCTAGCCTTCAGAAGTCCCTGTGGTTTTTACCCTCCCTACCAGTTTCAAGTACAGATTTGTCTTTCTTAATGTCATCCTGGTGTGTCTGACTAATTCTCTGAGTAGCCCAACTCCGCATATACTTTATTTTGAGTTTATGTGAATTACTCAGGAAGTGCCTGGGAAAGGTTGGGTTAACTTACTTTGGTTATTGTATACTGAATATATTAACTGGTCTACACTGTAGACTGAGAAAAACTTGACCCTTTTTTACAAGGACAGCAAATTTTAATAAATATTTGCAGCAGTGGGGTTAATTATCTTTTGGGTACACAAGAGGGGAAGGAAGGAGGCTTTTCTAAAACTCAGCATTAAAATTTCAGTGAAAAGCATTATTGTGTTTGCTCCCAAGAAATTATGATACATTGTCTTCCTTGATGACATTGTATGGAGAAAAAATTTATCAAATGCTAATTTTCTAAAGCCCTTAAATGTACTTCAACCATGAATATTTATCAGTAAAACAAACAAAAGGCCAGATGATGAGCATTTGGGTGTTAATTGCTTAGCACCTAATTGAATTGGTTTTGGCATTGGCAAGAAATTGGTCTTATTCCAGTATATGTGAAAATCTATGAAAAAAAATGACAATAGTTGTCTATGCTTTTTTTCATGCTTTCCTAGTAAATTAAAGCATTCAGAAAGTTCTAATAACTGTTTTGAACAGAAAATGTGCTATACATGTTGAAGGCAAACAAGAGAGTGATGTTGTGCCTGGGTGTGTGACTGAAAAACACCACAGTGCAGAGCAGCACTTCCCACAGTCAGCTCAGCAAAAGGTTCAGATTAAAGCATTTGTGTGAGGCTTCTCCCGTGGAGATTTGCCACATTGTGTGGACACTTGAGGGAAGAATTCTGTGCTTTGTAGCTCTTCTTCCCTTTGATTATTTTTTTTTTTTTTTGTATTGACTTGGTGATCTGCATTCTCCTCATTGTTTTCACTGGCTATAATTTACTGCAACAATTCTTCATACTTACTTTATTAAGGAGATGATGGGAGCTGTATAGGTGGTTCATGAGTCATATAATGTTAAACAAGTTAAGAAAGAAGAGTGGCAAAAATAGTGAGTTTGTTTTTATAATGTTAATGGTTGTTCACTTTGCTCTTCAGGCAAACTGAGTAATTAACTCTTGCTTAACACAGACTTATTAGTATAATAAAGCAGGACTTCAATTGCACCAGAAGCTGAAGCAGGAGTATTGGAGAGCAGCATAAGTACAATGAAGGGCGCTGCTGAATTCTAGAATGTTGAATGCTCGAGTACCAGTACATTGGGATACTGTGTTGTGTTAAAAGAGTAGATTTTTGTATTGCAATCTGTCTGGAAGTGGTAGCATATGTATTAATGCTTCCACATGATTGAGTTGTTCAAGAAGTAAAGTATATCATGTATGTCCAGAGAAACCAGGAGTTTCTGACCATGCTGCTTATATTTTGGAGGGAGGCAAAAGAGAAAGAAACTTGAAATCATTATGGAGGGGGAGGGGAGACTAAAAACTGATTATTTAATGAACAATGTAATGACTAAGTCTTTTGGGATACTGCTGAAAGGACATACTGTAATTAGATCATTTGATGACCTGGAATAAAAGATCTTCCCTGAATCTTTGCTGAGAGTCAAGGTTTTCATCTTCTTTCCTTCACTAGTTTTCCTCTTTCCAAACATATATACGTGGCATCTATTCATATTGAGATTTCATAAATAGGCATTTTAGGTCTGCTAAATCATAATTGTTACTTCATGTATCTCCTACTTTTTATAATCAGTCTCTTGTAGCAGTCTCTGCACAGAGAAGTAAATGTAAGTTTTTGCAATTTCAGAGCTCCCTGTTTTTAAAGCAGGCATGTTTCAGTGTGTATCAGTCATATTTTTAGGATGTGTAAGAACAGTTTATGCTGTTTAGAACTTTCTGACTTGGATTGTAACATAGTCAGATCTAGCAGTAACTTGCAGGAAAATAACGTTCTGGAAACTGCATTATTCAAGGAAATTTGGCACTTTGTTTTTACTATATCCTTAACATTTAGTTTTTCATGCAATTGCATTGCTCATTAATTATAAATTCCTACTTCTGTGGTTTCTTCTTAAAAGAAGAGCTTTTAAAATTTTAATTGATAGTTCATCATCTTAAAATCATATTCCAATTCTTAGTTTCTAATTTTTTGGAAGGATATTTATGAATGGAAGTAGAAATATTTTCATCACCAAGTAGAACATTTTTGAGAGGACAAGCCAAGACACGATGGAGAAAATGCTTAGTACTCATTTTAAGGATTCTCCTATTGAGTTGCTAATCATGTTCACCTTCACCTGCAGTACAAACATGGAGAGTACAGTGCTGCCTTTAACAGGTTTAACTCTGAAATAGTAGAAATTAATGAAACCCAGGCATCTGTTTCTTGGATATTACTCTAAAGGAAGAGGAGCTCTTATATTTGGGGTAGTAGTTCCAGTAGGGTTATTAATTACAGCACATCTCCTACATAATTTTTGTTGATAAAATTCAGCATATTTTTAGGTTACAGCATTTTCCAACACCAGTTTCTTGTATCTTAAGCCAGAAGATACCATCCAATCTGACTTCCAGTTTAAAATTACAGCTATCATTTTAGCCAGTGAAACTTGTTTGAAGAGATTAATAGCAAGATTACTCATATGCAATAACCAGTGAAAATACTCAGATGCAGTACATACCATAAACTGTAGAAGTCATTCTTTCCTAAACAACCTTTAAATGGAAATTCAGGCCTTCCTTACTCTAAGATGAAAATGGACATTCAGGCCAGCTGTTTTCAGATTATATAATAAAAGCAAGGATGCTAGATAAAAAATTACATGTATGTAATATCAAAACTTAAGCTCTTAATAATTTTAACATTTTAGAAAAAGAAGCAAAGATTCTTTTTCTACTTGCCGTAATAGATTTTCCAGTTTGGATGCTTTGAAGTAGAACTGTCCTGTACCATACTTACAAAAATTCTCCCAAAATGCTAAGTTTTCACTTTAAAAATAGATTATGTAAGAGTACAAAATATTAAGTCAAACTGCACACCACGGGAACTCGTGTCTGCTTGGTGAAATGTTGACATTAATGGTTTAGAATCAGAACTATCTATTCTGTCTTGGAGAGTTTTGCTTTCCAACCAGGCAGTTTTCACAGGCTTTCTGATTCATGGTAAGCCTTTCCAAATCACCGCCTAGACCTTGAGAAGATGCTGCTGTCTTTTTCACATCTGTGGCTGGTTTGTTTACCTGTTGTGTGCCTTCTCAGGGACCCCCTGTGCTTTCTAATGTCTCTGCCTGTCTGCTGTCCCATCCTGAGACTGTGGCAGCTTCCCCTGACTGGTTATGGTTAGCTGCCTCCAGGGAAAGGGACACTTTCTGTATTTCATAAGATCTCACCTGAAAGAGCTCCACACACTGGACACAGCAAACATGCAATCTTCTTTGACTCTTCACCAAGTGCTGAGCCTTTGTTTAATTGAAGAATAGCACACTCAAGTGTGCCCCTGAGTGAGCAGAGCACTGCCCTGGGGATACCCCTGCACATTCTGACATACCTGAGTTTGCTGCAGGAAGAGCACAGCTGTGTTAATGAGCACTTGACAGGTTAATCCGTTGTCTCTCCTTTCTGATGTGTCTATATGGGAACCTGGCAGAATTCCCCAGCAACCACGCTCTGCCTTGGGTTGCTGCAGTGGCCCCGCAGCTCTGCAGCTTGTGGTTCACCACAGGGTAGTTGCTTTGTGGTGAACCATAGGAAGTCTGGCTTGAGACCATTGCCAGCTGCTCTTTCCAATGCTGGTGCAGCTCCAGAGGCAGGAGAAAGGCAGGGTTCTACAAATAGTAAGGCCAAGGAAATGACGTAAATCTAAAAATCAGTTATCTAAAATAAACCACAGCTTTTTCCATTGCAATTTTTCACTACAACTTTGTAATAATAACCCGTTCCCAAGTGTTGTATTTCTGAAGGACATTTTACTTCCACAAGGAATTAGCATCTTCAGCCAAAGCTTGAACTTTCCCTATAATTATTAAATATGAGATGAATTCCCTACTAGTCTCTCCTAGGTTGAGGACTTCAGTTCTTTTTTGACGCATAGTCAACCATTCTGGTCTCTTGCCCTGTCATCTATCATACTGTTTCAAAGTGCATACTTGCCAGCTGGTCTGTGTTGAAAGCTTAATTTTATTGAAATTTATCTGATGTGACTGAACAGGAATCTTGAATTACAGAAGATAACAATATTACATCATCAGCATAGTCTTGTACTGTAGTCATATCCTCATGAATAGTTCTTTCACTTTGTTTTACCTACAGTATGTATTAAAAACCAATTTTTTTGTTGTTGTGAGTTGTAATCAAGTATAGCAGTTAAATAGCTTGATTAATGTGGCTAGCAATAAAGACAGGCTGCACTTGATCATATGTTTTGAGGTGGTGTTGCTTTTTTTATTTTTAAAGGACATTGCCATAAAGTAATCCTGGATAAGCATCTCAAATTACATTAAGGGTTACACAGATTAAAAACAAACATCTTTTTCTGTTGAAGTAAGTGCAGGATACCAACAAATGTGTAACTGCAAAGAATCAGTGGAAATCTGGTTAGCATGAAGGCTAGCATTGGAAATGTGGCGGTGTCAAGATTTTTATTTGGTATTTTAGCAAGAGTTTAATAAGGATCTAGGGATAATGGCACTGTGGGACAGTCTACTAATCTGAGGGTGGCAGCTGCACTTTTTGTGAGAGTGACCATTTGTCCTTTCAGCCTATTTAATTGTTATCTTCCCTTTTTCCATTTCTTTTCTTAGGTTATGGTCACAGCGAGACAGAAGTAATGTATCTAAATAATTATGCTACTTGAATATTCATTACTTGGTTATTAAGCAGGTAATTTTAAAATATAGAGTGAGCCAAACTTTGTCTTAGGTATTCTTGTTAGATGTGCATTCTGCTTGTTTTTGTTTTGACTTGCTCTTAGTGCATAGCTCCTTTTTTCAATCAGTTCAAGAACCTTACTAATGATAACTAGCTTCTGCTCTTAGGAAGAGGTTCCTAGATGTGTTTGTAACTTCCTTAGAATTGGAAAAGTTCACTCTACCTTTTTCAGTGTGTTTAGTGTATAAAGAGAAGTGTTACTGAATACTGATTCTTCTACTTGGTATTGAAATAGTTTGGGGATACATATGTATGAATGATTACAAAATTTATTTGAATAGAGTGTAAAGCAAGGGAGTAATGGTCTACACTAGTAAAGACAGAGTCATCTGGGCTAGTCAGCATGGATTCACCATGGTGAAGTCATGCTTGACCAACTCAGTAGCCTTCCATAATGATATGACTGGCTTGGTGGATGAGAGGGGAACAGTGGACAATTGCCTGTCCTGGCTTCAGTAAGGCTTTTGGCACTGCTTTCAATAAGATCCTCATAGAGAAGCTGATGAAATATGGGCTGGGTGAGCAGACAGTGAGGTAAAAACTGGCTGAATGGCCAGGTCCACAGAGTGGTGGTCAGTAGTTCAAAGCCTTGCTGGAGCCTGGCAGCTACTGGTGTACCCAGGAGTGAATCTGGAACCAGTCCTACTGAGCATCTTCATTAATGATTTGGATGATGGGGCAAATTTTTTGATGATCCAGCACTGAGTGGACTGGCTGGTACACCAGAGGGTCGTGCTGCCATCTGTAAGGATCGTAAGAGTCTGGAGAAATGGACTGGCAGGATCAACAAGGTGGAGTGCCAAGTCCTGCTTCTGAAGAGGAAAAACCCCAGACACCACCAGTATATGCTGGGGGCTGCCCAGCTGGAGAGCAGCTTGGCAGAAAAGGCTCTGGCTGTCTGGGTGAGCATAAGCCAGCTCTGAGCCCTTGCAGCAAAGAAGGCTAATGGTGTCTTGGGGCTGCATTTGAGTGTTGCCATCAGCTGAAGGGAGGGGATCCTTTCCCACTACTCAAACCTGGTGAGGCTATACCTGGAGTACTATGTCCAGCTCTGGGCTTCCCAAGACAGCTGTGGCCCATCAAAGAGGACAAGATGATTAGTGACTAGAGAATGTCTTTTGTGATGAAAGGCTTGAGAAAGCTGGGACTGTTCTGCTTGTAGGAGACTTGGGAGTGCTCTCTAGTTATTGCCTGGAGCAGTGGTGTACAGTAGGCAGAGACAGGCTCTTTCCAGGGACAGGACCAGAGGCAATGGTCACAGAGTGAAGCACAGGAGGTTCCCTCTGAACATCAGGGAACACTTTTTCACTGAGAGTGACCAAGTGCTGGCAGAGGTTAAGCCAATGTCTTTATCCTTAGATATGCAGAGAAGCCATCTAGATGTGATCCTGGAAATCTTGCTCAGGATGGCCCTGCTTGAGTAAATTTGGACCTTGTGTATTTCTGTCTTCCTGATTTAAACAAAACAATAGAACTGACTTTGTTCTATGGAAGAAAAAAATTATTTTACTAAAAATAAAAAGGCTACTTGCAAGGGCTCTCTTCCACACAACTGTGAACTTCAGCATAGGTCTTCAAGGAAGAGGGTGAGTGATATATCTATTGCTTAGCTGAAAAAATGCAGTGTTTTACTGCAGGGAAAATTTTCTAGGGTAGGCATGTAAGACAGGAAGTCACTGGCTGGATCATACTGTTCTTTCCTTTGAACATAGAGACTAATCATTGTTATCAGTGCAACTATTAAAATAAAGCCTTAAGGGTTTTGCTTCTTTGAAACAATTGTAGAGCAATAGAAATAACGTACAATTAGAAACTGATAATCATGGACTAAATATTTGAATTTATTCTTCTGTATTCTTGGTATGCTTTCATCTTAGTATCTTCAAACTGCAAGTGTTGTGTTATATAAAAATATTAAAGCTGCATTCTGCAATAAATTATTGCTTTAATAGTTGTGTTACAATGCCAAAATATTGCACAAAAATGACCATTTTCCAAAGAACTTTCATGTATTTTTTGAAAGGTTATTGCAATTTCTTGCCTTAAAACATTGGATGAGGAACATGTAATTATTATGCTTTAGAGTGTGACTTGATTTTCATAATATTACCATTTGGATTTGGAAGAAAATTGACTCTTGGTAGTGTGTCTCACCACGTATACAACATTCAGATTTTAATTTCATATTTCAATTGAGGCCTTCTTGTTTTGGAACTGTAGAAGAAGTAACCATGAAGTCATGAGAAATCCAGTCTTTAAAACAAAATGTTTAAAAACACAGATGAACATTTTCTCTGAATGTATCTTTTGGGGGAGGAAAAAGTCCAACAAATGTTGACATCCAAAATTAGTTTTTCCTAGGAAGTTTGTTGCAAGTAATTATGGAGTAACAGCAGGAGCTTTTTTCTTGTTCTGCTTTTGGGATTTTGTACTTCTCTCTGCTGCTTTTCATGAGTGTCCTACTTTGCCTCAGCAATCTTTTGGTGTTTTTCTGGTTCACTGAAAATGCTACAGAGTTTAACGTTTTAACAGGGTCAAAGTCCTGTCTTGCACAGTAGACTAAACCTTAATTTTCTTTTATTATAGCGATAGCTGCTTTAAATTCCGAAAGACGAAAGATACTGTAGAGTTTTTTTGACTGTTCTACACTTCCCCATTAAGTGCTCAATCATTTAATTCATGGAGCTAATTTAAAGCTAAGAAAGTATTGTAAAACTACAGTATTTCTTTTTTTCAAAATGCTTTTCATGTCATGCCGACTTGTTCCAGAAGAACTTCAGCAGGACAAAAATAATGTTTTATTGTGTGAGAATTGCCTTAGGCATCTTGTTTCCAAACTTTCATCTCTAAAGCCTCATTGAGGGAAGTGTAAAAATCAAGTTGTACTCACTCACTGTTTTTATTTGCTGCTTGCAGTGTAACCTGAAAGGATGTCCTGAGGTGATCGTCTACCACTGGTCTGTTATACTATTTGGAGATTGACAAAACTACTTCACTTAGTGAGGGCACTTGAACTTAGTTCTATGCCTGAAGTAAAAGGTTTCAAAAAGCAGCCCGGTGGAAGAGCCATTAGGAGTTTAAATCTGTCCCTTCAACTAGCAGTTGCAGCAGTTTGTACTGCCTGATGACTGATGGTGATTTCCTCTCCTCTGCTGGCTGAACAGCTCCTCTCAGCCCTCTTCCATCTGTCTGTCCAGATCAGCCTCTCCTGAGCCCTCCTGCAATGTCTCTTCTGCACTGCAGCTCTTCCCTTCTCCCATACGCTTCTGTATGCAGCACAAATAAAGTTTGTCAATAAAAAGTAAATAATTACATCTCTTCTCGCTACTTCTAGTTTACTTAAAACACTCTCTTTCATAGCAGACTATGGTGTCTAGCAGCACTGCAGCATCTCTTTTTGCCTAGGTATGGTTATTAGCATATAAACATAAGTTTAGTGTAAAAATTACTTATGATGCTAGAAATATGAGCAACTGATTAAACTGTTCCTTTCTAGAGTGCTTTGTCCTTGCACCATAACCTATTTTACCATGTGTTTGTTCAAAGAAGAGCCCAGAATACCTATACATATATAGTGGTATATCTGTTCCTTGAAAGAGCTGGAGATTTTACTGAGCTGTTTGGATTAGGATAGTTTCTAATAGGTGTAATTGTGATACATTCTGCACTTTTTTTAGGTGTGTCAAAAGTATGGATATGTTGTATTGTGGTTAACAGGAAAAGTGGGGAAGATGATCCAGGTCACCAAAGGTCTGAAATGCCTTTGCAGATATCTCGACTTGTCCATAGCATTATGTCAGGATGGGGAAATTGTTCATAGTTCAGATACTTCAGCTGGATGCCTCACACGGAGCATATCTTGGTGATACAAAGCTCCTTCTCGTTAAAAAAGGTTGTGCTGCTTTTTAAATTTTTCTGCCTCTTCTTGCATCTTCCATGGCACCTGCACTAGGCAAAGAAAGATGCATGATATTTAATTAACAGCTAAACAGATGATGATTGCCATCTATTCTAAAAGAAAAGAGTATTGAATTAAAAAAGAAGCAAAAAACCAAAAAAAAAACCCCAAAACTGACAACAAACAAACATAAACATCCCCCCAAATCCCCCACCCACCCCATATCTCCAATAAAAACAACCCAGACACAACAACAAAGAAACCACCTTTTCTACTTTTCTATCTCTCAGGTTACTAGATAACAGCAATAGTCAGATACAGGCTTTATTTTTCATTATTCTTACCTTTTAAGAATTTATTTTCCTGTATTTCAAACTCTGTCCTTATTTGACTGAAATTGGCAATCAGTTTAAAACCTCTCAGATAGAGGTGCTAGCAGATTGCATAAGCTTGAGAAATTCAAATAAGAAAGGGTTAACTTGCTTTTAGCACTGGCAAGAAATGCCAGTATTGCTTCTCTTCTTTCCTTGAAGAAATCCAAGTTGACATTGCTGAAATGTGATGTTTTTTTCTCCTTAATAGAAAATACTGGTGCTGAAATACAAGGAGTTCTGGGTTAAAGGGCTAAGTGTGCCAGTTAGAAGCAACCAAAATACAATTTCAATGGGAAATGTTAAAAAGTGTTAGTTACAATTTCTAATGATGAAATGTAGTCTAAACCAGAGACTTTTAATGCTACCTTATTTTGTTCTTTTGTGAGTTTGTTTTTTTCCCTCTATACAGTCTTTCAACATACTGTGCTTTTTATTTTAAAACTTTGAGCAGTATCTATGGCATTTGTGGTATGGTTTCAAAGAAAACCAGACACGTATATCTGAAATGTGTTTGAAATCAACAGGCTATTTTAAGACTTTTTTGAATGGAATTGGCCAATGCTGCTTTAAAAAAACAACAAGTTATATTAAAAATCTTTAATCTTGACATTTCCAAAAAGTGAACAGTTTCCATTTGCAAAAGAAAATAACTGTTGTGGACTACCTAGACCTGAAGAAAAGGTTGGGAGTCTGTAATAGGCAAGTGTGTAAAGTACTGCATTGGTCTCTTGAGAACACAAAGCACACATTTACCACTGTTCCCAGTGTTATACTGGGGCAAACTTCTGCTGATGAAAGTGCAGGACTAATGCTGTAAATAGACAAAATAAGAGGAAATTAGCAAAAAATCAAGTAAATTGGGGAAAAAATATTTAACAGCCATCAGTGCTAAATCAAAACAAACCTGATAAATTGCGGTGAAGAAAACCTAACTTTTGCTCAGAAGTAATATATATTTATATATACTTATAAAGTAAAATTGCTCAGGCTACTTCAGGATAGGAGAGACAGATGAACCTTCTGCATCAGAAAGGTTGAAATGAGCCTTTTGAAGTGAAGGCCGAATCCAAGGTGCTTGTTGCACTTGACAGTCTGTTTCACATTCACCTTTTCTGGTGACAGAATGTGCAGATCTCAAATGGAGTATATATACCCAGACACTTGAGAAACACTCCAGCCAGACTGCTGCAAGCCCAGCTGCTTGCAGATGTACCAGGGCTCCTGCCTGGCAGAGGAAATTGCCACTTCCAGAGGGCAATTGTTTTTCTGGAATAGGTTAGACATTGTACAGTTACAAATACCTTCATTCTGCCTCCTGTTTCTGTCGTATTTTACTATTGCCTGTTGGATCTGAGAGATAATTAAGTAATTTAAAAGATTAATTGGTTTCATAACTGAATTTGCATTCCAGGGATTCTGGAATTGCAGGAAGCTATTCATGCAAAAAATGCTTTTGTGTTAGTTCTAAATAGCTCTATAAATGTGAGACCTTAATGGCTTTATGACTGTAGCCTTTAAACAAATAACTCATCTGCCTTCAACATGATTAATTATTTTAAACATTTAGGGTGGGATTGGTTGTCAAAGATGATTAAGATGTTTTTATCTAAAATTTTTTCTATACAGGATTTATAATTTAATTAAGATGTTGCTAGCTGGGTGTCTTTTACATGGAAGAAAATATTCTCTTTGTATACTTGTTTAATTAACAGTAGTTATGGGTAATAGATCCATTGAAGGCTTACAGTGTAGCACAGACAAAAAATAGTTGAGTTTGTAATTTTTTTTAATGCTTAAACCAAATGTTATAAAAAACTCCTAAGTTCCTTGTCATAGCTCTTATATGGGCAATTTCATCTGTTTTTTATTAATATTGATAGGTCTCAAGGCACAGACTGGGATACTATGGTGTAATGGGTGTCACTTTGTGGTGCAGTGTAATCCTCTATAATTTTCTTCTGATATAATAAGAACTTGGATATTTGGGAGGGGAAATATTTATATAAGCAAATACCACTTGCATTTCCCCTAAGTCCTGGCTTTTTTCAGGTGGAGAATGTGTGCTTTTATTTTGGTTTTGCCCTAGATGACAATAAGTAATTACAAAGACATCATTTTTTTGCTGTAGATTGACGTGTGTGGAATTGTTTGTACATGGAATACTGATTTAATTTACTGGATTCAGGTTTCTCATAGTTTCTTCTAATTAGCTTGTGTCTGTTGTTCGTGAAGTTAGTTTGTATATAAACTGAATTTCTCATATAGCTGTTTATAGTCAGGGTATTTCCAGGATTTTCTTTGAGATAAAATCTTCCATTTTATTAAAAACACTCTAGACAACAGTTGCTAAGCTTGGGATATATGATTTGATTTCCTTTCAAGTTTCAAATATATTTCCTTGGAATTTGGAATCCAGTGAGCTTTACCTATCTCATCTTCCTTGACTTCAGTTTTACATTTTCTTCCATTTTGTTCGTAGGTGCTCTCCCCACTTCCCTGGTTGCACAGTGGGACTTTTCCCACTGCTGCTGATGCCCAGATGGTCTCCTTGCGGGAGGAGCAGCCTCAGCCGTTCTGTGGGTGAGTAGAGGCCATTGGGATGGAGGCATGGACAGTAGTGCCTCTCCTCCTACTTGCCCCTGTTCTCTTCTTGCCAGGCAGCCTGGGAATTCCTCTCAAACTCTACCTGTTTGGCATGCAGCATTTGCATTTCCCTCCAGTTTACAGGCATGGTGGAGGAGGTCTTTTGACAAAAGTTTTTATCTGGAGAAAAACTCTCAATAGCTTCCCAGTTGTGTGGCAGCTCCTGGTTAGTCTGTTAACTGCAGGGAGAAAGAAGCATCCATTCCCATGGGCCTCTCAGTGTCTGTGGTTCTTTACATCACAAATCTTGGTCACAAAGCTAAAAGACCACCAAGTGTCACAGGTCATGGCTTGAATGTATTCTGGTGCTTCCTCTGTTTCTCTTCTTCTTCATCGATCTGTCACTGGTAAAATCTGGAGTCCTTTTTTGTTAGTAGGAGTTGGTGGAGATGTGCAGGACTGCTGGTTAGCAGTGGGTGTGGGAAGAATCAACAAAACTTCATACTTTTTTTTCAGTTTGGTTTGTTTGTTTTTTTACAGTAGGGCTCGTGTAACCTGTATGTTTTTGGAGGTGCCTAGCTAAAAGAAAATCATAGATTGAAAACAATATATTCATTTCTGCTTCTTTTTAAAGACCGATTTCTTATAATTTGTCTGAAGTAGTTCAACAAGATACTTAATCACTGATCATGAAGTTTTTCATGTTGGTTGGAAGTGGTGCTTTGAAATGGTGCTTGATTAAACTAGTTACACAAGCTTTTTCAAACTATCAAAGTTTCGCTTTCCTTAAGTGGTGGGATTAAGTCACCTTCGTGCTGAGCATTACTTTGTTAGGTAGTAGCTCCTCTTAGGACTTGCATAATGCTGTCTTTAAAATAAACCAGTGTAGTTCAAAAGCTATATAGTAGCTGTTAGTACTAAATGAGCATCTGAGAGGTTCATGTACCCAGGATTTAGTGACAATAATCTGTTAAAGCATTTAGCAAATGGGTGCTTGAGTTTGTGGACCAGCACTAGATAATAATTTGTAGTGACTGCAAAGCTACCTAAATGAGAGTGTAAATAAAGTGGTGATAAAAGGACCATTGCCATTCCTTAGCATCTTCCATTACTTAAAATAAGCACCTCACATCTACAAAAAATGTATAGGCAAGCAAAGTAGAATAAGAGGAGACTTCTGAAGTAAACGTACTTTGAGGTGGAGAAGGCTTTCATGGTACCTGTGTAGGTATTTTTTTTACCTTACACAAAGATGATTTCATCTTTAAGACTAGCTCATTTATTAGAATGTCTGTTCATTTGCCTAATTAAATAGTAGTCAAATTTAGGCACTCAACATTTGAGTTGAGTACTATTTTGTAGAATTCCATATTATATGCATGGCTGTGGTCAATTAAAATAGACTTAGTGAATCCTTATTCAGGGCAATGTAAGAAATGTTAAATTCGGATTAAAAACTAATGTGTTGTTTACAAAGTGAGATTTACTTATGTTAATTTGGAGCTTTTCTCATTTCAAGTTTAGTTGATATGAAAACTTTGAAGAAATTTTGTCTTCAGTTTCTTGAAACTTTTTATGGCCAATGTTTCTATACTGCTGTCCTGATCTTGATCGTACATTACTTCTTGTTATCCTTTACTTTTTCTCTCTACTTAATTTTGATAGTAAAATTCCTTCCAGAAAAATAGTATCTGTGAATATGTGCTGTTTGAACTGTTGTCCAGTCATCCAGTGTTAAGTAATATATTGCTGCTGTTGTATTAATGTTAGAAAATACAGGAGATTTAAAAAAAAAAAAAAATCAGTTACTGATATCATCTAGGGTGGTAAATCATGACAGATACTATTTGGAGATGCTTGTGCATTGTTCTTTCAAAGAGTTCTGCAGACAGCTATAGCACTGTTTTATGTGCTAAATAATGAGTGGTGGTGGTGTTATAATAAGAGTGGCTAAGTGGTGACTTACATCTTTATGCTTGTTTTTTGCATGTCTTGATCCAAAAAGTCACTTAATAAAAATTAGAGACAAAGTGTTATCTGTACTCAAATTACTGTTATATAATCACTTTTATCAATAATTTTGGTTGATATTGCTACTGATTCTGGCTAATTGAATTATGTTTTGGATAGATGCAAGATTTGGGGAGGGGTGGGGTACTCTTATCTATTAAAACTGACCTGTTCAATGCACAAATACCACATCTACATAGTGAATGTAGCTATCTGGTGTGTGTGAAAGGAATCATCTCTGTGTTAAGTGTCTGATGTGATGATTTTTAGAATTCCGTTGGACAATTATGTCCCTTTGCTCTGTATGGGAAGATCTTTGCAGTACAAAGCTACATACATTTCTGAAAAATGTGTAGTATCTCGAAATAATTTTTCACTATTAGAATGAAGGCTGAAGGTGGTACAAAAATTGCCTTTGCATTTATTTTCAACCCCACCATAAAAAACTGATCAGAGAGAGAAATGGTAGGTGTGTGCTTGTGTTTATCTGCAGTGTTCGACTTCTTAGCAAGCAACAGGAGTGATTTCTGTTGCAGAGAAACTGATAGTGGGCAGGTGGCCAAAGCTGCTTTGGCTTGCTGAGATGCCACTGAGGAGCAGGATGCTGACCGAGTCCAGCTCGGGATTGTTTTGGGCTGTAAGTGAGCAAGCAGCCCTGCCAGCTTTCCCTCTGCTCCATGCAAAGCCATGGTGCCAGCTGCCTGCAGCAGTGGTGTGGGGGTCAGACACCTTCCCTGGCACTGCCTCCAGGTAGAGATCTGAGCTGTGGTGTTAATCCTCCTCTGTTTACTCTGCCTCGAACCAAGGGAGAATTTTTGCATTTACTATGTCACTGAATAAAAGCCATTTACACTGTATGATACTCCTTCTCAATTTTATCACCTCTTCCACTCCTTTAAACTTCTCCCAAATCAAGTTTTTGCATATCTGGTGGTAAATGTTCTTGGTAGCACAAGACCTTTTTTTGATACTGATTTGACCTTCAGGCAGTATTGTGTTGGTCTGTTCAGCTGCCCAGTTAAACCATCTGATATTCTAGTCAGCTCTGTGTATTTTATAATACTATCATCATTAAAAATAACAGTAAAAGTTAATTTGACTATTTCTTCTCTTTTATGGACAAAGTGGATGAGTTCATTGCTTGTTTGGTTCTGGCAGTAACATTTAATGGAGAAAGCAGGTGCTTGGAGCAGGCGTGTGAAATGCAGCTGAGGGTTGCTTGTGGGGCGAAGGAGGCTTTGAGCGGCTTGCAGGTTTGTTTTGTTCTCGATTCACGGCTTCCAGCATGTTTCTGAGCACCACACTCTGTGCCAGGCTGATCAAAACACTGACTTTTTCTCCATTAGCTGCATCTTTTATTTCTTAGCTTCCTGTGGCTTCTGTGGTGCTGTTGGTCCCGTCAGGAGGCCGAGCCAGGGAAGTTTGCACAAGGAATGCCTGCGGTCAGTGCCAATGATTCTCTCTATGCAGCTCTGCCTGTTTGACGAACAGGATTATTCTCAGTCTTTGCTGTGTTCTGCAGTTGTTCTGCCGTTCCTCGTGATCTCTCCAGGATACTTGACTCTTCACAAATGTGTGGTACCCCTGAGTAACTCTTCTGTCTCCAGACAAAACAAGTGTTTCTTGTTGGTTTACTTTCAGCCACTTCAGTGGTGCTGCCCAAGGGAGGCATTCTTGGTGTTCTCTGTAGGCCCAGTGCAATTCCAAACACCTTTTCTTTTCAATACAGTCGAGTTTTTTTAATGGATTTTGATGTGTGTTACTTTCTCATCTACATTTGTGGTGATGCAGAGAAACTAGAATATGACAGAAGAGATTTGAATACTCTAGAAATATATTTTTTGAAGAATAGCATGTTTTTTCTGGAGGTACAGATCTGGTAGGTCTTTCTTTTTCCCAGTGGTCTTTATGCTTCTGATTTACTGTTAACAATAATAGGACAAAAATCCACTAATACATTTCATAGTTGTTATCAGTAGCAGAAGCTATATGAATAATATCATAGCAAAATCAATAATGATTTTAATGACTGAGTTTTCCATAATGTCATAATGTTCTGGGGGGCTTTTTTGTTTATATACGCGTGTGTGTGTGCATATATATATATATAAACATAAACTAAACCTACAGACCCATCTGAGTAAAATTTCATAATATGATGCACCACTGTTTCATAACCTATCTAAAGTACCCCATTGTTTCTGTATCATTTCAAAGAACAAATGCATGTTTTTCCAATGTTATGCATAGTTCAGCATGGTCAGAAATACCTGAGGTAAACCAGTATACTGGTGAGAAAAATACACTGGTAATGGAATAGAAGGTGGTGTCTGTTTTGTTTTCCCCAAAGTTAAACAGTCTGAAATTAGTAATATAGGAATTGCTTTTTTGTTGTTGTTATTGTAACCAATGATATTTAGCTTAATTTATTTTAGAGTAGTATTAAGGCATGCTTCTTTATGTTTTATGAAGCTCCTATATGTGGTACTGAAGGGATTATATATCCAGGTTTAAATAAATTTATGTTATAAGACATGGACATTTCCAGTTCTCTGAACCCTCTATTTGTGTAAACAGATTGAGAATTTTATGGATTAACATTTTTCTCTCAACACGATTTAGTAATTTCTTTGCTTTCTTCCATCCTTCCCATATAGAGTAGAATATTAAACATTGTTTGTATGCAACATTTGTTTACAGTTTGAACTAGTAAAAAAAATTTCCAGGTGACTGCATATTGAATTTACATTTCTACATATACTTTCTTTTGCTGTTTATGTATGAAGAGTTGTTACTGGCTATGCATATGAATACTAAATAATTTTGAAGCTTTGATTTTTATCATTAATCAGAAAATTATTGGTGAAAATGTTTAAACAGTAAGATAAATTTGCAACACAGGAAATGTAATTCTAGGGCAAAATGAAACTCTGAAGTAAGTTTTTTTTTTATTTAAACTGAATAAGATTCAAATGTAGCATTTTTTTTTCTCTTGTACTATTTTGATTTGCTATTCCTAAACAATGGGAAAAAAATAAAGACTATCTTGCTTGAAATCTTTGTAACAAAAATTTCAATTTCATTTGATATTAAGATGGTGACCTCTGGTATGAAGTTGGAAACTTAGTTCAAGTAGGCTGATTTGGTTGTTCCCATATCCATAGAAACTCTAGTACTGTATCCATGGGATGTTTATACCCTCTGTTACTGGATGCAACAAATAAATAGCATATGCATGGTGTAGCATCCAGCCAATTATGTCAGGTCTGTGTAATCATTCTGCTGTTTGCTTGTATAGTATTTCAGAAGGTGTTTCCATACCTTTTTCTTCTCTAATAAAAACTTAGTTTTTACCATCTGATATTAGGGAACAGCCCTTCTTAGTTATCATTACTGTCTGTTGTGTTTTTACTTTTTCAAAGTAATTGCTGTGCTTTATACTTCATTGGATTATGCATTTTGTTTCTGCATTCATACATGTGTGTAGTTGCTTCCATTATATCATGCCTGGTACAGTAACTAAACCCATAATGTAATGGGGAGGTGCATTAAGTCTTAAAGTAGTCTCTTTCCTTTTCAGTGCTACAAATTAGTTTTCTTGAAATCTGATGCAATTATGTTAAAAGCTTCCTTTTAAATTTATACTTCTAAGCATCTCATTTATGAAAACTACTTCTCTATGTATTCTTTCCTTACTACATTTTTTCTTGAGTCAGCAATAATGAGTCTTTAACTCTGGCAGATTTGGGCTGGAACCAACAAGAAACTACTTAAAAAAAAAAAAAAAAGGTAAAAAGGAATTCCAGCAGACAGCAAATGACACAATTCTTAGTGTTTGTTGCCAGCTAGGAGTGTAAGCTTACAATGTTTGACTTGTTAGGGTGTGACTGCATGTGTTTACTCCTCTGCCATATGATCTCTGAGGGCTAGCTTGTGATGTAAAGTCCTTACAATTAAATTACTTTTACTTTTTAAGAGTGCAGTGTTTATTTCACCACTGGTGGAATACCTCAGGTGCAGTATGTAATCTTAACAACCTAGTTTTGTTTGTAATAGTTATGGCTTTTTTCCTGTCAATAAAAAGTTCATCAGGATTTAATTTCACGTCATTTTGTGCTGTTCTGTGAAAATGTGTTTGTATGAAAACTGAGTTGACTTTCACTGTTATAGTGCTGATGTTCTGCTGGCATTTTGAGGACAGTAAATGTACAGTTGCAAGCTTGCCTGGTTTCTCTTGAAGTTTGTTGCTGAAGCACTATGACAATTATAAAGTACTTTCTAAAAGCATAGCATTTTAACACACTTGTCTCAGAAAGCATGGTCCATATATGTAAGCACAATGGATAACTTTGCTAGCATGATCTGATGAAGTCAACAGAAGGAGCAGCAACAGTTAAAGTTGCCTGAATTTTGGGGGGTTAGGCCATTGGAGCACTATTGTGGTTATTTTTTTGTACAGCTGTACCGTGTGTAACAAACACACAAGTATCCTGAGTACTTGTGTTTAGTTCTCTGTATGTTAATGACTAGATCAGGACCCTGTTTGATCTCATGTTTCAGGTGCAAATTTAGTATTACTATCTTCTCAGCTATATTATTGTCTCCAAAACAGATTTCAACAATTATTGGGTTCTGTCTGTCTGTTCTTAATCAAATCTTCTTTCAAGATAAGGATGAATTCTAGTTTTTGTGCTTCAGCATATATACCTTTAAACATAGGTAATTGTACCACTTAAAAGCCTTAAGAGGGTAGCTGAGGCATGTTTCCTTCTAGTGTTTTGTTTCCTTGTATGCATGGTATGGTGTGGGACAAAAAGGCCATCACACCTGCCCTGATCATTACTGTACTCTTCTCCTGCATTCTTGGTGACATTTCCTGTGTGAGAGGTAGGGAAGGGGTAAATTACAACTGGTGTTGAGATAATTTAGCAATTCAAATATTTTTGTTGCTGAACTTCAAACATGTAAATTGAAGCGCTTTTTGCTACATCTGCTTCTGGATGACTTAAAACTAAAGTAAAAACAACAAAGTACAATCTCAGAGCAAATAATCAAATTAAGTTGTTAGGGTTTTTTTCCCTTGAAGAGTTTTGTATTAAGTAAATTTTAATGTTCATGATTTAAAAAAACAAACAAAAAAAAAACAAAAAACAAACTCTGAACCTCAAACTTAACTTTATCATTGATGATTTTTGTACTTGGAGATAACCAGTAAGGAATCTGTGTTCATTATACCCTTTATTTTACCAGCTGTCTCTTTAGTTTTCGGTGTGATATTATCTGTCAAAATAGGCATTGCTTGTAGTTGGCCAGGATATAAACAATTCAAGAAATGTTTGCAAAAGTTCAGTAGAGATTTAGGAAAAAAAAAATCTTTCCATCAGTGGCGTTTTTGGACATGAGGAGTGAAGGATTTCATGCAGTCTTGTAACTGTGTTGTCAGGTGTAAGGATTGAAAGAAAAAACAGACTTTTGGGCTCTTTCTTCTCCCCTCAAACTTAGTGCATTGGAAGAAGGTTGTTTGAATTCGATGGAATAGGGATGGGATCTGAAGAAGGAGAGGGAGGAGTATGGAAGAGGGAGAGGGCTAGGCAATTAAACATGAGCTGGATGGATGGTGAGGGAAACAGGAAGGAAAATTTAAAAAGGAAGAAATAGAATAGTTGGAGGAGTGATAAGGGCTGATATTTGAAGAGGTGGGGAAGGAAAATATGCAAAGGTTTGTGTTTTTGTACTGTCACTCTTTGCAATTCAAGCCTGGAATAATTGACAGATTTCATGTATTTACCATTTACTTACCAAGTTAGTTAGGTCTTGAATCACTGTAATGTTGGTCCAGATAGAAATTCATGATTTCTCCTGCCTTACAATGTATTATCATTAGAAAATATTTGCAAGCATTGTAAATCTATGGTGAATCGAATAAGTATCCTTCTTATTAATACAACTCCAAATGATGCAAATTCATATTCTATCCTAAAAATAAATGCAACTTTCTAAAGGAAGTGTTGTCTCACAAATCCTTGAATTCATGTGGTACATGTGGAGTTACATTTAAAAGGATCTGTAAATGCATCTTGCATTTTATATGTTTTTAATACTCTTCCAGTTGCTGTTATGGAGTAAAATGTTTCTGCATGTAATTGTTTACTAGGCAACGGTAGTGGGGCTTGGAAATGCATAAACTAATGTGGATAGAGTTGATCTGGAAACTGAGTTGTTAGGGAAAACATTCTGCTGAAAGAAAATACGGTATTTAACTAAATTCTAATTCTCATTGAGTATCTCAGAAGAATCAGAAAGGGTTAATCTCTAGAAGAGCTGTACTTATGGGTGGGTGAAGCTGTGTGCATTCACTAAAATACTATCTTGCAAGTTGTCTTCTGATGTTACTTTATGCTAGTTTAGAATGGGAAAGAATTGCTTTTCTCCATAGGAGTTTGTATGAGACTGTGTTTGGAGTTGTGATGAAATAGTTTTAGGAATTGCTAACCAGTGCTAACATGGAGCTGGGGCCTTTCCTGCTTCTCATGCTGTCCCAGCAGTGAGTTGTCTGGGGGTGCACAAGGAGATGAGAGGGGACACAGCTGGGACAGCTGACCCCAACTGCCCAAAGAGACGTTCCACACCATACCACATCATGCTCATTAACAAAGCATGGGGAGAGGTTTGCCAGCGCTGCCTCTTCTCTGGGACTGGCTGGAGTTCAGTAGGCTGGCTGTTGATGAGCAGTTGTGGGATTTTTCCATTATTTTCAGTGGTTTTGTTTTGATTTGCTTTGAGGAGTTTCGTTTTTCTTTTTATTCTACTCCTTTTTCCTTATTAAACTGCCTTTATCTCAACCCATGAGTTTTTGCACTTTTGCCCTTCCAATTCGCTCCCCATCCCAGTGGTGGGGGGCAGTGAGCCAGTGACTGTGTGGTACTTGAACTGCCTACTGGGGTTAAACCATGACATAAACCTTCACAAATGAACTGAAGTTACCAAAATGAAGTCTTGAAAAGTTTGGCTGATTGTGTGCTGAATGTTTTGAGTTAATATGAAATAGCAATCTGGATGCTCACATGCTTTCAAGATCTGCCAGTGGCATGTTGTATAGATTCCTCTATACGTGCCTTAAGGGTTTGCTTGCTTATTTGGAGATTTCACCATATTTATGTTAGGTTTGACATTTTGCTTCTCTATTTCACTTTGACTTCTTATTCTGGAATCTAAAGTATTACAGAAACTATTTGTTTGGTACTACTGCTCGTGAAGTTGAATCACTGTAGCGAAGTTGAGACTGCAGTGAGCCTGCTACAGTTGAAATTTTTCTGCTCCACACATACATATTGTGAGATGATGTTTGGGTGTTGTTTAATATGGGTATTGTTTGGTTTTAATATACAATATTCTAGTGTCCTCTCACTATGTCCTCAGTATGTTTTCTTGTAAAGTCCAAGCAGTATTTATTTTCTGTTTAAAAGTAAAATAAATAAAAAAATTAACTTTAAAAAGAGAGGGAAAAGGTTCCAATATTCTTGTTCCTCAGTAGTGCCATTTAGTCCTGCTTAGTATACAGGTCTGAATTTAATCTATGTGTAGAAATACAAATATAATAATACACTAGTTAAGTTGTATTGAATATTCTAATAATGTCTAAATATTATATGTAAAGAAAAACAGTGCTTGAAATATCTAAAAGATACAGAGGTAATAAAAATTTACCAAAATAATTTGCATTTTTTACCTCTGTAAAATAGATCATTATTTTTACCTAACTGTTACATGATAATGTTATTGAAGCACAGAAGTTATGTAGCTATAGCATCTGAGCCTTGTTAGCATAACAAATGTCACACACTTACTGTTGGCCACTGTACAACTTTATTTTCAGATGATTACTACTGCTATGCTTTGTAATAATAACTGCATCTACAATTGGAGCATCTGTGACTGGTATTGCAGGGCAAACACAGAGCTGTGGCTATGGGCACCAATGCAAATGTATTTGTTTTATTCCAGTGTTTGTCACAACCAGGTCTTTTTTTGGAGCCAAAGGCTTTGTAGTAGAAATGAAAATTACTTCTTATTGAAAATCTTGCACTCTTAATGTTCAATTCTTAGAAGAAGAGAAAATGTTACTGCTGGCTAGTAATTTCTGTAGTTAAATACAGTGTAGGTGTAAATAATAACATATCTGTCTAGTTATTCTGTGTGGTCATTTTGACTTACCTCAACATGCGTGGTAAACCTCAAAGTAATCAAAAGTTTGTGATAACTGAGCTGTGATTGTTAGTGAAGGTGGGTGTGTTTAGATGGAAGAATGTAGCCTGTTGTATCAAAGTGTGGTATGTGGCCTCCTACTCGACCTGTGTAAAGGTGGCTGTGGTCTTTTCAGACAAGAGTGGGTGTCTGAAGAGGGGCTGCAGTGAGTCAAGATGCAGGACATGATAACTCCTAGACTGTGCCACCCTCTTGGGTGTTTTTGCTTGTGAACAAATGAACCTCTAGGATAACTTCAGTTTATATTAAATATTTAGGGACAGATTTGTCTTGGAGTTGAGTGGAAGAGTACTATTGTTTCTCCTCTGCTGTTATTCCATACAGCACACCCCCTGCACATCATCCTCAAGTCCTAGAAATAGCCGTGCTGAGATGAGTGGGAAGGTTGTCATATCTCACCCTAATGATTCTGGCACCGTCCCCTTATGTCAAATCAAGTCAGTAAATTGTTGAAGAATATATGTTAACTCTAGGAGGAAGCTTATTGGCACATTAGTGTCTATATGGCTCTTTCAGCTAATGAATTAAGCTAAGTTCAGAGTTAATATTTAGATCAAGGGCAGAAAAGAGTATCTGATCTGACTCTGTGGAGATTAGGTTGCATACCAAAACTGCGGAGGGTGGATGACAAAATACTAGGTAGGATTGTTTCCTTCATAGCCCAAACAAGCTGAAGGTCCTAATAAAAATAATAAATACTTCTCTGCAAACAGAGCAGTAAACATTGTGAAGTACTCTGAAAATTTCCTCTTCTTTACTCAGGATTTGTCTATTACAGGTAAAGTTGAATTCAGGTCACAGTTTGAGATGAGGAGTGCATAAACGCCCCACTGAAGTAGCAATTTGTGGACAAAATTAATTTCTATTTTTTGCAGTGCCTAAGCCTGTGATACTCCTGAATGTTTAAACAGCTTCAGGAGACATAACTGAGATAGATGGAGGATAAAAATTGAATCCAAGGTTGAAAATACATGTCTTTGAACTTTCTTTTATTACTTCTCTTGATCATAAATGTCTAGCTCCAAAGTAAAATAATTATAGATTTTGAAGTTTCTGTTTGACTGTTGCCAATGATGGGATAGGAAAAGCAACCCTAAAACGCTTTACTATGCTAAATAGTAAACTATATAGTACATATTTTACTATACTAAAATGCCCCTCTGGGGCACTATGTTACTAGTCGTAGAGGGAGTTTTGCCCTCCTGAGAAGCTGATCGAGGCAGGAGGAGCGGCTGTGTGTGGTGCCAGGGGCTAGCGGGGCGGGGAGGATGGCGATCCCGCCGTGTGCCCTGGCTGTGCCGTGCGGGGAGGATGGCGATCCCGCAGTGTGCCCTGGCTGTGCCGTACAGGCGGGATGGCGATCCCGCAGTGTGCCCTGGCTGTGCCGTACAGGCGGTATGGCGATCCCGCAGTGTGCCCTGGCTGTGCCAGGCAGGGAGGATGGCGATCCCGCAGTGTGCCCTGGCTGTGCCGTACGGGCGGGATGGCGATCCCGCAGTGTGCCCTGGCTGTGCCGTACGGGCGGGATGGCGATCCCGCAGTGTGCCCTGGCTGTGCCAGGCAGGGAGGATGGCGATCCCGCAGTGTGCCCTGCCGGCGGCAGCAGCCAACTGCAGCCCGGGCTGCGGGAGCAGCGCTGCCAGCCCGCTCACCTTCCCCGCAGCGCCCCTGCAGAGCCTCGGCATCCCTCCTGCCTCGGCCTGAGCTGGGGAACACCGTCTTCTGCCCGGAGATGTTTTGTTCTGTCTGAAGAAAAGGACGTAGAAGTAAAAACTTTGATGCTCTCTTCAGTGGCCTCGTGTTTGGCCTCAGAGAAGATGGAGGTGGGTGCTGCACCACAGTGCACGGTGGAAGGATGAGAAGCATCACACATCAGCCGCAACACAAGCATGCCGAATACGTGGTGGGATGTGGGAGGGATAAACTTCCCCGGGAGGAATTGCAATGCTCAGGGTTGTCTGAACTCACCTTGATCTGAGCCGCTGGCTAGCATCAGCTTTGCTCAGAGAAGGAGAGGATACCACATGACCTTATGATATCCAGTTGAACTGGAATTACGCTTCACTCAGCAGACTTGAAAATGATAGATCCTCACCAAAAGTGGTAGAAGGTCTCAGACTTGCCTTGAAAGTTCTGAAAGTACTTCCCGTGTGGAAAATGCTCTGAAATTTGACTTAGTGGCACCATTCTTGGGAGCAGTTCTGGACTACTTATTATCTGAAAGGGTTTGTCTTTGGAAAGTCTTTCCATCTTGCTTAAATGGTGCATTTACAGGTTGTTCAACCTGTTATTTGATCTAAGTGTTGCTTCTTTTTGTGGCATAATAGAAATTGTAGCTGAACTTGACATTTATTCAACTTAATTTTTATTTTTAAACTGTTTTTCTAAAATAGTCCGTGCTAAAGTATATTTTAAAATGTCTTAAAATCTACAGCATAATTCAAGAAAATAATGTGAAAGAGGAGAAGACCAGTTTATTAAAGGTGATAATTAAAATCCTGCTTTATGGTTAAGTGCGAGGTTAAATGCAAGACATTTATTCAACTTTGCTTTGTTTCCTGTTAAGCATTCACCTAAGGCATTTATAGGTCTTGGTTCATGGGGAGAGTATGCATGTATTAAGAAATTTTAAATAAAATTTCTAACTTTCTTCTATTGAATTTCAATTAATCTTTTTTTTTATGCTGGTGAGATTCTGAAGGCATGTTTCACAAGGCATGCAGGTGACAGAATTGACACTGTTGCATCCTATTTTGCTATTATTGATGAATCAGTATTACTTAATCTTGTGTTTCCTGCTTGGTTACATTGCAGAGACTTTGGATAAATGTTAGCAGGTCTTGATCCAGATTTCCATGAAAGCAAGTACTTATTCTGTGTTGAGAAAGTGCATTCATTGCATAGATTGGATGAAAGATTAGAGCAGAATTGTTTGATTTGCAGCAGTAATACTCAGTGGCATGCTTTGCACCTTATTCTTATTACTGAAAAAAGTGAGTTTTGGGTTGTGCTAAAGAAAAGTCTCCTTTAAAACTCACCTCATTAATATTGCCTTTGTTAGCAATTAGAACCTACAACTGCTTTAACTAAAGACTTGGTTTTTTTTCATTTTTTCTCATTTACTGTTTTTGCTGATGCTTTACTGTGAGGCTTGCTGTTCACTGAGGTGTACTGTGGAGGAGATATCTTAAGTGACATGTGAGATACCTCATCATGTAATACTAAATTTTATTCTCTCTGCTGTCTTTTTTCCAGCCAAATAGGGGATAACTATGAAATCTCAAAGCAGAGATGTGTAAGCATCAGTAATTGTGGTATTTAATGAGGCTTTTTGGTGGCTTTTTCTTACTGCTGTTATCTTGTTGAATTTCAACCAGCTTTCCTGGTTAGCAATGCTCAGGCTTTGCTCACTTCTGCAATGTTTGGCCTATATGAAGGAATAAATTCTGAGCCTTGGGATTTGTTGAATGTATTGTGTGAGTTTATAGTATCAGTGCAGTATCATGGTTGTAAGGATCATCGCATCTTTTGAGAAAAAAATTTCTTAGTGTTTGCTAGTAACCTCAACTCCTTTCTTCTATTTTCATTAGTCTGTTTCAAGCACACAGAACTTTAATTTTGTTCACAATAGCTCTCAATTAAAATTCTGGTCTTGCTGCTCACATTGCCTCCCAGGGTGTGTTTGTGAGGTAGAATCCACTGTCATTGTAGCATGAAAGTGTACAGAGCCAGTTCCTTCATTGAGGCACTCAGTAGATACTATTCAAAATTCCATTTGCCATCTTCCCACTCCTAGAGTTTTTCCAGGTTTGACAAGGAGTCTGTCCTCACCAAATACAGCATTGGTGTCTCTCAGCTGTTTTAAAGATGCTAATAACTTCTGTGGACAATGTGCCATCTTCATACTTGACCAATTTGTTAACAAGCTCATATAGCTTGTCTCTGGTCATGGAACCACATACCCTGCAAACCTTTATACATAGGATTAATGTACATTGATTGTCTCCTGTGCCGTGCACTGTACTGAGTTTGTACTAAAAATTGAATGGCTTTGGAAGTGACTGTATCCCAAACTTGTGCAAGGGGTGCCATCGTGGGAATCTTGCTGGAAATTATACTAATTTGCTTCACTTGGGAATTTCAACTGTATCTGCAGTCCCCTGGCAGCAGCTTCTTCCATGATGCATAATGTTCCACAATGGTATGTAGCTTGCATTTTAGTGCTTGTACATTTAACCTACATTCAAGGCTTACAAACTGCCCTAAGAGATTATGCTTATCTGAAGCTTCTACATCTGAATTTCCTAGTTTGTTCTTTTTTCGGTTGTGTCATGGAAGTTGCTATGCAAAACGCCATAAATGTACTTTTCTTTGGTGTTTAAGAGAAAGTAATATATTGTATTAGGGTAGATTTTACATAAAGCAGGTACGTTGCTGTCTATTGTACTGATGGAGATGCATAATAGGAAAGACAGATTAGAAGAGGTGTGAAGTAAATAGTATTTGAGGTTTGCTTTAAAGAGGACATAAACAATAAGTGGATAACTTAAGAGAAAAAGTCAATGAAGAAGAAAGAGCAAGAAAAGCATAGGGTGAAGAATCAGAACAAGACATCTGAGCCAGGATGATATGTATTGCTTTTTGGCAGTTATGATTTAAAAAAAAAAATAAGCAATACACTTGGGAAAAAACAGATTACTGTGCTTGCAATCCTCTAGGTCATTCCCCTTTAAGCTGCTCTTGGAAACAAACTTTCCAGGTAGTTAATTCACAACTGTATGCTTCAAATGAGATCAGAAACTGAATCTAATTAAACAACATTGCAGCCAACAGCATTCTGAAATTGAGAGATTATTTTTACGTATTTGGCATAGGATTGTTGGTCTTTTTCCAGACTTGCTGTCTTTTGTTAATAATACAAGGTGTTGGCTTTCATCCAGTTTGAAACAGAGGGGTCCAAGTTTAATGGCTATTGAAGTCAACAAAATACTTGTACTAGTGTTAACAGAAGCTCAGTACTGTGTAAACTCTGACTTTCTGCTTTTTCCTAGTTTTGACATTTAATTCTCTCTGTGGAATGTTGCTGCTTTAAGGTATAACAAGGGATGCTGCAAGAGGCTGGTGATATCTAATAGCATTTAATGGTGGACTTGAAGCTATGTTTAATTTGTATTGTCAAATATTTTATTTATGTACCTGCATAGTCCTGTGTAGGCATCTGTTTAGTGACAATCTGAGGAACAGAGACTGTGGATATTGCATGATTCTCAATTTGTCTTAAAAGTAATCTGGCTTCTTACATTTTGTGAAGCAGTACTGCAGAGCAGAACAAACTTCTCACACTGTGATTCCCTGTGTTCTTACTGTGTGTGAGAGCTGGTTATGAATCCATGTGTGCACATATTGCACACATGCCATCCCCACCACCCCTGAAATGTGTAGGTATTTCTGGTTTGGATACTACTGCAGTGTGAAAGCAGGATGGGTAAGATGATTCTCAGCTTTCCAGGTGTCTATTTTTCCAATCAGTTCTCAAAAACCTTTGGTCAAGCAATTGAGTAGCTGTCTTCTCAAGCTTAAGGTATCTGGATCTTAGAATAAAATTAAAGTTTCTTGTCCTTCTTTTGTCTTGTTGCTTTTTTTTCCCAATAGATATTTTGCTTTTCCTTTTTTATTTTTGTGAATGACAGTTGTTAAAAATGCAGAAATACATTCAAACTAGCACTTAAAACAGGTATTGCAAGCAGGAGCTTGGAATTCAGCAGAATTCCTTGCATGATTTTTAGATGCTTTATTTGATTTTATTTTGCCTAGAGCAAATGTTCTCTGGAGTCAAGAAAGCACAGTTTCTATTACTTATTTATTTACTATTATTTATTTAGTCAATGTTTTTACATGGAATATGAGAAGTTGCCTTTAGTATAAGAACCCAAGAACAGAGTACTTTAGTTTCTTTTACATTGGAGTCTTCTGATAAGCTGCTTATTTCTGCATTTTGCATTTTAAGTGTCAAATATGGCAGTTTATTAGAGGACTGCCTTTAGAGAAAAGATAATGTTTTATGTGAAATATCCCATGATTTCTGTGTTCAGTGAAGTGCCCCTAAGTAGAGTTTTGTTAAGTGTCATTTCTCAGCAAAAATAAATCTGGTAAGAACCAATATCTACTTTTCCTGGAGGACTGGGCTGTTTAAATTCCTTCAGGTTGACAATTTCTCTTCTATTTGGAAGTGTTGTAAAAAGTTTGTATAATCTTTTCACTGCAAGACACCAAGAATTTCTGCATCAGAATTCTCTCTGTCAGTATAGATTTCTCCTGAAATTATAAAAGCCCCTTTTTGCTTTGCTATCGTATTTCTTATTATAGATAGAGTTGTTTTCTGTTGTCCTAAGTAATGCATGGAAATGTTGTTCAATAATGATGCAGGCTTGGTAACTGATGAGTAACGAAGGAACTGTTAGTTGGCATTAAAACTCATTCTGGGGAGACAAGCTTAACAGAAATGTTAATGTTAAAGAAGAAATAAAGGAGAAAAGCAAGAATTTGGGAAGATCTCTGGTCGTATGGAAAATGTTGTGAAATAAAATTGCGTGTAAATTCCAAATTAGAGAGGTTATTTTGAAGGGCTTAGGAAGAAGCTAACCCAGAGAAGTCAAGAGAGATGAACCATAGAAGGTGGAGTGTGAAAATGTCTTGAAACACGGCAGCATTGGCCTTCTCCATTGTAAGCAGTCACTTTCTGTTTGCCTAAAATAAAAGTGTGCTTCTCTTTGTAGTTTCTGACTACTGTGGTATCTTAGGTTAGTAAAGAGAAGACCAAAATGTTGAACAGGGTTGATTTTCTTAGTATTATGCATCTTGAGTGTTTTTGTGAAAGAATTTTATAAACACGTGGTTAAGCCTCTAATAAACATAGAGGTTAAGCCAGTAAGGGACAGAGGTTCTTTGAACATTATTACTGGGAAAACTAGTTTGCATACTGGAGTTTACTTGCCAGAAGTGTCTTAAATTATTTAGGTCCTTCTTTTACTATGCATGGACTTGGGGTTTTGGGTTTTGGTGGGGCTTTTTAACATTAGCAATTATCGGAGAGAACTAAAAGAAATCACATACCTTAAATTTATTTGTATTAACAAAGCAAAGCACCGAAATGCAGACAGGAGTTGATTCAATTTTGCTAACAACAAAAATAACATCTGTTTGAATATCAAACCGCTCATTTCTAAGTTAATGTTTACAACTCTGTTGTTTTTGTTAATCAGCTCTTGAAAACTGATTGCCCTTCCTGCTGTTCAGTCTTGGTTGCTAGCTTCATACATTTGTGAATTCTTATTATTTGTAAACTCATGTATGTCTTTTCATTACAATTTGCATTTGTTGCAAATGCAAGTGTTTTCTAAGTCCTTGTTCTGCTTATGTTTTTAGACTTTGGGTAAGAAGCAAAGAGTAATTTAGGACATTAGTCTGGGTGTGATTATGTGGTAAAGTTGTTTGGTGCTCCTTACATTGTGAGCTGCCTCCAGAGGTTTTTCCATTGGGAGATACTCAGTGTGTCCTCAAATTCAAATCCCTTTCTCCTCATAACATCAAACTGTGCCATACAGTGCTTCTCCTTCAGTGAATATTTGTGATTATTTCTCCAGATATCAGCTAGGCTCATATTGTTTTCTTAAGCTATGTTGAGCAGAATTGTTCCAAATAGTTCTGCTTTATCATTATTTTGGTACTCATTCAATGTTACCTTTGGTTTTGCAGGTGAATATACTGTTGCAATAAATAATACTTTCTGCTTTCAGTAAATCTACTACTAGTGTCCATTTTTCTAAGTCATCAAAGTATATGCAGTTTATACTGATTATAAATCTAGTATTTCCATTTTTGGTTTATTCCCAGAATGATTTGGCATTCTTCAAAGTACTGCTTCTGTTGGTGAGACCATCTCATTACTGTTTACATGCTCATTCTTTGAAAATTTCAGTGGATTTGCTAATATAAAGATTGAGTAATAGTAGGAGTAATACTATTCATCCAGCATAATAGGCTCTCTTATATAAAGAAATTATAATGTACAATGTTATTCCAGCCGTGACAATACTGAAAACACTTTAAAATGTTACTTTACAATAGAGGCAACACAGCTGTAAATCTGACTACAGCTAGCTGCTCATTTCTCCAACTAACTTCTGAAGGATTTTCACTGCTGAAGTTTAAAGGTGCTTTATTTCTGCAGTTAGCAGCAGAAATGGATCCTGTCCCAGAGATGGCACAGCTTCCTGTGTTCTGTGCAGTGGGCTGGGCTCAGTCTTTCATGTACAGTTCTGTCAGCTAATGTTACCCATTATTGATTTGGATTAACTTGTTGGTGTCTAGCTAATATGTATTTGTTGAAAGCAGGTTTTAAATTAAATGGAGGAAAAATAAAATTTCTTTTGAGTTTTCATGACATGATTTTTTTCTAAGCATAACAGAGGAAGGAATGCTGTGAGCTGGAAGGTCTGAACCCAAATGCAGCTACTGCTACAAACACTATTGGTTTTGCAGAACTTGCATTTCCATTTAGGTGCAGGTGTCAATCCTCACTGAGTCTGTTAACTCTTTCTTTGGAAGACATTAGTTTGGAGGCAGGATTGTTTGTGATTCTGGTGTTTTTGGGGGTCTCTTTATTTGTTTTGAATTACCACCTTTATTTTTAATATTTCCGGTACAGCAAAAGAAACTAGTTCAGGAAATGAAACTGCAAAATTGTTGTAGCTTTGCTGTCTACTCAAAGGGGATTATTGTCTTCCTTCACTGTAGCTGTCTTGAGTGATATAACCCTTTTTCTGGTTATTTGGTCCTCAAAATAGAAAATCTTTGACAAATCTGTAGTGAATACTGTGTTACAAAGATGCGTTTCAATGTATGCACGTTTCTTAAAACTAGTATCTGTGCCTGTGTTTTTCTGGGTGACTTTTTAACGCAGGTTAGTTCCTGGCTGTTATACTACAAGAAGATTAGGCTGTAATGTGAGTGAGACAGGTTGCCCCCCGGTAGTACATAAAATGTGGAGCACCAGAATGCTGGGAAGTATAGCAAGACTCATTTAGAAAATAGAATGGATTTTAAATAAAGTTCAGTTTTAGGTTAAAGTTCAAGCTCTAGTTCGCTTTTTTATTTGTAGCAGTTCATCCGTATACAGTACTGTGCATATTGTATGTGTAAGTTAATCTCATTTTTTAATCTACTATAACTGCCCTTTTGATTCTTGAAAATCCTTTTGGGTATTTTGCATTCCGATATCGATCCCTGTCTGTCTGACTGCTTCAGCTGGGTAATCATTTTTCTTGTTTATCCCTAATCCTTTTAATATTTCCTTCCTGCCACTATGTAACAGTAGAGTATGCCTATTGTTTGAAATATCTCGATGACTGTAAGACTGTACAATAAAAGTGACTGTGTTTTAGCCTAGATTTCACAAAAATGGTTTACAATGAAACAAAAATGCAAAGCTGAACACATGCCTTCAAAGCATGTGTGCCAACTGTAGTTGCTTAGTTTAGTCAGGCAAAGTGTTCATCTTTATAAACCATATCCTATTCTGAATTGCTAAAAAAATGAAATATGAAGCTTGCTATTTCAAAGTGCTTCTTATTCTGTGTTCTTTGTATAGACTTAAAAGAAAAAAAAAGTGATCCCTCCATCTCTGTGTGTATACATATCTGTGTATGTGTATATGCATATGTATTAAAAATTTGATTTTAAGGAATCAGCTGTAGAACCATTTAAATATCTCAATGGAGACATTTGGACCTGAGAAATACCAATTTCTCTTCAGCCATCTCCTCCAGTAAAACATTCTGCCCTTGTTTCTATGGTGACTGAGTAACAGCATCACATGAAGTTCTGACAAAATGATAAAAATTCCTCCCTGGAATGGTTTCCTGAGAAGCATGGATCTATTCTGTTTCACCTGAAGAATGAGAAGATCCTCCCATCCCTGTCAGGGCTTTTCTTCTCTGTTTCTCCCACACCAGATTATATACCCTAAGATCCTTTCACTGTACTAACCAATGTTTTAACTGTTCTGCTTTTCTCATTAAATAAACTTGGCATGTACTGTCTCTGCGTGTCAAAGCAGAGCATGCAAACATAATGAAGGAAAAGAATTTGATACAGAGGTGAAAGCAAAGTGTTTAATTTTTCTTAAGGAGCTATTTTTATTTCCATGCTGCTTTGGTATGAGATGGAGAGATGGAGAGGGTTAGGGGTGGTTTGGCTTGGTTGGTTTTTGTTACAACTGCTCTACTTTAACAAAAGAAATGGAAAATGCCTGAGATTTATATTTCTATATCAGTGACTGTCTTAAAGCATATCTAACTAGTACTCAGTTTGAGTGTTGCATAAACCTTTCAGGAAGGTAAAGAAACTGCCTTCTCTCGAGGAAAGCACTGGTTGCAGCATAAGTGCTTCAGTAGCTTGCTGTTATACCTTCACCTCCCCCTAAAAACTTTGTACGGTCATGGGAAGTATAATTTTAAAAATGCATTGTAGGTTTTGATATGGAGAAACTTTGTGACAAGTTCTGGATTTATGGTTTTTGCTTTATGACAGATACTTTCTAAAGTTAATGGAAAGAAAAAAAAACCAAATCCATATCTTGATTTCTTCTTATTATTATATCCTTTGAAGGTTGTTCTCCTCCCCCTCTTGCACTTTATGCTGTGGTTACAGTGAAAGGTTGGTTTGAATATTATGCCTCAACTTCCCTGTGCACTTCTGAGATGAAAGTGAGAAATTTTTTTGAGACATCCTAACTCTTTAAGTGTATGATCCCTGTTTTTAATAATAAAGCACACAGTGCATTGTATCTTATTTAGCTATTATATTTTAATTATACATTGTAACTTAGGTTATTTTTGATAATTGCAGGGTTTACTCTCTCATGTGCTCAATAACAGCAAATTCTTCTTGCAGGCTCTTAGCAAAGTACAAGTAGGCCTGAACCTTCAGACCTACAGAAAGTAAAGTTTGACTTGAAATGAGAAACTTCTACCAGTAGTAATTTATATCTAAAAATAACACTGTCACTGATAAAATGAGGAAATTAATTTGAAATCATCTCTAGAACTACCTTTTAGAGTAGGGATTAAGTTTGTTTCCAAGGATAGAAGTATTATTTGGAATTAATCAAAATGTTAGTTTTCCTGTCTGGGTTGTGTTCAGTCTATTAAGAATGTTTTATTTCTAGCAACGCTTCTGAATTTCTTAAGAAAATTGTCTGTCTCAGAATAGACAATTTGCAAAAGCTTGATTGATCCAGACTCTTCTTTGTCTCTGTAGAGATTCTCTGTTGGCTCAGGCTGCTGAGATGTCAAGGATACCAGAATGCTTCCAGCTTCAGTGGTGTTTGATGAAAGGCTATAAAGAGAATGTGTCCAACAGAGAAACCTCATCAGAAAGCCAACCAGTATTTTCTGTTCTTTGTGTAACTATTTGAAATGCTGCTTTTTTGAACATAAAGGCAGCACTTGGAGCCAACTATGTTTTTCTTAGTGAGCTGTCAATTCAAACTTTTATGGGAAGCTTGATGGATACATCCCTGAAAAGTAATTTTCTCCTTGTTAATGGTTGGGTTATATTTTTAGAGGACGTACTGAAATGCGATTGAGTTTTATGTTATAGCAGTTTTACTATCCATACATGCAGCTAGGGTTGTATAAAATTGTTGTGAAGGAATTTTCACTATGGGTGAGAACAAGGTGACATATGTATCTTGCTGTGTAATCTGTTTGTTAAGATGCCCTATTATTCAGGAAAATGTATATGTTTGCTATACTAATTTGTTTCATAGGAAGTCATATATATAGTCCCACATATAGTTCTCCCTGTCCTCAGAAGCCTAATTCTTTAGGTTCACCACAGTGCTTTGAAAAATAAAGTTCTGTTTCTGGACACACATAATATTTGTTTCTGTTCTATTTATTATCAAAATGGAGTGTAAGTCCTGATGCATTGTTTGACTGTGAAGACACTGGTCAGAAGAGCCTGATTTGTGTAATAGGCAGTAGCTTAAAACATCCAGGGGACAGGTTGGTGCTTTGTAGTGTATGTGTCTGTTTGACAGAGGCAGTAGGCTCTTGTGAATCTACCTTGTTCTGTTGAGAAGCTGCTTTGAAACAGTCTGTCTGGTGTGTAAAAGGGGCAAAGTAGCAGAAATATCACTGGTGAGTGATTTCACAGGGGGTTTTTTTGTGGGATACAGCTTGGCATTATCCTGCTTTCTGTCCTTTGAGGCTGTTGGTGTATTTTTAATTATTTTTTTCTTACATGTATTTTATTTTTAATGTTCCTTTTGTAAGGGGTAGAAGTGTTTGTTAATAAAGGAAAAAAGAGCTGTTAAACAGTTCCTGTTTGATGAAATCTTAAATAGCTATATGTATTGGAATTAAATCAGGAATTCTGCTAAAGCAGTGACATTTATGGCTGTATTAATGTTCGTAGTTTGTTTTGAGAACAGATTAAACTTTGATGCCTTCTTCAAAGAAGTAATGAAAAGGTAGAACTAGTTTAGTGTAATGAATCCCTGTGGATAGAGAAGATTTTCTCATTTGCTGAGTTAACAAGAAGAAAAACCTTGAAACTTTTCTGAATGGTTGCTTAGAAGTAATGTATGTATTCAAACTTGGTGTCAAAATGTGGAGTCCACATCAGCTTTTACTGAAATACAGTAAAACTGAGCTCCCATCTTCTTACACTGCAGTGAATTCTGGACTTGGAAAGCAGAACACTAGTGTGATGCTAGCTAATTAAAGCTTTAACCAACACATAGTAATGCTACACCTGGGGCTGATGGATTTTCATGTTTTAGATAAAGATTATGTTCAAGAAAACTTTATATACTGCTGACCACATACTGTTTTAGTCAGTAGCTGCTTTCCATAAAGGAAAACGACATCTAAATCAAGGAAGATAATGTGACATAGTCTGCAAAAAGTTTCTTAACCTGCTTTTGACTCTGCTGTGGGCTAGAGTTTGTGAAGCTGAATGGTAATTGTCTGTTGGTTGATCCAGCTTGGGGGAATATATTTGATTTTCCTGTTGCTCAGTTGCATTTGTGTATTGGGAAGGGAATGTTTCAACACGTACGTAGTTTGAGATGCAATTTCAGAGCACAATATTTACATGAATATTAATAGGGAGTTACTAGTAAGGTTTTGTTTGTTTATTTTTTGGGACTGTGAAGCACAAAAGTAGTAGTGACACTGGATTAAGAAGAAAACCTTTGTTTTATAAATACCTACTGGTGTTATATTGCCTGCTTTTAAAACAAACATGTCTTTTGCGAGGTGGTGGTTGTGTTTAAATAATTTCCTCTGAAAATAGTGCTAGCTTTATGCAAGAGTCTTGTCATTGTCTGTAACCTTTAACTATAGTGAGCACAATACTCTTAACATGGAAAAACTACCGAAAGTAATTGCAAAACACTGAGTAATTATTTAATACAAAAATGCTTGTAATGGTTCTCTATTTTAAAAGTTCTCTCTTCTGTTGCTTATGATGCTTCTTATGTGTTGATAGTGACATGTCCTTGTTTTCATATCATTGCTAGGTGCTCTTACCAACTCCAGTAGACTTTGCATTGGTCTTCAAAAATTATACACCTAGAGTCCTGAATAGTGTGAATTCAAACACCTTGATGTGCATTTCTGACAAACCTTGCCTTTTGGAAAGTTAGCCAAATTGTTCAAAAATAGTTTTTATTGCATTGCTCAAATTTTCTTTGTATTGAATTATCTAAGCAGTCCTTAAGGAAATGCTTATCTTCATATAGGTGCATGTATGTATGTAAATGCAGTCAAGTAAAAAAGAGCAGGTCAACTTACAATACTTACAATCCAAAGCATTTTCAAAAGAGAGATTTTCTATTAGTCATGGAAATTGGAAGATCACTGGATGCATAATGGTAGGGCACATAAAGTAATGAACAGTGGGAATTAAAGGGTCACCATGAGTACAAGTGGTCTATCAAGAGCCTATCATGAGTGTGTACTTTAAGGACTGCTACTGCAACAGTTCTATTGCTTCTCTGTGCATGTTGAGCAAACATGCAGTGGAAAATGAAAATAATTTTAAAAGCTACAACATTAAGCCTTTTATATCCATAAACTAAAGGCTATCAATAAAATACTGAAACTAGTATGCTATGTATTATTTATACAGCTCTGTGCAGTGAACCTCTGTAACCAGTAAGGTTCTGTCTGAACAATGTGTTTAATAAAGCAGATAAGAACCTAAACATAAGGGTAGGTTTGAAAAAACTATTGGTCTTAAAAATGTTATTTAAGTTCAAGGCAAAATACATATCTAGTCAAGGGTGTGTTAAAAATAGATGGAAATAGTAGGATTTTTAACTGTAAGAAAAGGGTTATAATGCTATCTAGTAGCACGTTTAGATTAGTAATCTTTGATGGTTGTAAGAAAAAACATAAAGTACTTGTACATGAAGGAATCATAGAATATCCTGAGCTAGAAGGGATGCTAGAAGGGTCATCAACAAACCTCATCAGCACCATAGTCAAACCTCTTATCTTTTAGTATTCAAGCTGCTGAAGTATGTAGGGACAATCCTTCTAATGTGAACACTGGGAATGTGTACAGGAAAAATCCTCTTCTGCCAATGTATTCAAATATGTTAGCTATTGAACTTTTAACTTGCGTTTTCAATATGTGAGAGCTCAGTTCAGGTTAATAAATCAATCAATGAATTTAAATCAGTCCATAATGGAAGGTCTTAGGAAACTGAAGGAGTAGGTGTGAAGATCAGGGCTGACATGATATGACAAGTTATTTAACATCCTGGCCAAATGTAAGTTCACAGCTCTACTTGAGGCTATGTGGGTTCAGCTGTCATGCATATAGTACAAATTAGAAATTTTGTAAAATATTTCATAAGACACCTAGCATCTTGCAAATAACTAGTTTTTAAAGGATATTTGGTAATTTTTGCTAATCCGTTCAGCAGCAGCTGTTTCCTTTTCTTTTTTGTTGTTTTGAGGGGAGGGGAGGAGAGTGAGGGCTTTGTCTTTTACAACTTCAGTGATTTACTGGCACATAGGGCATGATGATTTTTTTCTCCCTTTCAGAAGAGAAGCCTGATTGCTCCAAGGCCCGCTGTGAGGTCCAGTTTTCTCCTCGATGTCCAGAAGATTCCATCTTGATTGAAGGCTATGCACCTCCTGGTGAATGCTGTCCACTCCCAAGCCGTTGTGTGTGTAATCCTGCAGGCTGCTTGAGGAAGGTTTGCCAGCCAGGCTATTTGAATATATTGGTTTCCAAGGCATCAGGAAAGCCAGGGGAATGCTGTGATCTCTATGAATGCAAGCCAGGTAAAAGTAGATACAATTTCTTTTCTCATGCTTCAATTTTTTCTGCCTGACAGGCAAAATAATCTATATAATTGCATCCAATAAAGCCTATAGAGCCTCTAAATTCTTCTGATTATTGTTGAAAGTTAATTATTATATATATGCGATACTATTTTTTAAAAAAAGATAAAATATTATGGTAAATTTTACTTTCTTTTTTCTTTAGACTTTAATTTAAACTGAGCAGCAAGGGAAAAGTAACCTAGTGAGAATATTGCATTTCTGTGAATGCTGCTAGTGCAAGTGACATACTTTATGTATTGATTAGATTATGTAGAGGTTTTTCGTAGTAGGAATACATTGTGCATATACAGTGAATTAGGATTTCTGTTTTAAGATGTCTCTAGATTATCAAGTATTGACCCTAAAACCTGCAGAGCAAAAGGATCATGAAGGGGTATACTAAAAAACTGTACAACTTTTACTCATCTTCCATTTCATGAGAACACAAATCACCCTTTCTTGTGATTTATTATTCCAAGTGAAGTGGAAGATGTAATTCACTCTTTGATCCAGGCTTTGGTAAGATAGATAGTCAAAACAGAGGACTGAAAGGAAGGATATAAAATGGTATAATCCAAAACATTATATGCAAACAGTTTCAAGTGTGCTTAAACTGTGACTTTCCTATACTTGTTTAATATTTTCTTAAATCTTCCACAGAAGAAGATAGTGCAGTCATTGTATCTTCTAGTGCTTCTCTTTGTGTTTTTTTCCTAATGCTCAGTGCAAATTTGTGTGGAAATTTAAACAAACTTTTTTTGTACCCTGTCCTGAGTAGCTGGTGAACAAGTCTTTACTACAATTTTTTGCTCTGGAACATTTTGTCAACCATGGGCTTCTTTCATCCAGAATTAGCTGTAATTCCTTGTGACATGGTCTTTTTGGACTCCTCCCTAGTTATGTTTCCCTTCTGTAAGTTTTTTTCAGTTAATCCACACTTGAATATGTGGCACCCAAAAGCGGACTAATATTTTGGAGCAGTCTTCATCAACACTAAATACTTTAGAGTAATCACCTTCTGTTTCTCATGCAAAACTTTAAATAAGATTTTAACTGTTTTACAAGATGTATTTCTAGCTGATGAACTGCTGTGATGCCAGGATCTTTCTTTAGTGTGACTGCTACTGAACCGTTATATTTGTACATTTTAATTCCTCCTATATACTTCAATTATGCCTTTACTGAATTTTGTCTTGCTGACTTTGGATTATTTATCATTTTCAAAAGAAATTTTAGCTCTGATCATGTCCTCCCAAATATTATTTGAATTCTCACCTTGTATTGGCAAATAAGTCCGTCCAGAGTTCCCCATGGAAATTCCTTCTTGAAAGCTGTTTTCAACTTGTAAGTTTTACAGAATCTTCTAATTGAATATGATTCTCTGTCCCATTAGTGAATTTATGTAACTCTGTCTGTAATTAGTGAATTTATGTAACTCTGTCTGTATTTTATTGTTTTTGTTTTTTTGCTGTAGGGAGTTTTAAGAGGTGAAGGGTCATGGGACTGGAAAAAGGAAAGTGTATGTTAGAAGGGTAAAAGAGCAGGGGCTTTGAAGAGATTGGGAAAGGAAGGGAACTAACAGGATTTAAGGGAAGCATAGAGCTTTGCTAATGGGGGTTAGAAACTTAGAGACCTGGTAATAAACCCTGCATCTTCAGAGTCTGACTTGATATCCTAAAGAATTGTAGGCAAGAAGAGTTAGAGGGGAACTGAACTATATTAATTATTACTGAAATACCATGTTGCTAGAAAAATATGGATAATGGACAGAGTAAGGCGGGGAGGTTGGTGTTCATGCAGAGACTCTCGTGGAGCTGATGTCATCAGTTTTACTGAATGTGTCAGCAAGTCTATGGAGTTAACGTGTTGAACAGAGAAAAATGTTTCCATTATTTGCCACAGAGCTAAAAACTTTAGTTCTATGAGTAATGCTTCCAGAATACTCTTCCTGCACCTCCATGTCTGCTTAACCAGCCTCAGTAGGGGTTTTGCACCAGCAAGGGCTTTCTGGTGGAAAGAAAGCTGGGAGGACTACTTCCTATGACGGCAGTGCTGCTTTATGCCAAGATAAAGTTCTTGTGCAATTAAAGCATAAATTTTATTTATTTCTGTTCCTTAAAAAAGATATCACTGCTCTCTAGTTTACTCTGGCATTTGAGTTGGAAGCCTTCTGCTGAGAACTGCATATGTTCAAGTGCTGTGATTGTCAATGGAGCTAGTGAAAGGAAAATAGAAAGTGTTTCCTCAACACTAAATGCTATAATAAAGATAAAATATTTCATTTTGCGATCCACTTCCTCTTCTGCCCTTTTTAGGAATTCCTTTAGGATTGCAATTGAAGGCATTGGTATTCAGTTAAAATGAATACTGAAGAAACTTAGTAGCTTAGTCATACATGTCAGTTAACCTCCAGATTAATTTGCTTTGAATGTTCTTACCTGTTGCTCCACCAAGCATCTCATCACAGCTGTGGCACCTACTGAGAATAAGTGTGTCATGCTCCTTGTTTTACTGTGGTTGCAAAGCTCAGAGATGAGATAATCCTGGTTTGGTTCCATAAATACTTCTTTTATTCCTAGATATGTGTAACTGTCTATTCATGAGTAGGGAATTTCATCTGTGTGCATTGAATTTAGTTTTAAGATGGGGATTACATTTCTCAAAATATATTTTAAAAAATATTTTTCTTAATGATAGCTTGAATGAACAATCTCAAATGGAACTGCATAATGTGTTAACAGTAAAAATAAAAATAACCCAAAACAAGATTTGTGGGAGAGTATGTGCTAAATCACTGTGAACAAGGATGCTTTAAAAATCATGTTTGTTTATTTAAAGATTGAGTTAAAATCTAGATTAAAATGTATTTTGCTGAAGTTTTTATAGGAGCTCTAGCTGTCACTTCTGAATAAAACAACCTGAAGGGTATACTTTGGCAGTTGTCCATCAGATGTTTGTTGTACCTTTTTTGATAACTTCTGTTTTTGTATATGGTGCAATGGAGAGTGTCATGTTTTAGTTTCTGACATTTTTTGGAAAGCATTGGGAAATGCCTGTCATGATAGACATAACCTGTGTTGAAAAGACCACTCATTTGTCATTTTCTCAAAAGTCTTTTTGGCAAGGCTTTCATTCACTCATCTCCAGCATGGCCTGAAAATTGCTCCTTTTTCCTGTACCAAATATTGGTTTAAACACAATTGTAAAGAAAATGTTATTGTTTGCCTTGATTCTTTGGGGAATTCTGTGTAGTCAGGGCTTGATGGAAAGTCCGAGATCAGCAGCATAATTTAGTAGGTATTGTGTAATGATGCACAGGGAAGTAGCTTGTGCTCCACCCTGATACAGCTTCAGCATTGAAAGTCAGGTCTGGACCTTATACAGTCTTGCACTAAGGACAAGGGTTAGAAAAATCAAGTTTTTATACACAGCTCAGAGAAATAGAATTCTGTAATTTTTTTTTTTTGTCTTCTGTTACTTACAGAATAGTGCTTACATTGTTTTATTGGATGATTTGTTAAAAAGCTTATATTGACGGAGCTTGATATAGCAGTGGGAAAAGATTGGACAAAAAGAGTGAGGAAGAATTACAGATACATTTCTAATGGAGCTGGAGAAATGGCTTTTAAGTTGACAATGAAGGTGAGGGAGGGGGAAAAAATCAGCAAATGTGGAGATCCACGTTGGGAAATACCTGGGATAGGGCAGTTAAGAAAGTGGTTCAAGCAGTGATACAGCTGCATTGAAGGTCCAGGAATGCAGTGGTTGTATGTAATATGTTCTGAAATGTCATGGAATGTAAAAAGGATAATGCCTTTTCATGGAGATATAGTTCCTTTCTACTTCTCCCATGGCAGACAATGTGACTACCATTATCATGTGTAGCTGTGTTGCATTGTTCACGAGGAACCAGTTGAAATGCATGTGAACTGAAAGCAGAGGATGTCATGTAATGCTTCCATGCTGTAAAAGCAGACTGTGTATCCTTCTACTGAACCCTCAGAAATTTGCAACTTTTGAAGCCTTAGCCTGTGCTGAGCCACTGTTTCATTAGAAATGCAAATACTGATTTGCTCCTCCACCGTTAGAGGCATAGGTATTTATTTAGATCATGTCCTAAACTGTACCTTGCATTGAAAAGCCAGCCATTTTATTAGTTGAAATATGTCAGGATGAAACTTAATACACTTAATATACTTTGTTAACTTACTCTACTAGAAAGTTTTAGTCACCTGGTTTCATTAGAGGTTTCAAAACCTTTGGTTTTGTAGTCTACCAAGGAAGTAGCACATTACTGCAGGTATGTCAGTCTGCAACCATGGCAGGGTTTTTGCTACATTTTTGTAGAAAAGTGGTAACTCTCAGATGCTTCTATATGCGGATTCAGTGCATGAAAAAATTATTGAAGACTTATAAGCAAAGGTTGATTGGGTGAATCTTCACTAATAGGAAATTGGAATATATTTACGAGTTCTTGAAGACACAGATTTGTCAAACTGTATTTAAAGCCTAAAGTTTCCATGATAGAAAAAAAAAAGAGTTTAGAATAAGGTATGCAATAATAGCTTATAATAAACTGCTCATGAAATGTACACGTGTTAATTATTGGAGTCACAGTAGGATGTGAAAAGAAAACTAAATGGTCAGTGGCAAATGTTAGCAGTCTTACTTCTCAGGACACTAGTGCAGCTTATCTGGGAGATACCTTTTAAAGAAATGAAGAATCCAATTCCAGGCTGTTCTGTAACTTCAGAATAGTTTCAGAAACTTACCTATAAGTTTCTGAAGTTTCTGTCAATACTTTTTCCAGTTTGAGAAACCTGTTTAAATTGGAAAGAAAGTAGTAACTTTTTTTTTCGTTTTTCAAATATTTTTTCTTTCTTATCTGCTTTCATCTCTCTCCTATGAAGAAACTATGAGAGAGATGGAACTGTTCCACCTGGAGAAGAGCAGGCTCAGGGAAGATCTCATCAATGCAATGAATACCTGAAGGGAGTCTAAAAGCAGAGCCAGGTTCTTTTCAGTAGTGCTCTGTCATAAGTCCAGGGAGGCAAGAGGCACAAACAGAAACACAGGAGGTTCCCTCTGAACATCAGGAAGCGCTTTTTCACCATGAGAGTGCCTGGGCACTGACACAGTTTTCCCAGAGAGATAGTAGGGTCTCTGTCCATGGAGATATTGAAAAGCCAGCTGGGCATAATCCGGGGCAGTCAGATCTACATGGCCTGGCTTGGGAACCTCTAAGAGGTCCTGTCCTACCTCAGCTGTTTTATCATTATTCTAATGATGTAATAATAAAGAGAAAAAATTCTACTTGAGTAGTCTTAACTTGGGGTTTGTTTGTAATGCTTTTTAAGTTTGTACTTGATTTACAAAGATGGACTTGGCTGCTTTTCAGTATTAGTGAGTATTAGTGAGCCATGTACTATCACACTGTAACCACCAGAATAGAGATAAGCAGAGCAGATGTAATTCTGGGACTGAAGTCTCATGATGACAGTCAGTTATTGCTATGTACCGCTGAGGATTAAACTTGGAAAATGTAGGACCAACCAAAAGAGAAAAAATGGTCCTTTGAAGGTTATGAGCTCTTGCAAGAAATGTGGGTAGCATTGTCAAGCTGCTTTAGTTCAGTCAGCTGCTGTGATAGTGTCAATACAACAGTGCAGTTTAATCAGTAATCAGGGATATCATACTGCATAATTTGCAGTCTGATAACATTCTGTTCATCCTGCTTGCTCAGTAAGAAGGTAGTTCATTTCTTAAAGAGGGAGCTGTGTTTTATTCTGCACTTTCTTAGTATAATTATGAAAAGGCATGGCAGATATGTACTACCTGAGCTAGTAGCGTTTGTTACATGGAAAATTTAGTACCAAATAAGGAAAAGATGTGTTTCAGCTTTCCTGAGTATGATATAGAACATTAAATACATATTTAGCCTGGTTTGGGATTTTTTTTTCTTTTGCATTTCTAGACATTTGTTGCTTTCTAAAAACTGTCCATCAGTCTTTCTTGTTAAGTAGAATTCTTCATCTTACTAATGCAGAAAGATTTGTTAATTTGCATTTCAGTTTTGCCATTATATAAATATGCAAACAAGACAGCCTAATAAAATAGTCTTTAAAAATGCATACATATATCTAGATATATGCACACACATATATCTATAGTGTATCTCTTTTTCCTATAACCCAAGTACTTTGCTGTTTAAACAGACTTTTAATTAGTTAAAAATTAAACAATTAATTGTTTTCTGTTTTACAAGCTGTGGGGAACATATATTCTTCATAACTAGGTAATTATATTAACTAATATTCACAGTTGTAATGACTGTGTAAGGTTGCCTGTCTCACTTCTGTGCTACCAGTTCATTTGCTTCCCAATAATTTTAAAAAGTGAATCTTAAAGAGAAGGGGAGGCTTTTTGTAATGTTACCTATCAAGCACACATTCATTGCATAATTTTCGTGTCTTTAAAAGGCTGATGCATAAGTGGTTGCTTATGAGGAAGTAATTTCCAGAAAGCTTCTAAAGCATGAGTAAAAGAAATGTTCTTCTTCCCTTCCTCCGTAGTGTTCAGTGTGGATTGCAGCACGGTCGAGTGTCCTCCTGTTCAGCAAGTTGTTTGCCCCCTGGATAGCTATGAAACACAAGTCAGGCTGACAGCTGATGGCTGCTGCACCCTGCCCACAAGGTTGGTGTCTCGATGGCTCAGTATTTTTAACTTTTAAAATTTCAATTTTAAAGGCAATTCAAGTGCTGTAAATACAGGATAAAAATGCATACTTCTGTGACAACAAATGCTGATGCTTAATAAAAGCTACATGAAGTAGGTTATACCAGTCTGATGGAAATACAGAATCTTGTATTTTTAAAGCAGGAAAAAAAGTCTTCACTGTACAAATGCATGAAGTAGGTTTCTGCTAAAATTATTTGAAGAGTTCATGCCTCTAGATTGACTTTCAAATTAATTCAATTTAATTTCAAGTTAATTCAATTAATTTTGCAAAAGTTAACTTTTGAAGGTGTTTGATGGTAAGGATTTAAGTGATGGAGATGACAGAAGACATGCTAGAAAAAATCTCATATAGGTAAAGGAGAAACAAAATCTAATTTTTTGTATGACCACTTTAAAAAGTGAAAGATGGAACTCTGGAACTGTAGGGGAATGGAAATTTCATGTACTTGCTTGCATTTTACTTCTGTTGTTGTTCAAGTAATTATAACTTATTGCTATTAAAATAATAAGACCATTTTAGAGTTGATTATGTTCCACAATTATGCACCACTGTGTTTTTACAAAAACTTTCCCAAAACCTGATTCATTAATATGCCAAGTAAGTATATACTCAAGCAAAAATTAACATAAATTAAAAGGTTTTACACCAGAAAGAAAATTTTTCTGGTAGATGCAGCTAGTTGGCTTACTTAGTGGAAAGTCTTCGCAGCCGTAGAATATTGTCATGTTCTTAAGCCCTTGTGCAAAGTCATAAAAAATTTGCAAAGAATTTAGAAAGTAGAAGATGACAAATTTTGTATAATCAAGGTTGCTCCTTTGGGTGCACATTTACTGTGTCATCTTCTTTAAAACTGTTGTTTCATATGTTGTTGACATATTGCACAGTCTCTTATTGCATGGAGAATCAAAGATACTTCATAAAATTAGGGCAGAGAAAGAGATATGGAAAATATAATTTTATGCCCTAGTCCTGCTTCTTAAAATTTCAAAATATATTTCTAAACTTGACAGATTTTATTTGTAATTGTAGAATACTTATAGTAGTCTGAGTCGTCTTATCCTTACTCAGTGAATGCTGCAAACGTTATTTAATTCAGAGTTGTTTTCTTTTATTTTCTTGTTTTCTGAATTTTGTATACCAGAACATGGTATGGATTCTCAGTATCCTCCCTTTATTCTTTGACATATTTTCAGTAAACTTCCTAGGAAGTGCAGTGATGTATTAGTTCAGAGCTGGCCTGGCTGACTGGGACTGTGTAGGAGTCTGCAGATTTTATACAGTCATCATACTGCCATTATTGCAAATAGAGCTCAGCACGTTCAAGACAACTAGAATAAAATGTTGCTAAGGACTGTATTCAGAAAGATAGATTATAAAGTCAAAGAAGCAGTCACAGATTAATATTTCATACATATAGAGTTTAGATTAACGCTTAGTAACATACATTAGAAAGATTAGTGGTACATTTTTACTTCAAAATTCGTTTCAACTTGTTGGACTAAAAAATGATACATAAACCAAATTATTTTTGTTTCACAAAAGTAAAATTATGTTCTATTTTTATGCAGTCTAATATAACTTGTGGTTTGATTTTTCTAGTGCTTGGGTGAAGGGAATGAAAAATATCCACTTTATTCTTTGTCAGTGATAACTTCAATATTCCTTCTAACAGGAAGTATAGAGTACCAAGAAAATAAATCTTCATTTACTTCAGAAAAAATGCCAGTTTGAAATATCTTCTATTTCTAGTACACATGTGTGAACTGACCTTAAATAAAACACCTACAGCAAGCATGTTCTTGAAAGAATCTTTATTTTGTTGAGAATGTTTTAAGTCGGGTTGCTGAGTGCTAACTGGTGTCTGAAGTGTCCTTGTCTGCATGTCAGTGATGAAACCAGTCTTCTCTTCTGCTCTGCACAAAGGTCCCAATTGTACAGGCAGGTTTACAGCATGTGAATTATTAGATAATTGTGAATTCCTGAAGCCTCTTTGAAATCAACAGTTGTGCATTCCTGGGATCAGAGTTTAACAAGAGATCAGAGCTAGGATAGATGAGTACTTAGCTCCTGGAGTCCTAGGATCTGATCTTATGATCGAAGGGGCTTTTGTGTTAATACCTCTGCCCTCCCTGATGCATAAAGCTGCAAAATACCTCCACAACGATCATAACCTAATAAGTCTGCAGGCAGGTAGAAACAATTGTAGGTGTCTTGTGACATATTTTAATGAAATTAAATTTCACAAGAAATTTTTTAATTTCATGGCTCAGTCTACATTGCTGTATATTGTTATTATGTGGGTTGCTATTTGGATTGCCTTAAATCAGCCAAAGCAATAATACACTTTTTAAAGGAGTAGGTGGGAAGGAAAGAAGTAAAACTGAATCTGGGAGCTATATGGTCATCTAGATGCTTTATATGTTGTGTACCTCCTAGAAATATATTTAGTTATTTTGATTTTTATGTACTACTGTGCTTCTTAAGGAAGACTGTGCCATAGTCATCATTCATGTGCTGCAAGCAAAGATTTTATATGAAGGGGACGTAAAGGAACAGAGACATGGGGATAATAGAAAAGAAAGCTTTGAAAAAGATTAGAGGAAAGAGAAGTACATGTATAAAAAGAGAAAACAGAAAGGGAAGCAAAGTGCAGTTACTTGGAGCATGAAAATTGAGCCATTTGATACCCTTTATAGTTGAAAAGTCTCTGTGAGACTTGCATCTCAAAATTATAGAAAAAAGTGTAGATTTATGATTTAATGAGTCTATGGTAGGAAAATGGGATGTTTTTCCTTAATTTCAAAATTTCTTAATAAAATATTAAGAATTATGAAATATCCCTGTTGCCTTTTCTGCAATTCAGTTTAGAATCACCTAAGTGCATATCGCATCACTTTTTCATTGTTAGAATTAAGTTCAAAAGAAGTGGCATTGTATTTTTTCAGTGTACATTTGAGAATCATTTATTAAAAGCAGAGACATTGTTCTATAAAGTCATGGACTTTAGACAGTCATTTAGGCTTCATGAAATTGTGTTTTTAAGGCTCTGAACTCTTTGAAGATCATCTTTGATGATCATCTGTTTAATTTACTGCCACTGAAATAAAAGTGTAATACAAGCAGAACCAGAAAGCAATTAAAGGAGATTGCCATAGTTAAGGGCAGATGACATGTCACTGAGCTGTTTAACAAGTAGATGATAATTTCACATACAGTAGGAGCAGATTCTGCCTCACATTTTGTTCTTGGTCTGTTTCTTGTACATAATATGCTAGGAAAATGGAGATCCTTAAATCTGATGATAAACTGGCATTTCTTTTGTGAGCAAACTCTTGAATGCTTATTCATAACAATGAAAACTCCTTGAGCAATGCCAGGGGAAAAGTGGGAATAGTAAACATCTGAAACCATAAATTTTTGTTCTTGCACTCAGAGGTTACATTTGTGTCACACTGATTTCTAATGCAGTGGTTCAAACAGAACAGAACATACTGATTTGGCATTGACATCAAAATACCACTTGCTTCAGCTTTCATCAGGCTGTTATGAGACACTTATCTTAAATTTCAAGCAATTATGTTAGGAAAGCTGAATGTTTGGAAAACAGGAAAACAGCTATTATGTTAGAAGAGCTTAGAACAGTCTGTCTCTGGTCTTGGTAAAGATGCTTGCTACTCCAAGGAGGTCGTTGAACAAAAAACGTATTAGAGCTCTTACAGAAAACATTACTGTAGTTTTTTTAATGTAAGTTTGTGGTCTTCTATTAGAAAGTTGAATGTGATGAATATCAAGTTTACAGAATTTGTTCTTGTCAGATGTTCCCAGTTTTTCCTTTTGTAAATGAAGTTTCTTTAAATTTTCAGATTCCTTTGGGGATTTATTTTTAAGTGTAAAAATCCTTATCCTGATTATTAACAACTTATATTGCATTTGTACATGTTTCATAAGATTTTTACAACATAGTATATGTCCTGTTTGGATAGCTTTACACCAAATATTTTTTTATTATCTTTTTCCTTTGTGACTATTGTCAGAATAAATTGGAAGTTTAGTCTTTATTACGTCTCTGCTTCTTGCTACTGTTTTATACCCCTGCCTCTGTGCTGTCATCTGTTAGAGATTTGGTAATTTCAAGATTTATTCAGTGCTCTGTTCTCACAGATATTTCACACACACACTCCTTCCCTCACCCCCAGCTATTCTTGGTCAGTCTTTTCATAAAATCAGATAACCAAGAAAACTCCATAGAGAAGAGTGAGATGTTAGCACCATGCCAATATTTAAAAAGAACAAAACCTAAGCAATTAAATCTGGTTGTCTTGTTATCAGTTCTGAGAGAAATAGTGGGAAAACTGATAGAAGGTTGAATTAAGGATTAAAGGATGTAATTATGGCTAGAAGCAACCAATGTTGCTGGAATCTGATTTTGTCTTCTGAAGATACTAAGCGTGCCTTAAAAACTTGACCATCAGAGTGTCTTCCTTTGCAATTTCTGTCTTCCATCGTCACTAGTCTTTTTTAAATTGGATTCTAGCTTTCAACAATACAAACAAACAAATGAAAAACAACTAAGACTTTTAAATTAATATTATCTCACAAGTTTTACTTTATAAAATGGAAATGTACCCCCTTCCCCAAACTACTTAATGTTGAAGGAACATTTCCCACACCTTCCTTGGATTTTGGGAGTGACTCAGTCTTAATGAGTCAGCATCATTGTCCTTTAGCCCCCGAGAGGAGCTCTTGCAGCATATGCATGCTGGCTTGAATACCTTGCTGATAATATAGGATATAGTAGTATTCTTCTGAGCGGAGAGGAGAGAAGCATCCCATGTTCACTAAATCCCAGTAATAAGTTTGCTTCACACACTACTTAAAAAAGCTCACACCTGAGGTATGTTCTAGATTCGAAAAAGTTCAGAAATAATTGATACATGTTTAGCTATCAAAATTTCCAGTATTTTATTTTCTACCTGAGTCCTAACTTTAAAAAAAGCAGTTTCAAGAATGATTTAGTGGGATGAGAAGAAAAAGCAATTTTAAGTTGAGCATAACAGGAGCAGGTAGATTTCATATGCCAGAGAAGTGATTAAAAGCTTTTTACAGATGCAGTCTTGCAAGATTGGAGCCCAAAAGGCTTGGGCTTGATGAATGAGCAAATGAAGACACTTTGAATTGGACCATTTCACTATCACTTAGTTACAGATAGCTGAATGGCATTAAAAATGCAAACCTCTCGGTTGGCTCAAGTAGCATGAAGGAGTAGGATTGTATTTGTATTGTTTAGAAGAAAACCTCTTGAAAAATTTCTTCAACACATTAGTCATAGAATTCCTTTTTCCCTGTTTAATAGCCTTTGCCCTGTCATTTTTTCCCTGTGTGTGGCTAAAATATATCAGTCTGGGACTGCTGTGAATGGCAATGCCACCATTAGGTCTGCAGTATGATAAAGAAGTGAAATGTGCTTGGTCAGCAAATCCAAGTGTTAAGTTTCTGGATGATAAAATCTTGTTTTACATTTTCATCATCTATTCAGCCCCATTGGAGCATCAGAGGGGCAATTAATATGTATATTAATTTAAAAAGCAGCCCAGTTTTTCCCCCCACCCCAAAATTTTAAATACTTTCATTTTTATACAGCTCATGAAAATTAATAATATCTTGATGTAGTAGGAAATAGTTTTTTAGATAAGGTTTAATTTAAGCTATATCTGGATAGAAATGGAATATAACTTGGAACAGAACTAGACTAGAATTTTCTATCATATTTAATTAATTTAATTTCTGACATAGTAGGAAGAAGAGTAAATCTACAAACATGTACTTCACTTTAAGGATCTTCTTAAGAGAATGCTCTTTTTTCTATCTTGTACTAAAATATTTTTAACATGTGTGTGCGTTATTTAGCAGTTCTACAGGCATTAAGGCTAAGTAGCAATCTAGATTAGGAATCTAGCACTAAAATTTGTATATATCATTGCTGAATTTGTTTAGATTCCAAAGGAAGAAATTACCTATTTCGTTACTTTTAATCTTTTGTTTCTAATAAAAACTTGTGTTGTTTTAGGCATATTATAGATGCCACTTGAGAAATTCACCATTAGCAGTTTCACTTGTATTTTCAGAAAACCTGCAGATATGTTAAAAGATATACTGTCTTTTCATGTAAGTGAATTGAAACAAGGGTCCTTTGGCAGATGATTATGCAAAAATCAAAAATCGCACCTCTTTAGAGAGCATTTAAATTTATGTAGAGTTAGTGTAGTGATAGGACAAGGGATAATGGTTTTAAACTGAGAAAGGGTAGATTCAAAATAGATATTAGGAAGAAGTTTTTCACCATCGGGGTGGCAAAACACTGGAGCAAGTTTCCTAGAGAACAAGTAGATGCCTCATCCCTGGGAGTGTTCAAGGCCAGCTTTGATCAGCCTGGTCTAGTGGAAGATGTCCCTATACATGGCAGCTGTTCCATGATTCCATGATCTTGTATCCTCCTAGATGACTTTTTCCAGTAAGCTTTTACTGTACTTTAACTGCTTTTATGTCACATGGACATGTTATTATTGTATCATATATTGTGTCCACAACCTGTCACAGCATTAGACCTACCAGCCAGGGTTGTGTATTTCATGTTACACCAGTGTCTAGGCAATCTAGTGCCAGCAACACAAAAATCAGCACAGTTGTTTTCTTCTCATTCTGTGTCAGCCACCAGAATCATAACTGGGAAGTCTATTGTTAAAAATTCCCTTTTAAGCTGTTATCAAATATATTTGCATTGTCTTTGAGAGTACCCATACACAACTAGTTGGATCTGGCATCAGCTAGTTTTTATTCTGAGATCTGTAGAGGTGGCCTTTGAGTCCATGATTAACTTTGCACCTATCCCATTTAGTAGGAAGAGTATTGTGCACCCATTCTGTTATTCTTCTTAGCTTTTTGGCTGTTTTAGTTCTCTATGTCATTCCTTGTGATTCTCACATTTGTCTAGATTTTCTTAGGTCTTCCTGTCTTTGGAAGACCTTCATTTTATGATAATGTTTTGGTGTTCTGTACAGCATTCACTGCTTGGATTTCTTCAACCTTCTTTAGAGGACAGTCATGGTTTTCCAGCAAGTGTAACTTTTCTCGTTTTCCCTTGTACCAGTCACCTCTCTTAAGCAACTTTTGCTGATACAGAGGTCTCCCTTGTATTTGTTCTAGAATTTTAGATCCTTCTCCTCCACCCATCTCATCCTCAAGAATTGGTATCCAAGAGAAAGTGGTTGTGGATCCCAGTTCTTGTTAAAGGAAGGTTCAGCTGGAAGTGGTAAGACCAATTATGGATCCAAGACCTGTATCTTCCTGAGACTTCTCTTCAGGGACTGGCTCCTGAGTAACCTGGGTAGCTGGATCAAAGGTCTGTGTTAAGGACTCTGCAGAAGCTTTTTAATGCCTTCAGTTCTGTAATCAGCTCCTTAGAAACTCTGGTTTCTAACCCTGGCCAACTTGCTCAGGTTGTTTCTCCTGCACTTTGACTCTAGCAGACCACTTTGCCATCTCAATTTCTTCAGTACTGTGGTGGTGAAATGCTTGGTGTTGAATTGGACACTCTGTTCCTTATCAAAGAGGCAGGTTTATATTGGAGGAAAGCTCTACACTGATGACAGCTGAACCCGTCCCTTGTTCAATTCAGGCTTGCAGTAGGCATTTGTTTATGGTTGATGACTAGAACACTTCAATTTTTTGGAAGTTTCAGAATATCTGAAAATATGTGTTTAGGCACTTTCACTTTAGTCTTTAAAATCCTAACAAGTTAGGAAATGGTGAATGTTTTTCTCAGGAAAACCATTTTGCTTCATTCAGGTCCACTGAGATGTTCAGTTGTGTTTACCGACTGCACTGTACTGAATATCCACAAACAGCAAGGGTAACAGGGCATTACCCTTTCTAGGTGACCCATGTTTCATGTCTGTCTTCTCCTGATGCCTTCCAGGAGAAGTAATAAACTGCTGAACTCAGAATTCAAGCATTCCCCTTTTTCCCTATACAGCTGCCTCAGGAATTCCCATGTGTTCTCAGTGTGATGGTAGTTATTGCTGCCTTGGCGTTGAGCCTCACCATGTGGGTTGTTTTGGCCAGCAACCATATTTTCCTGAAGTACACAAATGAGGAAAAGATGATGTCTCGGTTGGTTGTTTCTTTAAAGCCTTGTCAGTAAAACAGAAGCTCTTGAAACACAAGATATTTCAGGAGCCTGATGACTGACTCCTGAGAGTCAGAGACCTCAGACAAGGAGAGGAAACATGAGAACCTTTGCAGAAGAAATAGCATGTAAATCTTTTGCAAAAGAAGCATTGTAAATACAGAGGTCCCTGCTTGCATCTTTTATAAGATCAGCATTTTGTGCCTGTATGATCTGTTAAAAATACATCCGTGGTCTTCCTCTAACTTTTAGGAAATATTGAATTGGAAAACCTGAAAGACAATGTCACCTAAAGGAAGAAGCACATTTTTCAAGAGCAAAACAAAAAAAACCATTTGCACTGGGGGAGGAAGTATCAGTGATAACTATGCAAGGAGTTTCCTTTTTTATAAAAGGTATCTTTAGTACTCTAATCTGACCATGAGCTGAGTTGATGGTATATTTACTTCTCCCCTGTGAAACTTGGAAAGAAATTTTAAGCCGGATAAATTGAAGTGACTCCTAATTGTATCTACTTTTAGGTGGTGTTTTATGCTTGAAATTAGAATGCAGTATCTATGGAATATGGGTTTGTTTCCATTCTTTATAATCAAGCTAGTGTTTGAACTCTTTCAGCTTATAATAAGCTGGTAGATATGTCTTTCTGTTTCAATTTTTGTTTACATACAATTAGTATGTACCTTGATCACACTGCATATTGTTTTTCCTCTTTCTCCTGAGACTCCCCACTGTGTTTTGTTTCATTTATTCTACTTAATCAGCTATTAGCTTGTTTGGAAATTGAATAAGTGATTTGGTTGAGAATAATTTCTGACTTGAACAGGCAAATTTCTGTTTTATCACGGAGATCAATAATGTCTGACTGTTGTCTTCAGACTCACAAGTGCACAGATGTCTGGGTAGACCCATGTACATAATAAAGCAATAGAATTATAATTTGGATGCTTGCATTTTAAAAGGGAAGTAGATATGAGAAATCCCCAGCAGTTTCCAATGGTACTATTATCTTCCAATGGCAGATGATAATATTAACATTTCAGAGGTTATATGAAGAGTGTGAAGTTGTGTTTCCTTTAGAAATAGTGGGAAAATATCACATCAGAGTTCAGCAGCCACAAATTCTGCTTCTTTCTTCCTTCTCAAATTATTGGATAATTAAAAAGTGTAACTGAAGGTCATGGACCATTTTAAAATGGAAAGTAGTTTCTCACTGCTGTTCTTTGAAATGTCATTGGTGAATTTCAGTCTGGTTTCTGCAAGTGTTACTGTTCTTGCATGCATGGTTTCTACTACACAGAAGGGGTCTCATTGGTTGAGTGGAGTTGTTTGGTCTCAAAACCACTCAGATTTTGAAGCAAATTTTGGTCTTTGTTTTTTTTCAAGGTCAGATTGAATGGGACTCTGAGCAACGTGATGTAGTTGAAGATGTCCCTGATCATTGCCAGGAGTGGGAGTGGACTAGACGACCTTTAAAGGATCATTTCCAACCCAAACCCGTTTTTTTTTTTACCTTCCCTGAACTTGCACAGAATTGCCTTCAGGGATTTGAGAAAGGCGTTTATTAGCATAAATGGCATGGAAAAACTGACATGAAATAATTATTAGGGGTTGGTTTGGTCTTGAACTTAAACAGTCAAATAAATCAAACAGTAATGAATTTTGGAGAGATTTGTGGGGGGTTTTGCTTTTTTCTTAGTTTTCAGGGGTTTTTTTGTTCATTTATGGCAAAACCACCTCTGATGGTTTAGTTGTAGGGAGATATGCAATTCAGGAGTAGGAAAGTTTGGAGTTACAGGGATATGGAAGTTTATGAATTACTTATAAAACTGTTGCCTGTAAGTGATTTTTGACCAGAAGTCCTCAGGAGTTGTGTTTTATTTGTAAGAGGATCAGATATTTATAATTCCTCAATAAACAGCAGTTGAATAAGAAAAGGAATAGCTTTTCATAATATCAGAAAACTGACGTTTGTATAACATCTTAACTAGTACCTTATTTTTAGATTTGAAATGTTTGTTATATTATGAAGGCTGAAGCTGATAAACGTAAAAAAAAAAGTAACTGAGGTACACAGTGGTAAAAACCATGGAGACCATCAACAGAAAAAAGTACCTGCTGGTGCAGCAAAATGTAAGAAAAATACAGGGTTGAACTAGTTAATGTTGTATTTTATCCCATATACTGATGAATTCCAAAGGGTCTATACATTTATTTGCGTGCTTGAAAAAAATCAGCACACTTGAAAAGTCAGTGCATTTGGCCACTGGTTGTATGCCTACTGCATCTCTGACATCACTCTTTTGTGACTATCTTCCTCTTCTGCCTCGGCCCTCAGGGAAACAGAGGAATTGATTTAATATTAGTCAAAGGATGAAATTAAGTTTTTAGTCAGATGAACTCTTTAGATCCTCATCAGCCTTGGAATCTACTTGGTGTAAATGTTGATTTTTATGACAACTTCCCTGGCTTAGCATCTGTTTGCTATTTCCTAATGCTAATAATATGCAAAAGATGCACAATAAAAGTTCCCTTTCATGGTATCTTTAATTAACAGCTAGATAGTTGCCTTTTGTAATATTTAAGAGCCCCCTGTGTATAAAGATTACTATATTCATGGAAAATTCACTGTTATGTTGGATGTTTCTAACAATATCAAGATTTTTAAAAGGAATTCTTACTTGGGAGCACACAAAATTTGATTTCTCAAGAAGTAAACCCTCTGAAAACTTAAAATAGGAAGAACTTCCATATGAGTATAGCAGTGATGTAAAACTTCTGAGCATTTGCAAGCAGTCTCATAGTAAGTGTTATATGCAGTTTCCATAGCTTTTCTGTCATCTCTCTTTAGAGGTTTATTATTGATCTTTGAAATAAAATACTGAAAGATTTCCATGAAAAAATTAATATTTTCATTACTGATTTTTCTGAATACTATCTTTAAAACCAGAAGGGCATGAAATAGTGATACTGAATTAGTGATAGTGAATCCAATCTGTCTGACTGAATATTTAGGAAAATTCTAGTTTAAATTCATATATGGAGTTGTCCCAATGGCTTTAGCTTTGCCTGCAGTACAGGCAATGGCTTTGTCTGCTTAACTCACATTGTGGATTCAGGTGTGAATAACATGGAAATAATTCTTCAATAATTTCATGAGACTGCTATGTCAATATTTAATTTTGCTGTATCATCATTGTTATATCATGTGTTTGATGGTAGCCAGGGTCTCACAGTTAAACTTTTCTTCACCACTGTCAAGCTTTGATAATGCTTTTCTGAAAATTCCTGCTTTCACAGTATCCTTAAGTAGTTATATTATTAACACATCTTTAGAAGTTTTATCTACTACACTGACTAATATAAATGTTAATAATGTTAATGCAAATTGTACTAGATTGCTGCAAAGGAGAAAAAAAAAGTACTGTGATAAAATCTCCACAGGAATGTGATGTATGGCTCAGGAATGCTTTTCTCTAGTCTCAGTGCTTTAGACTTTAATTTTGTTTTGATCCTCAAAGTAAATATCCCTCTCATCAATACACCCCTGCCTCAACCCTCCCATTCACTGACACTAAATCTTTTTTTCCAGGGTGCCTGTTCTTATTTTCATAGCCATTATGCCTTGTGCCTGGAGAACTCTTTTGATCCTACCATCAAAACAGCTTTTCTGAAGCTAAGCAAGCCCTTCTCTCTTTAAATCTGTTTAATAACAGAACTAAATGAACCAAGATAATTGGATTTGAAGTAAAAGTTGTCATTTACAAGTATTCAATTTGATTTTTTTTGTCTTCTTCCTTTTCCTTTTTATACTTTTGGGGACGTAAAGAAAAAGGCGAAGTAATTATATTAAAAAAACCCCATTATATTATTATATATTATTATATTAAAAAAAACAACAAAAATCAGACGAAAACAACCCCATCACCAACACTCCTCAAACATAAACTAAACTGGCAATGAACTTAAAAACTGATTTTAAAAATCAGGCCATTTATATTACTGAAGGAGTCACCTTCCTCAATCTATAAAGCATTGGTTAATGTATATCATCTCATTTCTGCTTTTTTGTATACTGAAGATTGTCTTGCTCAGTTGTTGATATTTCTAGGATTAGTGTTGTTGAGGAGGTTTTTCTTAGGGTGATAATTTTTTGGTTTTGGGTTGCATTGGGATTTTTGGATTTTTTTATTTGGTTTTTTAGGCTGAAGAACTGGAGATAATTCCTTTTGTCAGTCAGGTTGATTCTGTATTTGCACAATTTAATGCAGCAAACCTCTTCCTTGGGATTCCTGGTTCCTTCCAGGCCATGCCACCACCTTTTCAGGTGCCATAAAGGCTCTTGCATCACTGTTGGATTCTTCTTTGTCTTTCTGGGCTCTCTTGTAAGGTAATGCTGTACTCTGGTGCAGGACTGTTCTTCCTTGTTAAAAGGACATGTTCTTGGCTTGGCTGGAGTGCTGGTGTGGTAGTACCATGCCAAGAGGTTTGTTTCCTTGCAGCCCTTGCCAGTAAGCTGTGTCAGGGGCAGATGCTGGGTGCCAGCATCCTGGCACCTCAAGTACTGCCCTCCCTTCTTTAATGCTAGAACTTTGGGATGCCACAATGCCATTTGATGTTGCAGTGGTGTCGCTGCAGGCCATGTGAAAGAAGTTGCCCTACAGTGCAGTGTTCCCTCGGGGCAGGTTTTCCTGTAGCAGCTTCTGCTGTGGCTGTTTTCCCTAGGCAAGCTCCAGTTATGGGGGGAGCAGCTCAGGACCGGCCTGGTGCCTCCCTGAACAGCAGTCTGAGCAGCTGAATTTTACAGAAATTAACCTGGGAGGGACCATGGCCACTGTCAGCAGGCTTAACTCAAACTGACCTGCTGAACTTCCTCAAGCCTAGTGTTCCATTACCAGGGGTAAGATATGCACAGGGGGAATGCTGCCTGTGGCAGAACACAGAGCTGGGCTGCAGCTTCTCTTCCATCCATCCATCCCTCAGCTCCAAAAAGCACTTCAGAAAAATCTAGTTCTATAAAGCTCATCTTGCTCTCTTGCTGAGAATGGGATCACTTATTCTGAATTTCCAGATGTTGTTTTGGCAGCGTGACAGCCATGCTCAGCTACCAGAATTCCTTGGGTTTCTTTCTGACGGACTTCTGTCTCCAAAACAATGTTTTCCATGCTAATAGCCTGGACAATGGTCAAAGGTTTTCCTAGCAGAGCTGGCTGAAAAGAATGCAGGCTAATTTAAAGTCCATCTGATATCATTTTATACTTTGACATTCTCCTATGCACGGATTATGTTTTAACCAAATGGGAAGTCAATTTATAAAATTTTGGAGTGCTGAAGTTTTGTTTGCTTGCACTGTGTGTATGCAAAACTTTTATTACTCTGAATAAGAGGGAGTCTTTTCTGCAAAAAAGAATGTTAGCTCCCACCAATCTTTGAAATATCTCTTTCATGCCTTTATATGGAAGATTGTCCTATCTTAAGTTATTTAAAGTGGTGATTCATAGTTTCTTGTGCTTCAGTTTTGTGTTTTGGGTTGTTTGTTTGGATTTTAGGTTGTTGACTGGGAAAAAAATGAGGGGGGTGGAAGTACAGGTTATTAACCTAATCATTTAATATTGCAGTTCTATGAGTTACAAGGAATGTAAGACAAAAAGAAAGAAGATACTTCTGAGAAAGCTTATTGTGAAGACACTAGAACTAAGAGTGTTAATTTTAACTCATGAAACTTGGAAAATCAAAGTCCCCAACTATTTTCCTAATGTGTGCTATTTTCTCTGAATTTTCAGGAAGTTTGATCTACCTATTTTCCCAGAGGTCATCAGGATGTTGAATATAGGGTTATTGAAGTGAAACTTCAATTTTTATTTAGACTTTTAATACCACTTTCAGATTGTGTCTGCACTTTTTTATTGACATTTTTAAAAGATTTTTTCTTTTTCATTAGTAATATGTAGGTAGTCATTTCTGGGTTATATTCTTCTCAGAAAGGAAAAGCATCTTTCAAAACAGTCTGCTACACGGGTTAAGGTACAAATTCCATGAATCCAACAGTGCTGATTTTTCTTTTTGATAGATTACTAGAGGTCATCTTTTTTCTTTCCCCCCCATCTTCTTGTACTATTGGGACAGAAAAAGTGAGAGATATTAGTAATTCTGTAAAATTATTCAGTCATCTTAAAGGGAAACTGCTGTCACAAATCCTTTGGATTTTTTGATCACATGTAGTAGAAGCCATAATGTCTTTTTTTCCTTCCATATCTGTGATGACAAACAACACACAGTAAAGAAAATAATTGGATTCCCTCTGTCTTTGTATTACAAATAAGTTGAGAAGAAAATGTCACAAGCAAAGGTGGGATAAATAAAACTTTGATTTTTGTACTCTTACTTTTTTGTTTAGTCCATTATCCTTTACTGTTATGGGAAGCACAGTATTATTAAAAAACAAACAAAAAGCCAACCAAGTAAAAAAAACCCACCCAAACTAACAAAAAAAAAATACAATACCTTCAAATGCCTGCTTTAAAGCTGTTACTATACTGTAGTATATATATGCACATAAAGTTAAATTGCTTCACTTTATCTTGACTTATTTAACATTATTCGTGAAATGGATTTTATCTCTTTGCAGTTACATGCTTCTTTAATGCAGTATTTTAAGAATCCTTTTCAAATAGTTTAGTAGAGGTTCTGTGAGATTCCTTGACTTGTATTTCTTGCAAACGTCCTTTTGAGTAATACCTTACACTGGAGAATATAATAATTTTATTTAACACGGATGAGATTAAAGGGAGAGATATTAAAAACCTATCTGAGAGGTGGTTCTTCCTCATTCACTGGATGCTGATCTGAGATGAAATGCCTGTTGGGCAATTAAGGAGACATGCATGGCAGAGGAGAACCAAACTTCTTGCTTTTTGAGCATAAAGAATAAGCAAATGCATTAAGGGCTGATGCTGCTTTTCACTAATGGGTTGTTTAATGTGGGGATTCTCTTAGAATACTTAAAATATTTGAAATAGTTATTAACAAGTATAGTTCTTATTTCTTTAACTCATATTTAAATTACAGGATCTTCTATTATAGAATCATTACTGCTTATCCCTATAATATGTCTATTGTTCAGGGCAAGAACTCTGTTAAATGTGAACTTATCAAAAGTCTTGAGAGTTTGACTTTTAAACTGTTGTGTAAATCATAAAGCAAAGAATCTGGAAGCAAACATGACTATTGTTTATCCACATTTTATATCTCTCAGTATGTTAGACTGTTTTCTTAAATAAGCAGAGAAGTACTACTTACATGGAGAAAGTAGTCATTTTAGAATGATCCAAAATTAACCACAATATTTAATATACCTAACTTCCCACACGATTTGACATCACATTAAATTGGTTTCCCCGTCTGCAAACTGTAGCACTATCAGCACCAAAAGAGAACTTCCAATTAATTTCATTCAGCTTAGATTTATTGAATCTGGTCTTCCTTTCTCTTTAATTTTTCCCAAGAACATGCTGGATATAACATGGATTCCTAATGAGAGAACACCTTTCTAATGAGTGAATGCAATTTCTGTTATTAGTATTTCATCAATTTTGGTTATTCAAGACAGAATTGGAGGAGAAGCTTTATTTTGCAAGTCTGGAGCACACAGTTACTACAGTTTTCAAATTTTTACACAGAACAGAAGAGCACTGTTGGTGTTGCACACTCCCACCTTTTTGTTTGCTTGACAGCCAACAGAGTTTGGATGGGTGAAAAGAACCCTTCAGATTGATAAAATATCTTGGTTGTTGAGTTAATAAAAAATTATTTTAAGAGACGAATATGCCAAAGCTGTAACTTGTGGTCTGATTTTCTGCATTTCTCTTGCTCATCCTTTCCCCTGTGCGTGGCTTCCCTTACTTACGGGTTCTCGTGGCTGTGGTCTGGTTTCAGGTGCGAGTGTCTCACTGGTCTCTGTGGGTTCCCCATGTGCGAGGCTGGCTCTGTGCCCCAGATCGTCTCGCGCGGAGATGGGACGCCTGGCAAGTGCTGCGACGTCTTCGAGTGTGTCAATGGTAGGTGGAACTTCCTCTTGCACCTCAGCAGGAGGGTTTTGTGTCTCTCTGGGGGATACTGGGCATTTGGCTATCGGTCTATGGGAATTAATTTTCTTGACTTTCATTCAGTAAGAAGGATCTGTAAGTTTGGGTGAATGATGTGTCATGCTGCTTTAGTTTCTGAAGCACTTTTGTCTGTGACTCAGGGAAATAACATTTTAGCAAGACTCCCTCACTGCATGTCTTTCATACAGTCTTTTGCCAGTAGCAAATACCAGAGGCCTTCTAGAAAAAGTGAAATTTTTGTTAACCATCACAGCTGCTTGTGGCAGCACTGTCAATGAAAGCATGCTGTTCAGACTATGGGGTTTGCTTTAAGAAACAAATGCAAAGAAATTTTTACCAGTTTAGAAATTAGGATACAGTGTAAGAATATATTTATTACAATTCTTTGCCTCCCAATCTAAATGTTTAGAAAATACTTTAAAACCTTAAATTTGTCACGCAAGTGACTCTTATCTGAGGACTGTTCTGTATATAGAGCTGTATGCTCTATAGAGTATATTCTGTGTATATGGTGAATTGTGAAGAACAGTATTTGACTACTGTTAAGAAGGAAAATACTCTTGAAGGATTGCATTATAATGTCTGACCATTAAAAATTACAAGCTGTCGCAGTATTTATTAATGAATATTTATCCAGCAATATTTGACCTTGTTTAGTGGTATGTGTATCAAACATTTGAAACAAACATTTACAATTGTCATTGCAAATGGAGAGAGATTTCTCCAGGAGAAGGTCTGTGTTATTTACACATAGCAGTATTTTAAATGCACAAATGCTGATTGAAAAAATAATAGTACATATAATGGGATATTATATTAAAAATTAAGCTTTCCTACATGAATAAAAGAATTTCTATCAGGAAGAATCACAGCTTCCTTAGCTTTTAGAGTAATTCTTTCAGTATTTGGGTAAGATTGTATAAATGCAACTTATCTACTTCTTGTTTATGTACATTAAAGTAATAATCATCTTTCTTTGTTTCATATTTCTTTCATTCTGTTCAAGTATCATTTCTGAATCTGATTTACCTGTGTGAGACGCCTCAATGCAATGTTTAATTTAGGATTTACTTTAGTAGTTTGAGCAAGGAGTATAGAGCCAATTACTGATACGATGTCTCATGCTAATTGCTTTTCTTCAGTCTGCCTCTTATTTGTGGATACTGCTGATAAAACTGTTGCACTAGATGTATTGTAGCAGGTGTGAGATGGAACTGTTTTAATTGCCCACTTTGTTGTTTTTTTTAATGGCATCTTCATGTCCTATTTCCTATTAGAAGTTGGATTCATTTTTCATTGGTAACAGTGTATTTGGACTGTCTTTAGCACTATTGCCCTGGGCATCACTGCCTTACTGTGTACTGTGGCTCAGTCCAAAGATCAAGCTAGTTTTGGATCGAGATTCCTTCTTGCCTTTCAGGCTTCCTGCACCTTAGTAACCTATGACTACAGAATAAATTGGAAGAAGAAATAGGAGTTTTTGAAAGGAAAGGGGTGCTACAGAGGGAAGCAGAAAGGGCAGATTGGAGAAAAATTAAGGTTTTTAAGTTTGCCTTATATATGTCCTTAAAAATCAGTTTTAATATATTCCAGGCTGGTATCAAAATTATCTTTAATAAGTCCCTCTTTAAAAAAATACAGTAATCCTGAGAAAACTGGTCAGAAAAGTTAAATACTTTTTTTAGAAAATCACATTTGTCATTATGTTACTTAATGCTACAATCAAATTTTAAAAATTAATGCTGTATAACGTGATTTTAAAGTGCTTCAAGCAAACTTCCAGGTGTAGTTATTAATGATGCTCCATTTTAGAAAGAGGAAATAGTTATAAACCTGAAGATGATAAATATTTTTAATAACAATCTGTGAGCAATCATGAAACTACTCTTGAGTGTGTGACATTTGTATTGTGTGGCATATCATTGGTAGAGAAGACGGAATAGTAATAGAAAACGACATTGCTTTATAATTTGGGTTTTTTCCAGTGCATTTTAGCATGTTTAGGTGGTTTTTATTTCAGGGGCAACTACTACAAATAAGCCCTCTAAAGCCTCTAAATTCCTAGGAAACTAATTCTGACAAGACCTTCTAGATAAATGTTTAATGCAATGACAAACTGGTACATGTGTGTGTATGTGTGTAATAAATCCCTACCATTACTTTTGTCAGTTTAAAATGAAGAGGGGGGGAAATGTTCTTAGTGAAACTGATAGTGAATTCAATATCCAGTTCTGGTTTTTTACAGTATTTTGAAATACTAACAAGTGCAGAGGAGATACAATTGATATTAGTAACAGATGGAGCAAATATCTTACAGTAATAGGCTTAGATCAATTTCTTTGCCTCATTTAAAAAAAACGCCTTCAAAGTAAGAAGAGTCAAATCTGTAAGATCTAGGACAAGCTGTTCTCAGCAGTGAGGGTGGCTAGCTGTTGGCATGAAATGCTGGGAGGATGCTGAATTCCTTATCTTCATCCTTTCCAATTAGGATTAGATGCCTTTTTAAAGCATGTGTTTTAATCAAATGCAATTTAATGAGTTTATAGATGGTAACTGGGGAAGTTGTATAATCAGCATTACCAACAAGTTTCATGAGTTACTTCTGTGTTTGAAAACCTCTGAAAACAAGCAAGAGGATGGAATAAAAAGGAAATGTATATACATTAGTATAGTTTTTCTGCTATTGTTACATCTATTAAATTAAATAGATAAAAGAATTAAATAATTCCCTTGGCAGTGGGGTGGAGCAGCCAGAAAGAATGCTGATAATCATTGCTTTAAAATAAGGGCATCCATTACAAATTAGTGTATGTAGACTGCAAAAAAACCAATTTATATATTTAGGTAACCGAAATGATGGTCAGAGTGTTAAAGCAGGCCAGACTTCTGCAATATTTATTGCAATTGTGTGCTAATGTGATAGATGCAGAATTATATGTTCACAGTATGGGTAGCTCTGCTGTAGCTGTAGAATAACAGTGTCCGGTGCTGAGGAAATAGTTAATAATGACTGCAAAATACATATCATGGAGAGAATCTGCAGTAAGTTCTCTTTGCTATTTGTCAACAGTTTGGGGATAGATCTGTTGTTCTTTTGCATGTTTTTCCTGGATTTTAATATTAAACTGATGTAGAAACTCTATATATATGTGATTTTGTGTGGTTATCTTTGTTACTGGCACACACTGTCTCAAACTAGATTTTGGTTAGTCTAAGAAAAGAATATTAATCTGTGGCAAAAGAAATTGCTATGGTAATTACGTCCTTTGCAGATTGTAATGGTGATGTTATTTGATTGTAAATACCGCGTGAAGTCAATGCACTAGTCTTTATTTTCCTACTTCAGATTGATATGGGGTGTGTCCGTATGTTTCACATCATATGCAATCTGCTGCTTCTCGTAGTTTATTCTGTAATTATATAGACATTATAAATCACCAAAATAACATTTATTCCTGCTTGGAAAGTTATCCTGGTATTTTCATTTAATTGGAGCTTGTTGTTAAGTAGCTACTATCTGTCCAATCTTTGCATAGGTCAAACGTTTTATAGGATTTTTTTAAAAAAAAAAAGTTTAGAAAATCCTGAGAACAACTTTCTTATTGGTGAGAAGAAAAAAACTGTATTGCAGATAGATTACAATAGTTTTGAGTGATATTTTAAACAACAGTTCTGTGTAGTATTTTAGACATCATGAATGTATGCAGATATTAGAGTATGTTGCATAAAGCTGTTATACTAAATAGACACATAAAGTGCTTTTTAAAGCACTGCTGTATTTAAATGATTTTACTGTTACAGTTAATGCTTACTGTCATCAGAATGTGATTCTTGTTCAAAAGGTCAGTCAATTGTAAAGGTCAGTTTTAAGGCATGCATTGATTCCTTCATTTTGAAGGGAAGCATCTTTGTAAGTAAAATCATTATGTATTTTTAAATGGTGGTAGGAATCAATCCAAAGTTCCTTTTTTATGTGATCAAGTTCCTTGTCATGATTTATCTAGGGTGAGTATTTGAGCCATCCCTGAGTGCACCCTGCCTGGTCCTTGGATATCAAAAATGAGACCTCAGACAACAATGATGGCTGAGGTCATTGTCAACATTGTCATTTCTTTCTGCTCCTTTTTCCTTGTCAGGAGAAAGGTCTTTACTGTTTAATTTGTAACTTAAACCTTGTGACTCTGTGGAACTGGTGGCAAAGTGTGATTTAAAATTCAATAGAGATATGATTTTGTCATTCAGCTGTGCTTAGATGGCTGGCTGGCTGTTTCTTCTCATCTTACATTCTTGATGACCATCAGAGCAAGCCCTAGTTTGTACATGTAATACAGTTTTAGCCTGAAGGAGACAGAAGTATGGATTGCTAAATTTAAATTTTTTAAATACATAAAATAGTATCACTAGAGGTATAACTGGTGCAACTAAATACATCACTGCTTTTTGCATATAGGAATCAGAGATTTGCACAGTGGTGTTCAGAAGTAAAGTTTTCAGGGAAGAGCTACTTCCACACCCAAATGTACTCATATCTGAGAAGTGTGAAGTTGGTATAATGGAAATAAGGCAATATGGGAAATCTATAGCAAATAATTTCCTCTTACTGTATGAAACTGAGCAGAGAGATTTTCAAAGAGATGGTTCTGCTGCCCTGTTTCAGGGAAAATGAGAGCCAGATTGCTTTGTTTAAAGGCAGACTATGCCAACTGCTGTGAAGTTTCCCCACTTGCACTTACCTGAAAACTGCTTTTCATCTGGAGAATACAAGATAGTATGTGATACGTATTTGGGGAAAATTGAGTGAGAGATTCCCAAGGTATGCAGTCTTCCAAAAACTCCTGCATTTTACAGAAGCTAGTTTCTTCTGATCCATACAAAATATATTATTCACCAGGACTGCTAATCCTGGTGTGCTGCTTTTACTCATGGGGGAGCTTGTAAGGAAAGAAAATTGATTCAGCATTAAATTACAAGCATCAACAAGTGAGTCTAAAAAGATTAAAAACTGCATGTGCAGCAAGAGTTCAAGTGCTAGGAAACAAGAGAGAGTATCCAAACTTGTCTGTTCTCTAATTAGGTATTGATGCATGGATCTCTTGAATGTAAGTTGCACTTAAAGCACATACAGACTGTGAGCTGTGCCTTGGAAATTTGAGAGAGCAATTACCCGGCATCCTGCAGCTGCTGCCTTCTGTCAGTCAGGGCTTTCACTTCTCAGTAAGTTTCCTTGAAAACAACTGCTACTTCAAAAATACTGTCAATTGGTTTGTGAAATATGATACATTACATGTGTGAGTGGTCCTCATCAATGTGCCAGCATGGTTCAAGGTCAGGAGGACCAGGCTGCCTTCTGCCATGGCCATGTGTGAGCTGTGATTTTAGAGGCCAGATCTGCCAAGGATGGCTGTAGAGACCCAATCCATTTCCCTGGGGGTTGAGGTGTGGACTTTCATTGCCCTATCCATTGAAAGTGGGACTACCTGGTGGATGCATGAAAATAACTAGCATTGAACCGGGAAGATCAACTCACACCTTCCCCAGGACTGAAGACTTTGACCCTTTCTGTACTGCTGGTTTAGGCTGTACTGATAATTGTGTGGTAGCACAGAAGTGACCTCCTAAATTGTAAGATCACTTGATCTGACTCATAATCAGTATTTTATAACTGTTTCTGTGACTTTTTTTTCCTCATTTGAGAAGATAAACTGACATAAAGGAGGCATTTCTATTTCCTTTGTGCCTTCTGGCTGTTTTCACACTTGCATCTCTATACAGTGGTACTGCATTGGAAGAGAAATTAAAAATCCTCTTTAATCACACTTCTTGTCACCTGTTGGTTCACTTGCTCCTCACAGCAATTGCAGATACATTATTAATCTCATGGTGCAGAAAAGGATAAATGTCATTCCACTAATTCTAAAAGAAATAAGAATGGCCTGTTTCTAAAGGGAGCATCAATGAATACTGAAAGGATTTGATGGGGAATATAGGGTCAGCAATGAAAATATTCACCTTAGAAGGAGGAATGAAGTCCAAGTGAAGTACCTCACAGGACACCATCTACCATGGAGTTCCCATTATTTATTGCATCAATCTTAGCAGTATTTATTGCACTTTCATTTAACTTACTTTATGTGTGCTCTAAAGAAATAAGGATTTGACCAAGGTAACAATCCGTCTCTGAGCGGAGAACTAAACAATGCTAATATAAATTGAACAGTACTGCATATTTCTCTTTGACCGTCCAAAACCACAGATTTCTGTGGTGGACTTCAAATAGGCAGTTGCTTAAAGAAATAAGATGCAAAATGCAGCTTGTGAGATGCAGAAGATAACAAATTGTTTGCTACAAAATAAGATTAACATTAAAGGAAGATAATCTGATACCAAAAAGGTGGCAGGATTTTGTTGTTGTGGGCTGAGGTTTGGTTTTGGAGTTTATTGTTTTTAATTCAGTCAGAACGCCTGAAAGGTATTTGAAAATCATGGCTAATCATGAGTTACAGCTGGATGAGAATTTGGTCTAGTATAATGAAAAAGTTGTCCAGTCTGCCAAACCAAGTCAAATGTTTTAGATCTCTGAACCTGTATTATACTTGCCCTAGTGAAATTGGGAAAAGTTTGTGAAACAATGCAAGTCATTACCAGTTATATTTAAAACAGAAGAGAAAAGGAAAGCACAGAAAACTGAAGGCTGGGCAACCCAAAATTCCAGGAAAAAATAGTCTGTAGATAAATTGATAAAAAAGATGGGGTAGGGATTTTCAGGACCACACCTGGATGTGAAACCAGACTCAAAACTCTGCGGTGATTCACTAGGAGTGGGAGGGTTGTTCAACTGAAGTAGAGACTGAGTGTTAAAAACAAAGTTATTTTTAAATAAAAAAGGGCAAAATCTATTTCACTTATTTCATGTTAGTTAATGAAACACAAGAAACTGTATAGATTCTGTGAAATTATATGACATATACAAAGAATATTAGATGTCAAATGGTGCAGTTCTTCCTGGGTTTAGGTTTTTTTAAAAAATTAAGTATATACTTCGAGTGTTTACTTTGGTGAAATAGTAATTTTTTTTGCCAAAGTTAATTGTCTTGGTAGACATATCTTTAGTAGTGTTCTGGTTCAGATAGTGCTGGATTTTTAAACTTGGACAAAGTTGCCAATACTTTGGAGGACAAGGCTAGAATTCAGTATTTTTCTCAAAGCATGGAAGATATGGCTAGACCTGTTTTAATGCTAGACCACAGCCTTGTGTTACAGGTTTGGAGATTTCCCCCCCCACCACTGCAGTTTTTAACTTCTCTCGTGCACTGGAGGCTTCTCACAAATGTCCTGGCAATGCGTGATGGGCTGTGCCAGTACCTATTAGTGGTGCTGTTTCAGATGGCTGTGCCCTGTTAACATGCCTATTGCTAAACTGATCACAACTTGTATTTTCCCCTGTGATGGACTCACAGAGACCACTGGGATTTAAGCACATTCCACTGTTATGAAGAGCATGTCTTGCTTCCAAGGATTGTGTGGCAATTTCATCAAAAAAATCTGTCACTGTTTCGGGCTTTTAGAGCATAGCCAGCACCCTCTGTGGCTCCAGCTCCCCCTTTGTTGTCCTGGTATTTTCCTGTAGTAGGACTGCAGGATGTTAAAAAGCAGCAGTACTTAATTTCTAGGAGTTAAGAGAAAGAAGGAGGGGACAGCCTTGTAGAAAGTCAAAGAAACAATCAAACACTAAAAAAACATGACCTGATGGAGAAAAATTAAAATTGAAAGGAAGGTGTACATTTTATTTGTAAGAGAGGATGTAGGCAGTGACACCCTGAGGTGTCCTGAGGATGAGTCCTCTTAGCAAGAAATTTATAACCTGGAGGACAGAAAAAAACTGTAGAACATGAGACCTCAAAGATGAGAAATGTAATGAAGCTTAGGGGAAACTTCCTTTTCTATTTGTTTGCTGTTTCTGTCTAAGTTGAATTACCCTTTCATGATTTTTACTCTGTTGCAGTAGATAAAACTGTGGAATTGTTTAATAGGTAGGTTTCATTTCCTCCATTACTGGTGGTTTTAAAGAAAATATTAAGACAGGGTATCAGATAGAGCTGAATTTGGGTTTTCTCAGCATCCCAGATATCTTTTAATTTCTTTTACAGACTGAAGTTGCCACAAAATAGTATTTCATTCCTTTAAGCTGTGAAAGTATTTTTAAGTAATTGTATAAATGAATGCATTCATTTACAAATAACAGTTACAGTTTTATTTTAATTCTGGTTTCTCTGCTTCTGGATGACCTTTTTAGAATGTGCAGGACCACACTCTCTGAAGAGTCAGAACCCAAATAGCTTTTTCTACCTAGCTTGTTTTTATATGCCTGCAAGGAAACAACAGCATACAGTTGTCCTATAGCATTGTTATGGGCCAATTCCAATGACATGTAACCTTCTCTTTTTTAAACTCTCTATCAACTCAGCTTTTGAAAAATGGAAAGCTTTTCTGTGTTTTGTTTATGTGGACAAAGGATTTAAATTTATCAGTTTCCTTCCCTTTCACTTAATATAAAGTTCACAGCACTTATCCGAGTTCATTCCAAGGCTTTGGTACAAATACTTCTTTATACTGAAGGAAAGTCTGAAGTCCTGGAATCACTAACCTTTTAATCTTTTAAACAACACAAAATTGTTTTGAATCTTGCTTCCAGTTTGGGAGAGCTGGAATTTCTGTTTCTGCAAAAGAAAATGCCCAAACTTGCCTACAGAGAGCTTATGCCCTGAAGCATCTCATGGGCTTGGTGTAACCGTGTGCAGAACTGCTGCCTCGCAGGGGATGGTTTGCCAAACTTGCATGTGCTCCTAAGCTGTTCTGTGTCTCTAATTAAAGAAAACAATAAGTATTAGGAAGCTACAGAAATCTCAATAACAGAAGTTTTACTTTGGAGTAGTTAGCCCATAGAAGTAATATGTGTTTCATTAGATTTACATGTAGAAGATCAAATACCTTTGAAAACTAATTTGGTGAAACAGATTGTGTCCCTTTGCAGTTCAGACTGGTGATAAAAGTTTGAGAAATGATCACTGTTTGTGCTATATGAGGCTGTGGGGCTTAGTGCCACCTTTTTGGGCTCTCACCCCAGAACAAAAAGGCCATGGCCATAGGATCTGTAGAGCTAAATTTGTGTCAGAACTATTTTTCTTTTAACTCTATGTCAGGAACTTAATGCCAAATCAAGTCAATTGTAGTCATGCTTGACTTTATATAGAAGTAGAGATGTCATTTGTTCTTCCACTGCCAGAAGAAAGCCATCTATCTCTCTGGGGACCATCCCCTCTGTCCTGGCTTCTTTCACAGATGGGCAGTTGTGTGTCAGTGCTTGGGCTGGATTGATCTTGTATTGCTGGGTTATCTGAGAGCTAGCAGACACTGAATTTATGTTCACAAAGCCATGGCCTGTGTCTCATGCCCATTGCTTTGTTGTGGTAGTCTGCATCACATACAGGATTTGGAGTCTCAGATATGTTTAACTGTTTTGTGCTATGAAGTTTTGGCAGTTTGAATTCCTTTGTGAAACACTTTAAGCTTGAAAAATCCTATCTGTAGTTTTCTCTTTTTTGGCAGAACAATGAATTCATGAATTTAGGAAGCGATGCATTTATTTAATGTTACCTTTATGTTCTGTTATCCTTTGGTGACTGTCAGATCAATAAGGCAATAAAACTGGCTCTTTAAAAAAAGCAACCAAAAAACAAAAAAAACAGGGAACTGAAAGATCTTTCAGCATATTGTGATGGAAGAAATGCATTAATATAATTTCACTGTGTGTTGCTCACTCTTTCATCAGGCTTCCACCTGCAGTATCTAAAGCTAGAGTTCTTTGTTTAATGCTTGTTTTGCCTTGACTCAGTCTCAAGACTGGATTCTTACAGATGGTTCTAACAAAAGTAATCCTTGTCTTGTAGCTGGATGCATAGGCTTGGGTCTATAGTTTAGTCTGGATATATATACTTACCATAAGGCTGGATGGTAAAAATACACACATAGTGAAATTCTACAGTGGTTTTCATTGTAGGAATAAAACATGATTGTTCCTTACAGGATTTGCAGTTACTTGCATAGTCTTGTTTGGACATTTGAAAATAATGATAATTAATGGGAGATGATGTTTCAACTTCTAATGAGGCAGGAATTCATCTCTACTGTTTAAGTATGGGGGAATCAGTAAAAATCTGGAGAGCTGCAATCAAAACAGTGAAGCCAGAAGCAAACGGATTAAAGGCCTTTTGAGTTGTGTTGGCACTTTTCCTTTTTGAGAAGGTTTTTAAACTAACAGCTTGAGCTGCATAAACTTGAAATATTTCTCAAGTGTTTGTTTATGTGAATTGCTTTCTAATGAGGTCATAGCTGTTTTCCCGGACACAGTGGTATTTCCTCCTCTTGCTCTTACTTTTTATGCTGCTTTCTACATTATGCCTTGAAGACAGAACAGGCATATAAAAATCAAATATCACTCAGTATACTTCCAAGTTTCAGCTCTAGTGCTTTACAATCATTTCAAATGACTCAAGGCTGGACCACAGTATAAGCATATGTTGAAAGAAGTACTTGAAATGCTTTAGAGTTTTAAAGAAAACCTGTGTCATTGTCAAGAGAAACTCAGATGTAAAGTTTTTAGCTCCTGAAAGTTAAGAGAATTGGGGTGGATTGAAAGGAATCTACAAATGCTGATTTTTCATTTAAAATATTTCATCTCCCATGTCACTAAGCAAAAAAAAAAAAAATCACCTGACCATAAAGTGGGCACAGTTTTCAACTCTATGTGGCTAGGCATTAATATGTAAATAAAGAGTCTTTACTATCTGTTCTATAGAAATCAGAAACATGGACAATTGTCCTTTCTTTTCTTTGCTGTTTGCTTCATATGCAATGAAACATGTTGGATTTACTTACAGTATTTGATAATGTTGGTGCTGAAATCAATTAGCTTCCTGTTAGCAGAACCTTTGTTTTTTCAGACTGCTAAATATACAGCTTCTGAAAAAAACAGACTGAGGTACTAGATACTGCTGTACTTCAGGTGGCTGCTTTCACAAGTTTTGGGCTAGTGTAATAACAGGCCAAAGTTTTATTCTGAAATGGGGTAGAGGGAGAGGGGGGCTTAAGTCATTGAGTGATATAATGATGATACTGTGAAGTAATGATTTCCTAATGACTAATGTGAAGTACTACAGTTGAACATAAATTTGGAGTGTGTTTTCTACAGTGTCTTTCTACAGTGGTTCAGCTCTAAGCCATGGAGCTGCACAGTGTTGTGGAAGGGGGGGATCAGTTGGGCTGGTTGAACTGAGTGGGCTTTGCTGGCAATAGGTGGTGGGGGTGAGTTCATAAATTTGGGGTAACTGCAAGGTCAGAACCTCTGTGAAGACATTATGATATATACATGATGTGTACATCTTCATAATCTGGAACCAAATCTCTTTGGTGTATAGTAAGAATGAGAAAAAGCTGATTAAATCTGCAGACTATTTCATTGCGTTAATTAGCTTTTTTTTTTTTTTAATGTTAACAAAATAGACAAGCAATGTTTCCAAAATACTTAAACTTTTGAGAGGCTCCCACAAAGTTTGGCTTTAATTATATGTTAAGGCTCTGCTTTAGATTGAGGCATACAAGAAATATCCATCTTATGTTTTTGAAACACTGAAGTGATCATATAACTACTATTACAATTGAGTTTGTTGGGGGTTTTTTTGTGGGGAGTATGGTTGTGAGCTGGCTATTACAGCTCCAGGTTGCTTGAAAAAAGAGATGTTCAGTTCTGCATAACAGATCATGCAGTCACAAAATGTTTGTGTTTTGTTGGTTTGGGTTTTTTACCTATCGATTGGACAACTTTAGTGCAGTATATCCACCTGAATACCAAGTCCTACAGAGAGGAAGATTACACTTAAGAAACATCAGAAACTGACTTCTTAAAACAGAAAAACATATTGTTTCATAGGCTGAAATTTAAAGTAGCTTCAGGTTCATAGAGAATGAGAAATACTTAACACCTACAAATACTAGCGCTGCAGATTGTAATTTATTTAATTGAGGCTTTTAATTGTAGACAGTTGCTCTGAAGGCTATTTTGAACAGCATTTTATTTTCTTCCATTGTTGAAACAGAAAATAAAATGTACCATGTTCTTAAAATGAAATTGTATTTGAGTTTACAAAATGAAAGAAAAGTCAACTGACTCTTTTGCATCTGTTTTTGTCAGTAGCAACATAAGCGTAACTATTTCCTGTTTAACAGTATCTGTAAAATACTTTTTTTCTTTTTCTTCTTTCAGAAGTGAAGCCAACTTGCATATTTAACAGCATGGAATATTATGATGGAGACATGTTCCGGATGGATGCTTGTCGATTCTGCCGGTGCCAAGGGGGAGTCTCCATTTGTTTCTCTGCCCAGTGTGGTGAGCTACACTGTGACAGGTACTATGTGCCTGAAGGAGAGTGCTGCCCAGTCTGTGAAGGTACAGTCTCTTTTTCATCCTGTCTGCTTTTAATTCTGCTGGGGTTTTTTTATTTGCTTGTTCAATGGAAATGAGCAAACAAGGGCTTTTGTTCCTCTGAAGTTTGAAGATTCCTCCATAATTCAGTTTATTTCTACATTTTTGCTGTTCCTGGGTGTTCTGTCATGTTCTTTGCAGTGCTTCTCTGACTTTGACAGCACTTCTTAGACATGGTCAAATGTGCAGAGCTTTTTGGGGGGCCTTCTCGACAAATGACATAAAAAGCTGTTTCTAATTTCTGCACGGACATTTAGACAAGCATCTCCAGAGCTGCCATTGTGGCCCTGGGACAAATTTCGATTGCTTTGCAACCTGCTTCTTGCTCTGTTCAGCTAGAGTAATGCACACAGCTTCTTTCCTCTACCATTACAGCAAAGCAATGGGGCAGCAATGCAATGTCAATGTTTTTCTCTTCCTCCTTTGCTCTGCAGAGAGCCTTGCTAGGCCTGCATTCCTCCTAAAAAGGGCTCTGTGGGAAATCTCACATTGACCCTCTCGCTTATATTAGAAAGTATTGGAGGCATCTTCTGCCAGAATACAACCAGATTTCCAGCAGAGGAAGATTGGGATGGTGCTGTGCACTTGGATCTTCAGGGAGGGTCAGGTTATGGCCACCAGGCAGTCAAAAGGCCTGTGAAGCACTTTTAGTCCCTTTGTTTAAATGTGGACATAGGAATATCTTCTCAGTAAATGAAATCACCTGGAAATCTGAAATCTCCTCCTCAGAGGAGAGGAATCTAGTAATTACTGGGGATTTCAAACACTTTGCAGTCTCCTTAATATGATTCTTCCTGTAGTTCTTTGCAGGAGAAGATTCATTTTAGTCATGTTTTATTCCAAGCAAAGAATTAGAAAGTAAAGTACCCCATAAAAATATGTCTAATAGAGGCAGCTGGAAGAGCTCGATTTTTCTCACTCAGCACAAGATCTGGTGAAAATGGGTTGTTTTGTTACAACTTTGTGAAAAAGCTTCGTGAAAGCTTTATGAAAGCTTCAGAGATTTAAACCAAAAATGTGGATAATAAAATATTAGGTGGGAAAGTTAGGAAGTAATATTTTAAGAATATTTGTAATTTTTTAATATTTTGGTGTATATTTTATATATTTTAGTGTAAGTTTGTATCAGGTTGATACATGGTGTTCACATGTAGAGAAACTGAAATGCAAATGTTGTAGGTTTAAGTATTCCAGAGATACCAATCCATGTTTGCCCTGAGTTTAAGACCTGGCCTTGACATTCGTTGCTGACTATACTTGAAGGCAAGATCCTGGATTTTTGGTCTTTCCTGGTGCAGTTGCACCTACACTTACAAGAACCTTCATGGTGTAAGGAAAAAAAAGTGCGGTACTGTCATTTAATGACAGATTGAAAAAGTCTAGAGAAGGCATGTCTGATGTGGTGAACCCCCCCAAGTAAGTGCAGATCCGCTCCTGAAGAAATTGCTGTATGAGCTGCTGACTTTATGGAATATATAAAATCCCTTGGGTTCATTTCCTATAATTACTGTTTTTTCTCATATGTGAATATCCAAGATTTGGCATTATGAAATCATTGTGACAATATATAGATATATAAATAATGTATCTATATATCTGCTCCATCTGTCCACTCTGTCATATTGAGATATGAATGCTGATTTTCCACACTGGACTTGCAGATCTAGGTATCTCCTTTATCCCCTTTGATGATTTAAATATTCAGCTACCTTATTTATCAATAAATTGTTCTGTCATGTCATCATACCACAGTAAAATTTGATTTCTCCATTTCTGCGACATTTGAATCAGACTAGCAAGACAACCTGATAACATTTCTTTTCAGGTTGATGAGTTGGTGTGTATTAGTGTGCAGTGGAAATTTCTTCTTTAAGATTGGTCCTCAGCAAGAGTAAAATGGTTAATTTTAGATAATTTTTGAGTAGTCCTTTTTGTCTAGTAATGACTGTGGCTTAATGCCAAGTTACAGGGTACTTTGTCAAACCATCTGGTCCCCTATGGCTTGCTTCTTTCTCCTGTGTATTCTTGGGTTATGGCACTGAATGAAGGGAGTCTGACTTCTGAGTTCTGAATGATTGGACAGTAAGATACATGGTGGTTTTTACTAGAAATCCCTCTTGATTTAGTGGCATTCTTTTAAGTGAGCCTAGGCAGCTGACACCATTAATGTATTATAATTGTTCTGGTTCCTTTAAATACTTAAAAAAAAAAAAAAGGAAAAAATGGTGTCTCTGGTCCCTTTTTAAATAGCTTGGATAAAGCTGACACCTAAATTGACACGGTCAAGTATTTTAAATGGGCAGAACATATCAGCCCACCAATTCATGCTTTTCTGGTTATTGAAGAAGTGGCATTTTTTTCTACTTGCTCTTCTTCTGTTGAGTATTTCATGACTTGTTGTCAAGGTGATTACTTACTTTCTACAAATATTTACTTGATTATAGAAATATCAAGAAATACAAAGCTTTTTTTGCCCAAAAAAATTCTAAAATGAGAAGTACTAAACTTGGTGTGAGTTGTGTAGTGCAGGCAAAAGCCCTTCTTGACTTAACTCCAGGAGTTCTTTCTCAAAGTTCTGTAGGCTATATCAGCATTAGGAGATGTAATTTGCTGGACTCAGTTTATAGCTTTCAACGTTACTGACCTTTTAAGGTACCAGGAACTTTGTGCTTTGAGTTGCATAGAAGACTATTGCAAGTAGCACAAGTCTTGTATGCCTTTTCTGTGCTTTTTCTGTATTCCTCTGTCAGTCAGAATCCTGTGCATAAGTGGAATGATAAAATTCACTTCATTTCTTTGTGTATGATTTGTTTTTTGGCTAGGTCAAACCAGTTATTTACAGATGCAAGGTTATCCTAAAATCAATTGTGCAAAGTTAAGAATTTAGGAAATGTTTTAAATTTTAAATGCCTTATTTTCACAACCATCTGGTTTTTGGCTTAATCAGAATTTTACTAAAATTCTGAATATCCATACAGCTCAGGATGGGGATGACATTGCATACTGTTTCACTCCAAATATTTGGAGTGTCATAAAGTGACTTAGAATAAGACAACAGACACTGGCACTACTACAGATTTTTTCTGCATTCAAAATGCATTGCCTTCCTTCCAAAGGGGACTGATGAAACTTCAAAGAAATAATCCAAGTTTCATTCAGTCCTTTTTTTCCTTCAGATAGGGCATCTTATTTCTCCCAAGTCCTTCCATCTTAACACTCCTAGAAAATTAACTTATAATAAATCACTTGTGCTTATTTGATGTCTGCTAAAAAAGATGTTTTCAGGTATATATATTGCTTTTAATATATTAAATTTGTTTCAATGTGTAATTTGTAGTATTGCTTGCTTTGCAAACCTTACCTACTTACTGTGTATTCTCAAATACTTCCTTTCTGAGCCTGACAGTTACCTTTTATTAGCTACCATAATAAGTTGTATACATTCACATAATGTATATATCTTTTTAACTTAGTATCAGTGCATCTTACTGCATCTTACCACATCTCTGAAGTACTATTATTTCTGAAGATTAAAAGCTGTTTTTATTTTAAGTAAGGGATTATCATACAGACAGACTTGCATGCATTTGAGGAGAAATCTTACACAAAATATGCTCCCTAAAATTCTGGTATTTAAATACCCAGATATTAGTTTGATTGCTAGTGGGTAAGTGGAACTTGTGGCTTTCAAGAGACAAAAAGTTCAACTAAAATGAAGTTGAAAACTGACCCCACTCAAAAAGGTAGTATATCTCAAAAACTGGGATGAAGAGCAGCTTAAATGCTCTTCCCATTCCAGTAACAGCTGTGCCAGAGGCCTCATCTTTGCTCATGAGTGTTGCAGTGCTGACATGAGTCATTGCAGTGGGTTGTTTAGAAATGTTGGTACAAAAATAGAACCAATAGATCCAAGAACCATTTCGTCCTGAAGAACAGAAACAAAAAATTCAACTGTTAATTAAAGCAGGTTCTCTTGCAATTGCTGTCGTTCCAGACCCACTTTATCCAGTGAGTAACCCTGCTGGCTGCTATGCCAACGGCCAGATCCAGGCTCACGGAGACCGCTGGCGCGAGGACGACTGCACCTTCTGCCAGTGCATCAACGGGGACCCGCACTGCGTGGCCACAGCCTGTGGGCAGAGCTGCCTCAACCCTGTCAAGGTCCCTGGGGAGTGCTGCCCTGTCTGTGAAGGTACGGGTGGTATTCCCCCTCACTGGGCTTCCGTCTGCCACGGCCTCTGCTTACCTGGCAGCTCTCGGTTCACTTTAAAATTTTGGAGGGTTGAAGAAGCTGGTGTGGCGTTGGCTGGGTACTGAATAATTACTGAGGGCAGAACTCATCAGCGTGGTTTCACTATGCCTGTATGTTGCCAATCCCTGGTACTCCTTTGGCACAAAGAGGCAGTTAAGATCAGCATTATTTACTAATTTTTCTCATAGCTTTGATTAAATCTTATTAATAAATATTGGAGAAGTTAGAAGGTCAAAATGTTTATCACTGGATATTAATTGGATTATTCCGGTTTTCTTCTTCATCACTGTCATTTAGTTGCAACTAAAAATCTCTTTGTACAACGTCATTTGATATTGGACATAATTATTTCAGTGAAACTTATAAAAAGGAATATTACCTGAGAGATAGATTAATTTTTCAACTTTACTATTATTTTTTTCATTTGTTTGTGGAAATACATGTATGTGGTAGAACTGAGATTTAATCTAACTATGAGGTAAAATGCTTGCCCAGCCTGAGAATGGAAATGTGAAGTCTTGCAAACAGACATTAAAAAAATACTTTGAATTGTGTATGTAAATGTACATCTAGAGCTGCATTTTATGGAGCAGCTGTTCATCAGAAAAAACACTAGATAAATTTACAAATGGTTCATCTGGACCTAGAGCCATCTTCACATTATACAAACACTTGCGGGTGCTCAGTGAGTTGCCACTTAAGTTTTCCTCATTCCATCTCTGATAAAAAAAAAAGAATTTTGTATATCTACATGTGTCTCGGGGCCCTTCTTGGTTTGCAGGATCCATCCAAGTAAGCTCACTGTGATACTTACATTTTAAGATAAACCTGAGGAGCATAAGGATTTCTTACAGGGGCTCTTTAACTCCAGAATTCACACCACTAGGCATGAAGAAGGTGTTTGATACAATGTGTAAAAGCTGCTGGTGAATTCTACAGAATTGCTCTGAATTAATGTCACTGTGAGGAAGCAGGTTAACTGCTGTTAATGCCCAGTGATCACCTCAGGATGGGTATCACAGAGCCTGTGTTGTCACACCTCATTATCTAGGTGTCTGAGCCAGCTTGGGAAGGCAGTACAGAGAGAGGAGAGAGGCTGATGGAAGTATTTGCAACATGTTCATACGCTGAGAGGATTCTTTAATGAGGGAAGGATAGGCAAATGTCTGTTTTCTTCTTCCAGACTGGAGAAAATGGATGAGAGAGAATTGAATTAAATGCATATATATATATATATATATATGTATATTAGCTAATTACAAAGAGCTGTGGGAAGAAAACACAGGGTCAGGCATAGGTGTCCACCCTTCATTGCTAAAGGTTGCAAAATAAACAAGCTGGTGCTTCATTAACAGTAATGCCTGTGCAGTGCTCTCAGGACACAAGTTAGACCCTCTGGACTAGGTTGAATAATTCTATGCAGTAATAGCTTTCTACTTTTAGAAGAAGATGTAGCTACAACTCTAACTCCATAAAAGTTCTTCTGTAATTGCTTGGTGAGTGACTTATGGAGTGCAATCATACTTATGATACAAATGAATGAAAACTGACACAATAGAATTGTGGAATCAATATTTAAACTAGGTCCTTGTGTCATTTAAATTATGTTTTATTAAAAAATAGTCTGGCTTCTTATTTGTCACATGAGCTGTTGCATGATATATGCTTAATTGTAGTCATCTAATTTTGAGTGTGTCATCTGCAAGGCAGTGATACTGAATGGTATTTTGAGAAACTTCCTAAGTTTTAAGTTTAAAAGCATCACGTTTGCCTTGGTGGGTTTTTTTTTCAATGGGTAATGAAATTATGTAAGTAGTGGAACCAACAATTAGTAGAAGTGCTTCTAGTTCATGTTAGGATGAAGTTTCAGCATACTTAGGTACCAGTGGTCAGAGAACATCTGAAAACACGTGAATCCTCTCTTTTTTGCCTTTGCTCTCCCACAGCAAACAAATATAACTGAACCAGATTATTATGATCAATTATTGCAAATTACTTAACTCTAGGAATCCAGATATGGGATTGTTTCAAGGATCAAAAAATACTGGACTGTTAAAATGCAGTAGTGTGTTCAGATGCTAGTACTCAAGATTCAAAAAATTGAGTTTGTAAGAAGCACTTTGGGATGATTTGATTAGAAGTTATTCAGCATGTGAGACTTAACTTATCTTGCAATAATAACAAATGAAAAAAACCCTGAGAAATGAACCATCAAGGGTACCAGCAAATCTCTTGAAGTTATGTTTTGGGGTATCAAACAAGTTCAAGGCTGTTATACCTTCTGATTAGCAGCCTGAATAGAAGTATTTAGATACATGAGAACAAGGTATTAACCTGATTTGAAGTATGAGCCCTGTGTGCCTTTCTGAATCTGTTAACATTTTTCTTTGAAAGCACACATTAAGAAAATCCCAGAATATTAGGGGGAAATAGCAATGTGTGATGGTTTGTTAGATGTTGACTGTCTGCATTTAACATAAAGAATGTGTATCTTAATTTATTTTTTTAAAAAAAAGGTAGTGTTTGAGTTGATGGCAGCAGTGACTTGTGTGTCAGCTGTAGACTTCTGGCCCACCTCCAAGGTCAGATAGCTTCATGTGTCTTAAGCCTTAAATCTGAGATTAGTAGTGTTTCTACTTGGAGTTTAATGCGTGGGGTAGGAAACAAGTACTGTCTGCTTTCATTACAGTACAGCTGTCACTTGCTAACCCAGTAGGCAAGGAGCTTCTTTAGATTTCTGTTCTCTGGTTTTCTCCTTGTTCTAAGGCTGAACTGGAGAAGTATGCATGCCATGGGAAGAGAGTTACACACTTTTAATTCCTTCGCACAACTGATTTTTCCCAAATTTTAGTTATATAATTTTAATTACAACCTAGTCCCATTTAAAATGCTGTTTTGCTTCTGCCATCATCCAGCCACCTGACATCTCTATTCTCTTAATCATGTAAGCTGCATGGATTAGTGCTCCTTCCCATTTTAAATCAGCTTCTCAGTCTTTTTCCTGAGCATTGTTTCTGTTGATGAAGTTCTGTTGCTGATGCTCAGTGTGTCATCCATGACCGGGAGGGGTGGTGGGAACAGGGGAGAATAAGGTCCTGGCTGGGAAACTGGCTGACAAATCAATCCCTTGATTTTAATTATTCTAATGAAAAAAATGTGCAGTACATTTTAATGGGGCTACAAGTAATGAAGTAAATTCCAGGCACATTTTTTCCTGAAGAGGAATAAAATGCATCATTGTCAGCCATTTGATGCCTTTCTGCATACCACCTCATTGCACTTGCATATCCACAGCTTAACATGAATTTTGCAATGCACTGTATGAGCAGAAGCGTTGACTGTCCTGTGCTCTCACAGTTTGGTTTCTCCATCCTTCTGCTTCTCTAATTTCCTACTGTTCAGGAAAGAGAAGCAGAATTCTTATCTAGTGTGGGCAAAGTCTAGCATCAGTGATATTATACAAGTGTCATATTTTCAACTGTGCAAGGTATTAAAACAGAAAAAGCAGTGTACTGCAGCGATATTTCAATAAATGGGCAAAAATAATGTAAACTTTGCAGCTGGTTTTGAAATAGTTGTTTACTAGTGATTGTAAAGATAAACTTACCTCATTTTGCACTCCTCTTTTGAATGACTTCCAGTTCTCACTCACATCTCAACATTCTGGACAAGAATATATACCACAGAGAAATAGCATCATTTTTGCAGACTAGTTTAAAATTACTTCTTTTCAAAAGTTGCATTATGTAATTGCAGCATGAATATTCTTTGCTTTTTTGCTCTTACTTGTATACTGCATTTCTTGATTCAGCTGTAACTCTTACTTTTTGGAGTAACTTTTTCAATTTTTTTCGTGGAGACTAATGTAGAATGTAGGAAATAATAGTTTGTATTTTGACATCTTAGCTATGCATCAGATCTAAAGCAGAAAGAAGAATGGAACCTGGTGAAAACCCCCTACTATCTTAGTCAGTTTAATTGCTGATGGGACCAGTTCATGCCTATATTTCTATTTAGAAATAAATGTTAGATAAGGAATAATAAGGAAGACATTTATATGCTTATCACTATTTTTAAGGATGCATTTATTTCTCATCGGACTTATATTTACATTTGAAAGAGAACCCTCATCCAGCAGCCAGCTTCAATTGTGTGAGCTTACTTTAAACATGTCAGATATAAGCTCTTTAATATGCAAACCAAAACATTTAGTCAAAGATATTTCTATAGTATATTTTGGTTTGAGTGTTGAGAGATACAAGGGTTTGTGGGGCATGAAACTGATGAGAAAATTGTAATCAAAGCTGATTGTGGATCTGGCCTGGCTGTGGCTCATCCAGAGTAAAAGGTTATAAGTATCAGTCACTTCTGACTTTTCCTCTCTGATCTAAATGCTTTGATCTAAATGCTGCTGTACCTGCAGTTCTGCCAATTCAGTTATTTCTTGGCTGGTTTATAATCAGTTTCAGTGAAGGACATATTTGTTCCCCTAGATATGTTTACATTCCAGCAGCTTCATAAGGATAAATTTTTTCTTGGACTGCACTTGCAAAAAAATCTGCTGCCAGAGATCACATATAACGTACTAGAAATTCTGTGTACAAAGATTCTTGAAATATGAGCACAGTATGTCAGCACACAAATGTATTCAGCCTTTGAATTCGGTAAATTCAGACCAAACTAGAACATTCCTGTTCCCTCATGAAGAAAATCCTGATGTTCTTACTACCACAGTGAGAAAACCAGGCTGTGAGGATTGTAGAGACTGAAGTTACATAAAAGTAGCTGTTGACACTTCTCTAAAGTGGAGACCAAGATGGAAGAATTGTGATGTGCCTGTTACTATACAGAGTTGATTTGTATCTATTTTCCACGGTAAACCCTTTTTAATTCTTCCTAACATGCTGCTATATACATATCCATGGTGTATTTCCTGTATGTGTGCTATGCAATACCTGTTCCCATGTTGATTGGATGCCCAGATTGCTTTGAAATGTATAATTTTCTGAATGATTGCCTTGGGTTTGCTGTACTTGGGGAAGGTGGTAACAGTCACTCCCCTCACCTCAATCTTGCCTGCTGCTGCTGCAAGGGGAGGCTGAGTGAGGTGTTTGAGATGCTTTACACTGGAGCTCCCTGGGGAGATTGATAAGGAGGAAGAGACAGGAGCATGGGGGGGTAGGTGCATGAAGGAGAGGGGTATTTATGGATGAGGTGCGCCAAAACCATGAGTTTGTATATGGATTTAATTTCCAAATCTATGGGCAGCCTCTCTTGAGTTGCACTGATATCCACTAGTATCTTTACCAGCTCCTTTTGATGTTTTTACTGGCTCAGATCAAAGCTAAATTTATTTTATCTATAGACAACAAAACTGAAAAGAACAGCCAGTGTCTTGGAAGGCAGAGTATGAATTCATATATTTTTTAAAGCAGAGAACTGACAGAAAGATGCTGACCAAATTCAACAAGGGAAAATACAGCATGCTATGCTGTGAGGAACCAGATTAATTTTGATTTTTGTTTCAACATTGTTTGACCAGATGTATATGGAGAAAAGGCTGCACATGTGCCACTTGCAGGAGGCAGCTAGGAGAAGGTAGAGGAAAAGCCTGTCTCTAGGAAGGCTTTGCCTAACAGCCATTTCATGTCTCACGTGGAAAACAGGCAATCAGTAGGAGACCACCAAGGACACTGCGTCCTCCCGAGAGGGTCTCCAATTTTATGGCAAAAGGTTTCCACCAATGGACTGCAGTCAAACATTCAACTGGGCCAGCAGTCTGCTGCCAGTGAGCAGACCTTGGGAGGAGCTGGGGATATAAAAATAACTGTGTCACAAGCTGCTGGGCTCTTTTTTGCCCTCGCTCTTTTTGCTTACTCTCGCCTGCTTGCTCTCCTTGCTGGCTGGACACCTGTTGACCACTTCCTGTGTCCTGTCCTACCACTTCCATCTTCCCCACCTACTCCAGTCATCACCTGTCCTGCCCCCCTGCGTTCCTGCCCAGGTTCCTGCTTGAGCCACCTGCTTCCAGCCCTGTGTCTCTGATCCAGCCCGTCACCATGATCCCTGCTGCAGTCCTGTCCGGGGTTCTGCACCTCCTGTCCGATCCCCACATCTGGTGTCATGGGAGCTGTGCCTATGGAGCTGTGCCTTTCCAGGAGCTGTGCAGGCTCCTCAGCAGGCACTGCACACACCCCAGCCACATGGACATCAATGGCACGCTCCCAAGTTCTGGTGGTAATGCCCGATTTTTCTCTGTCTCCCCTCTCTCTCCCCTCCGCCACTCCTTTTCCTTCTCCTTCCTCCTTTTCTGTCTTTCCTACTCTTCTTTAGTCAGGCATTGCCCTTTTCATTACCAATGAACTTCACAGATATAATACTTGCCTCGTTTGGTTTAATTCTGTCCTAGATCATCTGTTTTAAAAGCATCTCCCGCAATTCTCCCTTAGTGGAACATGACATGACTCAGGAATTGTGAAGAATCTCCCCCAAGCATGGTGATTGTTAAATAGCAGCTTTCCAGGAGAGGTTTGGTGATTAAGGGGAAAGAACATGTTGAACATGGATTAACAGGGCCTTGAGAAGGCAAATACCATACTGAAATTAAGATCAAGAGGAGAATTCACAAGATATGAAGTAATCCTTTTTGCTCTCTTTCCTGTGGGTGGGTATGTCCCTGGATGACATAGGAGGTACTTGTTTCTTTTCAGTGCATTGCTTCTTGATAAAGGTGGGAGCTGGAAAGTGTTGGAGTGCTACAAGCACAGTCCAAAATTTGTTAAACACATCCTAGGAAGACAGACTGAGTAAATTGGATTGGTTCTGCTTAAAATAAAACTCTGAAGTCAGAATGTGAACATAGCAGTTCTCAAGTGCCTAAAAGGTTGTTGCAAAGAAAAAGATAAGACAAAAAATAATTGAATTGGATCACAAAAGAGAAAGATGAGATTTAGTAGAGGAAGGCAGAAAGTTGTTGAGGAAAACAAAATTCCGTCTGTGGCATGTTGTGACTAAAATTGTCTTTTTGATGTGTTCAGGGCATGGCAGTTGTATTTTCAGCCTCAGTGAAAAGAGATTTGCTCAGGAAATTACTTGCATATCTGAAAGCTATAATGGTAATTCATGTGTAGCTTTCAGTGTTCATGCAAGTGATGGCTGTAGCTTACCAATATTTGGGTCCTGATATATAGTGGGGGCTTGGAAGGGAGGGAGTTTGGGGATCTTTTTAACTAAACATCAAAGTGATCAAAACCCTTCTGGCAAGACATCTTAATACAGCATGTCCACTTAAATCCCTTCTTTCCAGTTACCTGACACACCAAAGCCCATAGGCTGTGCATGGGGCATATTAATAAAAAGCCAATGTATGAATCGGGGGGCTGGGAACTTTGAGGTGGCTGTTTCCACAGGGATAGAGGCAGAAAGCCTTTCCACACAAAAAGCATGAAATTGGTGACAGAGTCATATTGAGGCACAAGAGTGTGGAGGGGAAGACCTTGCTTTATCCTTTATGTCCCCAAACTTAAGCTCTTCAGTTGACACAGATTTTCAAGGCATGCACCTCCTTTCTCTGGTGCGTACTGGGAAAAGCAGATCCATTCCCTTCTGTGAAAGAATTAGTTTTAAGCTTCTGATGGATGTTCCTATATAGCTTCCATAGCTCCTGTAATGCTATTGATCCTCTGGGGTTTGACTTTGTTTATTTAATCTATTATCTATTTATCTATTTAGTTTGTTTTCTCACTGTTTTCTAGACTTCTCTTCATTAAGAGCCAAGGCTTAGGCAATCATACTGGCCTTCTGTGCTTTCCCCATGGTTTTAGAGCCAATGGTTTATTTTTGCAGCACAAGGAAGGGATTCCATTTCTTCAGATTAAAACAGACAGCTAGGTAGAGAGGAGAAAGGGTTTTTTCATGTGCCATAAGGGACTGCAAAATTTTGGTATGTGCTCACACTTGTTTTGGCTCAGACCAGCTCTTCATGGGGGCTGATCTGGGTTCCTGTTCCACTGCAGCTAACCAGATTCGTTGGCAATCAGCTGCAGTTAGTACTGATGCTTACAGACTGTTTGCTTCTTGCTATGATAATAACTTTGCTTTCTAAGTAACATTTCTGTGGTTTAAACAGTAATTCCATTTTTAACAAATTGTACTAATAAAAGAGGGAATATCCCATATGAATATATAATAGCATGTGAATAATTCTAAAGAAGCTACAGTGATAGAAATAACTGCTTCCCTCAGGCCATCTGCATCTATGGACAGCCATCTGTAACTTGTAATAATAGCTGAGTTCACAGGAAGTAAATATTGGTTAGGATAGTATGATTTTTTAATTTTTTTTAACAAGATAATAAATACAAGTGTTCAGCACTGGCACTGATGACAAAAATGTCCCTTAGGAAAGTCTGTGGTTGCTTCTATTCCCTTGCATCTCTCAGAGGCTCAGGCTATTCATAGAGAAAGCTGATACACAGTAATTGGTTATCTCACAGCACGTCCTTCTGCAAAAGAGCCCTCAGGTACAAGTGGCAGAGTGCCAGCATAAGCTGTGAATGAGAAATTAAGTGTTAAACAAAATCCCCTCAGAGGATTTTCATGAATAAGACCCACAGTACTTCGCTGTCATTATGGCTGACACTTTATCTCCACAAAAAGAAATTAACATTTTCATCAATAAAGGAATCCAAACTCTAGCTGAGATGTAATTCAGTTCAGTTCCTTTAGCGTGTCTAGCACTTCATTAAGTAAAAACAGGCAGCAGAGTCCAGTGAAAAGAAATTTGATTCATTCAGGATGAAGTCAGTGCTAGTGAGCAGTGTTCACTGACATGGGGTGTGGGCTCAGAGTCCTCCTTAGAGCATGAAATGTAAGTTATTGTTCAGCAGCAGCGCTGGAGCTCCCAACCAGCCCTTTCATCAGAGTCAATTAGGGGATGCGGACGCCACGCTGCGCAGAATTGGGCTCCTATTTGCCAGATCATGATTTAGTGTAGTGGTTCTCGAGAAGGCAGCTGAGCCTGTTGAACCACTGAATGATGAAACCAAACTGGCCAGTGTGAGCCAGTGAAATTCAGGAAGACCATACAAATACGGGATAACATTTTCATGGTTTTCAGTGATTCATCATTTAATTCAGTGGAAGACTGGTGAAACGATAAATAGCCAGAGAATCCTAATGAATGTGTGTCAGAGAATGTCTCACTTATAAAGAACCTCATTGATCCTCCTAGTTGTTTTCAGCAGCAATGGTTTTCATAGACTTGCTCCAGATTGTAAACTAATTTAGTGTTTATCTTCACCTAGTAAAAATAACTGAATGGCCTTCTTAATGTATTTGGGCATTTCTTGAGAGACTTGATTCTCCGTTTCTTAGTGTCATTCCACCTAAAATTGTCAAAAAAAGTTCTTAGCAGCATTAAAATTCATTTCAAGAGTATACATGCTTGTTAAATCAAAAACTGCTAGAATTGATTATGACAGAAAAAAGGTTTTAACTTCACATTTTGGGAGTAGTAAGTATGTATTTTGATTGCATCACTGCCAAAAAGACATATATATCCCCAGCTTCTCTACTCTGCAGCAATAAATAGTCTTTGATTATAATAGTTACTTTCAAAGAAAAAATACATATTTTAGTAGTTTCAGGTTGGCAGCATGAATAAAATTTAGGATAGAAGGCTGCCAAACTGAACTATGTGTTTGGAGGTATTAATTAATGTATTTTCAGAGTCACTTGTGACATTAGAAAATTGTATCACCTAAGTCCTTGCATACATTTATAAATTGTTGTGTGATGCTGAATTGTTGAACCCTGATAGCCAACAGAGATAGCTAAATTCTGGGAAAAAATTTCCTGTGAGGCATTAGGTATTTCAAACGCAGGAAGGAAATTCTTTAGCCCAGGACTCAGGGCTGATACTTTTCATGTAATGAATTAGAGGGGCGGGGAAGGCTGGAATGCGAACTATGAGGATGGAAAACATTTAGTCACTCTTGGAATGATATGAATGTTTTTACAGGAAGCTTAAGTAAACACACATGCTGCTGCTTAGTAGGCTGCAGTTAACTTTTTTGGACAGTAGACAAAATTTAAACAAGTCTGCAGACTCGAATGAAAGGCTGTTGAGCAGCACACCCTTCAGGCACAGTTTTGAGCCAGTTATCACTTAAATCATTAGGTAAAAAGTTCGACTACTGTTTGCTTGGGTTCTTTTTTTTTTTTTTTTTTTATGGTAAATGCTTGAATGCACTGATTTTGAATTTCTTTAAGTTAGTTGATATTGGTTTCATAGGATCAAAACATCTTACTTCTTCTAAACGTGTAATCTGTGTTATGAATTGCTACAGAAGAGGGAGCTATTTCACTTTCCCCAAACATGGGCATGTTCTTTATTATTCATGCTGGAGATCTTTCTCCTTGTTTAGAACATGGTTTTTATTCATTTTTTTTTTCTTTTTCTCCCCAGAAGAGGTTTTCATTTTATGAAAACAAAAGAGGTGTTGGACATCCTAGAATCCTAGAATCAAAAGAAATATGCAGAGGAAAAAGTTTAGAATAGAATAGTTACTTCCCTACTTACAAACAATCTTGTAAATCCATGGAGTAGCTATTTCCCTCTCATGATATTACTGAAAGTACGAAACAAAACCTTTTTGGAGTTAAAATATTGCATTCCAAATGAAACAAAGCAAAGAGATTGTTTTTCATATAATAATAATTATAATAATAATAATAATGATACCTTGACGAGAGGTGAAGCCTGCAAATGTATTAACTTAAAGGAGAACAAAAAAATGAGTCTGACTAAAGCTGGTTGGAGCTGTTACTACTAAATAACTCTTAACAGAGAATTGCTCTTATAAACACCTGGAAGAAATTTTGCTTCCTGAATAAAAAAAGCTAGTTTTTAAGTCATAAAGCAGATTCAGAGAGATAGTGTTAGGCAAACATACTTATTTTGCAAAAGGAAGGTAATCAGTACTTGGCAAAAGCATGCAGAAATTATCAGAAATTGAAATGTTTGTCTTTTGATTTCAGTTCCTTGATTAGGATTCATCAGGGATATTGCTGCTTTCACTGGAAATGTCCTGAGTTTATATGAGAGTGAAATTCATAGAGTCATGCAAATTGGAAAAGACCAGCAGAGATTTTTCTAGTCCTGCTCAAAGCAGGATTTTTCTATCTGCTGCTCAAAGCAGGTCCAGTGACAGAAGGATGTCAGGGCCTTGTCCCAGTTAAATTTTGAGTCTTTTGAAGGGTGGAGATTGCACAAGTCTCCATGACCATGTCGTAGTTTGACCCGCGTGGTTTAAAAGGAAGATTAAAACAGCTTTTATCAAGTTGTCGTTTCCCATTTTGTACTTGTGTTTGTTGCCTCTCATCCCAGCCTGGAGCCACCTCCAAAATTAGCCAGGCCTTGTCATCTTTGTACCCTTGGGTTAAAGAGTGGCAGACAGCAGTAGGATGCTCCCTGACCTCCTTCCCCAGGCTGAGCAGCCCTGCTTTGTCTTTCTGTCTGTCCTTGTGTGCCACCTCTCCAGCCCCTGGCCAGCTCAGTGGCCTTGTGACATACTTGGTCAGGTGTGTCCATGTTTCTCTTCTGCTGAGGAGCCCAAAGCTGGACACTACTCCAGCTGCAGGCTTCCACGTGCTAAATGGAGGGAATCAATCGCTTCCTTGTAGCTGCAGGCTGTGCTTCTGCTGGTGCAGGTCCCTCTTGTCCTTCACCAAACCAAAACTGAACTGTTGATTCTCTCATAAGGTATTTGGCTATGCAGTAGAGAAGTTAAGTGTGATCCCTCTGCTTTTTGATACAAACTCTATGACCAGAGTTTAAATTTCGAACAACTAAGAATATGATAGGAAGGTGGGTATAATTTTTCATTCTGGTTCCACACTTAGGAAGGATTCTATTTAGTTAGTTGTCTTTTATATAATTTATATGATTATGATTAAATCTGCAGTAAATTATTTATTTTTAACATGCAGATGAGCAGTAGAAATAAACAAAATTGCAATAAATTGTAAATTGTCTCTCATTTTTTTTTATTTGTTTTCCAAGCCTTCAGCAGTCAATGGTATATTTCAGTTTTCATTCTCTTCCTTATTTTTAAATAATTGATCAAATTGTGTATATAATAAAATTGTAATCCTGAGAAACAAGTTTTCCCTGATCTCACTGGAACATGGGTGCACCAATTTAGTGCCTCTATACTCTGATGAGTATAACAAATATAAGACACAGTACTAGACCAGATTGACCATCCTATGTTCTTGTGTGTGTGTGTTTATAGTAGTTCACATTGTTAACAGAAGTAAATATCCGCTCTTTGTACTACAAGCTGTGTCACATCACTCAGGAGAAGTGGGAGGTGTCAGAAATCAAAAAAGAGGGGTGTAGGAATTGGTTTTTGTCTTGGTTTTTTTGACAGCCAGTTTTTGTGTTGGTATTGTTAATATAGGTCCTTAAGGACAAAGCTAGCTCTAGGCATTACTAAATGTCACCCTTCTTTCACCATAAATGCAGTTTGATTTCAAGCTGGAATGATGAGATTCGGGTTTGATCACGTATTGTAATATTTTTCAGTGGACTAGTCAGACTGAAGGTCCACCAGCAGCTGAAATATCTGCTGTAGATTTTAAAATTGTTTAAGTTTTTTTTTTAATAAACAGCATTGTAAAATAATTCAAATATTTTTATCAATGTCACAGCAAGCAAATTAATAATCTTAACCAAAATTCAATAGAGAAATTATCAGAGAGGATATATGGAAGCATGGTGTTCTAATAGGAATCCGCCTTTTATATAAGCACTTGGCATCAGCAAAATCTGTGCTCCATTAAATAATCCATTGTCTTCATCCAGACTCTCTTCAATCCCCTTCTCTTTTATTTTCTTCTCCCTTTCTTTCTATGGTATAGTTGTATTGTTGGTAAAGCACACAGGCAGAAACAGCGCCCGTTTTTCCCACCCATTGTCTGTGCATTTGTACACTGGATCTTTCTTCAGCCATTCCTACCAAGAGCAGCAGTGAAAGCCCAGTTCAGATCCTGTGGTGGTACATGCTTTTTCAAGCTTAGCTACTGCTTGCCTATTCAAATAGCCAGAAGTCTGGCAGGGCAGATCTGGCTTTATTTGTTGAGTCTTGTCTAGTGAAGTGAAAAGGCCTGAATTTTTTTTTTCCTGGCTGCATTTTTGCACATGTGGGGGTAGGGAATGAAATTATTTCTTTTGTCCTCTGCTTGCAGCTCATTGAGAATCAGGCATGCATATAAAATTACTGTATCTCAGGGCTTACCTTTAGGGAGCGAGGGGAGAAAGAAACAGATTTGTAAGCTTGACTGGAAACACTGAGGATGCTAAAAGCAAGCCCAAAAGTGGAAGGTAACAGAATAATAGAACACAATGAATAGAGGATGAAAAAAACTTTTCAAATTAATATAACAACAGTTTAATTTCATCCTTTATAAGAAACAACATATTACTGCATGTATTAAAGGCACAAAATTGTCTGTGTGTCCAAGGCAAGAGAGCATCAAAATACAGATGTTTAGTTTTGGAAAGTCACCAAAAATTACGTAGCAAATATAGATAGGTATATAGATAGATACATAAAATTATGGATGGTTTTCCTAGATGTTATACCTGCAATTACAGGGAAGTTATCTTGAGGGGTAAACTTTAATGATGGGGAGTAAAACACAATCCTCTTTCTCTCTAGCTTTAGTTTACACCCAAGAGGATCAATGAATACTAACTAACCTGCATCTCAACTTTCAGTGAGGTTTTGAAGGCTTCTTTTTATCAATATGTTTTACCTCACATCTACAGTCAATTGGTAAAGCTGCAGTCTCCTTCAGTTCTCTGGCTTGTGTTACTGTCAGTGAACTTTGCTCTGGGCAGCAGTAATGATTCATATGATTTGCACTGGTTTCAGCTACCTGTGAGTACAAGCATTGCTGTGGCCTTTTTGTCATTTGAAGTGTAAGGTTTCTGGTGCCTGACCAGTAACCTGAATGTAGCTTCAGGGTGGCTCTTGCATTCTGGCCTTTTGCATTTTTAGGATATTCTGGTTAGAGAACAGAGCGATGCTAAAATTCAGTTTGGTTGCAGAACTAGTTTATATACTCAGAGGCCTAAACAGCCAGGATTAATTAATGGAATTTATCATGTCATTGGTATATAGCAATATGTTCATGATTCCTAAACTAATGGTTTGGTGAAGTTGCAAATATTAAGTATTAGACATGGATGTGATTTAGCCTCTCTAACATTAGAAAGTTAGATACTTTACTAAATGAATTTGAAAACAACTACAAAGAGTTCATTTAGATGAAAAGAAGTCTAGTTGGGAAATCTGTGCATTTTGAAATACTTTGCTCCTTATGGCTATTCTTCTACACTACACGTGCAAACCCAGAGCTGTGAAACGAAGAATTTGTGGAAACCAAATCCACTGAGCAAAAACTTGTTATTTATTAAATCCCTACCAAAAAAGAAAAAAAGTGAAAATTTTTAATTTAAATAAGAAGATATTTGAGGGATCTAGGGAGACATGATGCCATTATGCAGACTTCCAGTTTGTGCATGAAGAAAGCTGTTGGCAGTGTTTTATATTTTTTTAAAAGGTATAGCTACTTTTCTACAAGAAATTATAAACGCAACAGAATTTTAGTGTTGCTCAGCAGGTGCATAATCTGAACCGTGACCTCTGAGAAAGGTTTGAAGTTATCTAACTTAATTGTAGTGTCTTTAATGCAGTTTTTTCATTCCAAACTCTAGTTAGCTGACCTAATTTTAAAAGGATTAAAAACGTTCATCAGCTGCATAAACTGTTGTGTTGGGAAGAGCAAGACTGGAGAGAAGCTATGAAAGCCGAAAATTGTGAAAGACAATGAAAGCAGAAGAATTCATTCTTGTAATAGGATAATTTTCAGTTGACTGGAAGGCATGGGTGCAAAAGCTCCCTGCTGGAATGTAGCCAATAGGCACAGAAATCAGTATTTTATTTAACATTGTATACTTCTAACAACTTAATCTATATTGAGCAATATTTTACCCTTACTCTGAAAGTACAGACTAAATCCCTATAGGTAAAAATGACAAAATCTGTGGTCTGAGGATGAAAGATGGTAACATGTGGCCACCTCCATATAATTTCTCCATATTTTCACAATTTATTACTTTAGGTATGGAAGGCTTTTTAAATTTAGTTTTGTATAAATCTTCATTTTTTGAGATGGAGAAACAGAGTACACTTACACAGTTGAAGCACTGAAGATTAAAGCTCACAGTTCTTTAAATCATGCAATTTTTGTTTCCTGAATATTTTGTATAACATTAATAATGCTCACAACTATGAACTCATTGGTTCTTCAGTGCCTGAGTTCTATGGAGAACACAAGATAGACAAAATTAGTCTCAGGGAGCAAAAAGTTGTTCAAGAAAAGATAGGTATTGCTTTCCTTCTGTATCCTGTTTTATGATGGTCATTTTGAGGTTTCTTGTTATTTCCATAAGTCTCTGGATTTTGTTTTATTCTAACAACTTTCTATACTAGAGTATGTTAATATTTCTGTCTACCCTATGTATCAAAACAAATTCCATAATCCGGCATATTTAAGGGGTGTCAAAAAGTAAGTATTATAGTGTTGATAAATAACTTATTATCAGCAGTAATCTCCTCAATTCCAGAAAGCATAATTTGGGACTGCAAAGTATACTGTAAGAAGTGATGTTTTCGATAAATAACCATGCTAAATGCTTTCCAGAGCATGCATTTGTTTCACATGCAGTGCATCTTACATTCCCTTTTGGTATTCAGAGTCTCTTCTGCTATAAATTTCAGTAGAGGTGATATTATTCGCACAGAGAAAGATTTGACTTCTGAGTTTCATGTTTGATGTGTGGCTTGGTAGTATCAATCAATTCAGCTTTAGAGAAACTCTGTTCGGTTTTTAAAGCCAAAAAAAATTTGCATGAAGTTTTGATTAAATACTTCAGGAGAAAAGTGGAAAAATAAACATTTTCCATTTAGTTTGAAACTACATGTGTAGGTAAGCTGGTCTCGTAGTTAGCAAAAAAAATGTGGTATCTTTTCCTGTTTCAATACTTCAAAAACTTTCTGCAGCTTCATGCTGTTTTTGTTGAGTGTACATCACTTTGAAACAAAGTCTGTTTATCACCTTGTTTCTGAAGTACCAAGAATATTCATTAGAAACAAAAGTAATTAAAATCACTCCTTACTGTTACATTGTGTATGGATTTTTAAGACTGTAATTAAAATATTCGAGAATCTCACATTTATTTATCTTTTTTTCTTACCCCCAGAACCAACATATATCACAATAGGTCCACCCACCTGTGAGGTTTTGGTGAACTGCAGTTTGACTGAAAAAGACTGTATCTATAGCTTCAAACTGGACCAAAATGGGTGTCGCATTTGTCAGTGCAAAACTAGTGAGTATGCAGAAATACGGTGGCTTCTACCTTTTCTACCAAGCTATATGTGAAAATGGTATTATGCTGGTTTTCTTCATTCACAGTGTTGATTATATGTGTTAGTATGTGTGTGCTTTATAGTTGTTCATCTTCAAAGAACTGGTTCCTGATTTCTGACATTGCTTGCTTGCTTAAAATGTGTTTGGAGGAAAAGTTTGACTTCTGAGGTAAAAAATTAACAGCTGGCTGGAAAAGGTAATAATTTGGGACCTAATATTCATATAGACTTTGAGAAGTCTTATGAGAATTCCGCATTTCATTTTCCTCTGTTTAAAGAATTTTAAGAGCATCTAGGTTTCTGCACTTCAAAAACTCCTATTGCTAAACAACTCCTAATTTCAGATTAGCTTTTTGTCAAAATTTATATTTTGAGGATAAATGTTTAAAAATTATATGCTTGGAAGTGGATGTTTGTGTATATATAAATATATCCATATTTATATTTATTTCTATAACATATAGAAATATATGTTATAGAAAAAATATATTTCTATAATATAAGANCTATAATATTTTAGTTAGCATTTTGTAGGCTCTAACATCTATTTTTTCCCAAAGGAAAAACACTGTACCTTATGAGAACTTTGTGTGTATCAAGAAAAACATATTTTCTATATGTGTTTCCTTAAGACTTCAGTGTTTACAGGTGAAATATAAAGAGTATCAGGTTGGTTTTTGGAATTGGCCAACAAAGGACACCTGTGGAGTACTAGTCTCAGCTCCAAGATGCATCTCTGTGGCTGCTGACCCAACCTCGGAGTGGGTTTAAACACTCTTTGTAATGTTACTGTAGTTTTTCAGTTTTCTTTCAGCCTCTAAGGCTTCCACCACTAAAGTATTACTCAATTCCTCTTCTTTTGGTTTCAGTCTGTTCATTCTCAGCCACTTTCTAAACCAATATAACTATTTTAGGAGTCCCCAAGTAGAAATGGTTGAAATAAAATTCTTAAGTAGTACAACCTAGAGAGCTTTATGAATGAATTGGTGTTGGGGAGGACATTTAACAAAAATAAATATATAGCAAGCCATAACATTATCATGGCAATACAGAAATAATACCTTTGATTACAAGTTGTATTTGGGAAAGGATGACTTTCCTTAGGTTACATCCAAGCTACTGCATACTTGCCTTACTTAGTTCTTCCTAAGGAAAACATTAGAAATCTTAGGGTCTGCTTTTAACATTGTAATTTGATTTTCCTTCTCCTTCTGTTTTTATTAAATTGACTGAGGAGTTTGACACAAACAAGATACTTGGAAAATTTAATAAACTGTGCCTGTGTGTGCAGTCCTTCCCTCCAGTTTGGTGCACTGGAGACACATCACTCCAAAGGGTGTTTTCTTTTGTCCTAGGCTACCAGACTGCATATGGACACAAACCCCGTCTCAGGATGTTCTTGCTTAGAGTATTTCTGATGAAATAGTATATAAGAACTTATTCAGGGGAATTTTTCTCTTGCTAGATTTGCTTGAAATTTTCTTCATTTTACAGTAGCAAACTGTCTGGAGCAAAGTTAATAGTATCATTTATCATCTATTTTTTTCAGTTAAATAATGTGACTAGTAGATTGCTTAAAAATTTCAGTCATTTAGAAAGAGGAGACCTTTATTTTCTAAGGAAGTGAAGAAAAATAACAGTTTAGAAATCTTCATCATTTAATGGTTATCAATCAAAATGACAGAAATTGAATTTTTCTGTCAAGTAATGTCTGTTGCTTGCAAGGCTCTCCTCTGGACGAAAGTGTGTGAGAAATGAGAAGAGAGGAGTCTTAGGTCAAATGTGCTGAAAATGTACTGTGCTAGCTCTCTGTGTTTTGAGTTCCTGTGTGCTTTAATGTCCAAACCCGTTCAGTTGTGTCTTGGTTCTCTTAAGGACGTCAGAACATGTATTATCTCTAGCTCATGTAGTCTCATGTGGACTTTTGGGAACATCATTATCTTTATACTGCATCTATATGCTTTTTGCTGGTCTAAGCTGCTCAACAGAGTCAAATTTATCTTCCTCAGTAAGGAAACCCCCATGCCCACATTATCATTTGAAGTCATCGTATACAAATTCTATGAATCTATTTCCAATGAAGTTTCATTTTTTGTTAGTTTATCTTTAGATAGCTCTGCTGAAGGTTTGTTATACTTCAGTTATTTTAGACAAAATAAAAGCAAAATGATAAAGTAGAAGAACATAGAATGAGGGTGTAATTTGTTCTTCTTTATTACCTTCATTTACATTCATGTTGCCTGAAATAAGTACAACAAATTTATTTGGAATCATTATGTAAGTACAGTATAATGAAACTTGTTTGGTGCATCATTGTAATTTAGTTTTAAGTCTATCCCTCCTGGTTCTAGCCAACTACAGAATGAGAAGGAATAAAGAAGCAAATCAAAACATTTCTAGAATATTATTTTAATGGAAGTAGTTTATTTTGTCTTTTATCCTTCTGTTTCTGCAGTGAATGTAAAAAACATGCTGTAGCAACACATAGGGAAAACATACCTGCTGTAAAGTAAAATAAAATATTCTTTAAAAGTAGCAGAGCCAGACCACAGTTGTAAGAGAAAGAAGGGGAAAAAAAAAAATCCACTGAGCAAAGAGCGGACATGGACTAATATGGAAAGAAAGTAGGATGGTATAAGACAATACAAGAGCAAAACACAAGCAGAAAAAAGTAAATAAGAAAAAGAATTGTAGTGTGCAGCAATCAGTCTTGTGTTTGGAGTGTCTAGGCCTTCGCTTTCATAGGGAGAACTGGAGTAGAATGAAGTCTTTAGGAAGACAAAATCACTTGGAGGAGTCCTTGTGGAAGATCAGTGGTCTGCTGTTTGTGTGGCAGGACTCCTCTTGCCCCGAGGAAAACGAATGGCATATTAAATAATGCCTGCTGATGGAAGCAACATAGGATTTAAAATCTGATAGGTAGTTGCTGCTGCTCACAAAGCCATTCTTCAGCAAGTGTGCAGGCCTTGTCTGTTCTCTGGATTAGTTTCATGGGAAAAAAGCCCTTTAAAATCTCTCCTGTGACTAAGACTAGTGTTTTACCCAAATGAATTGAACATGTAGTACTCTTCAGGATATAACTGTGAGCATGTATGACTTTTTTTTTAACGTTTCAAAAATTACTAAAATGGAATTAAGTTCGAGTGTTGCTGTCAATTTTAAAAATTTGCATCAGTTAGAAGGCTTACCTTTGCAGTTCCAAGATGCAGCTGTCATCCATTTTCAGTAATTTCAGACTCCTTATGGAGAGGTGCAACTGGAGAAGGCTGAGATGAGTCATCTTCCCTGCACTTTGTAATGCATCACCTTTCACTTTGTGTCATGGTCTCTTTTGTCTGTCAAAGCAAGTCATGTAATCACTATTCAAAAATAAGAAATCTTGGTATATTATGTGTTTGCATAGTCCTCTCAACATGAAACCACCTTCTCCTCAGAACACATCTTATGGATACACACAGAAATAACTTTGGAAGTGTTGGTACATTTTCCTTTCATGAGAAGAACGTGTTTTCTACCATGGAGTTAAAAGGAGGCATTTATCATTCAGTCGATCCTAGCACACACCAAAAGCATGGTCCTCAATATTCTGGCAAGTCACACCATCTCCCTTTATAGCTGACGAAGCAGGGTGAAATTCCAGCATGGACTTCAGGTTTGACAATGCGGGTCTTTGTTTAGTTGCGTAGGCATTCAAAGGCAGGATTTGTAGGTTTGAGAAAAGCTAAGTAGGTACAGCTACAGGCTGTCTATAAATAGCAACAGTTAAGGCTCTGAAAAAACACAGGGATGATGATGGGAAAAAGCCTAAGAAAACTTTAAAGGGACTGCAGTGGGAGAGCACATCTCAATTCCTCGTTTTTGTGCAGTAATTCTTCAATAGTTGGGAGTCCTAACCTTTCAATCTTATAACCAAAATTTGAATATTTCATTCCTATATTTCTGTAAGTAGTCCATATTCAGGGATATGTGTTCTCAACACTTAAACTTTCTCAGTGTTCCTTTTTCCCGTTTAAGTACACATATTTTGTGTTTATTTCTATGTCAAAGGAAGTCAGACAGTAATTATGTGCTAATCACACGAAATGTACTTCAGGCAATGCAAAATTCCTGGAAATAGTAAAGTAAAATATAAATTAGGTAGCACTCTTCTGTTTTAGTAGCAATTGTCTTCCAGTGTTACTTTGATTTCACAACAAATTCCATGAAAAATGAAAGTTATAAAATAAAAATCCAGGTAATCTTTGTTAGTGCTAAGGAGAGCACATATTAGTTTTTGAGTAATTCTGTGAGACAGAAAAAGGATGTCTTATTTCTTTCACTTATTCTGCAGTGATGTAGAAGGGAATAGCTATTACATGCAAGACTTCAGTTAATGAAATACAACCACAGAAAATTTAGGATGAAGCATGTTTCCTAAAAATTTAAGGCTCAGATCAGAAAAAAAAGTGCATGTTCTTAGTAGAATAGAAGTAGTAATTCAAAGTACACATGCAAGATACTGGAAGTGCTCCCTGAAGAGGATGGAATTATGATGAACAACTCATTCCAAATAAATATTATCTGTATTGTCTCTAGAATAAGTCTTTGGCAGGATCTCTGAAGATTACAATATATTGGAGTTAGTGCTTACAATATATCTAGTGCAACAGAAGCAGATAAGAATTTCACTTGGCTTGACTTATGTAAAAAAACCAAAACAAAAAACCTGTGTGCTTGAAGCTTGATCATTATACAGTAATTCCACCTTTGAGAGATCACTCCTACAATTTCATTTTCATGAATTCATGTGTTATATGTGAATCCTAGATTTGTTTAGAGCACATATCCAAGTGGTTAATTTGCCTCAATGGACTCACAAGATGATTTCTTTAAACAGGGTTTCCTAGCATCACAGCGCCCAGTCCCTTCATTTTTATCCAGCTTTTGTGAATCATGATTTAAGTCTAACAAAAGGAGGGAGGGTTAGTGTGGATCTGTGGAGGCAATATATTCAGAGAATTCCAGTTACTGTTAAGTAACCTAGTTTTCTCCTTCATAAATTTGCCTCCCCAGATCCCCACCCCCGAAGATTAAGCAGCAGTAGCAATCCACACCGAGAGGACGGCTGAGGAGTGCTTAATTGTAAAGGTACTGTGAAACAGTTCTCCTGATATGATCTGTCCTCAGCATCAAGAAAATAATTCTGGTAAAGGTATGTAGCTAGCTTTGTGTAGCCATGCTACAAATTTGTAAAAATGGACACCAGCCTAAGCCAAGTTGAAATACTGACATAATCCTTGTCATGTATCTATTAATATTCTCTGCCAGTTGCTTTTTTCATCTGTGAATTATAGGACTGAAAACTAAAAGTATTTCAACATAGAATGCATTTTCAAAACTTTTTAGAGTAAGATGATTTTCAGTCCTTATGGTACAAACATCAGTGTGTCCATAAGTAAAATAATATATTGGAAAAACATAAATATCCCAGCTTAAGATCCTATATAAATACCATATATATGCTAGAAAAGACAAAGTCTTTTTTTTAAAAAGAAAGAGCTGGAACTACAATCAAGCTATTAGAAAGTCAAGCAGAAGACCCTTTTTAGAGCTTACATGCAATTCATGGAATTGAATTTTGTTTACTTTTTAGGTGTTTTTTGGGCAATATTTTATAACACTCCAAATATTCATAGTTTCATGTGAGGTAGGGATGTGAGCACTCTGAAATCAGGAATAAATCATGCATGCAGTGGTTTGAATTTAGGACAAAGACTGTGATTCCTTTTGAGATGCGTTGCCCCTGAGATGCCACGCGTGAGAAGGAGAGGTTGTGCTGTATCTGAAATATTCCACTGCGAAGTTAATTCTGCCAAATGCAGAACATTGCTAACATATCATGGGACAGAATGTTTTTGTTGTCTTGTTTGCAAGGTGGGACCTCAACTGTAGTAGGTCACATCAGTATGTCAGCTGCTCTTACATGGTGGTTTTTGAACATGCTTTTCTTTCCTTCAGCAACTCAGTTTTACAGATATCGGACAATCTTTTAAAAGTAGAGTTGATGTCAATGTTGAGAGTAAGATACTTACTGGAAAAGAGTTTTAAAAGACCAGATAGTTTGTGTGTAGCATGCTCACTATAACTTCGTAATCATCAGTTCTCAAGACTTTCTTCTACAGTATTGTCCCATCCTCCATATCCCAAAGACATTCCTCTTAAACAGGGTAATGCTCTTCCAAAACTCTCAGTATTTGTTTTATTACAGTCTGCATGTATGAAAGGGTTTGTAAATGTGTGGAGAGAGTCGGGAAAGAAATCACTATATTTAAAAAGAGTTTATGGACAATGGTGACCAGGCCTCATCCCTCACCAATATCTGTTTATTTGTTAATAATTCACAAATGGAATTTTTGGAAGACTAATTCATCTTCAGGTGTTCTTTCTGCTTGTATTTTTTCCAACAGCATCACATTAAATTGATCCAAATGAATCCAATAATTTGAAATTCCCATATTCAATTCAGCTTATGTGTTTAACTGTATCAAGCTACAGAACAAAGTACTTGCTGGTACTGCAGTCTTTAGAGGACTCAAAGTCTGTAAGCAATAGCTTTTGCCAGTGTGATGAGGACTAGTGAAGACTGTGAACTACCCACTGGACCTGTTGGTAACTGACTTTGCTGCCGCTTTTGCAGTCGTGGTTGCACATGGCAAAGAAAACTTGTTGTGTGGGTGGGACTCAGTGCTATAAGAACTCGGTGCTTGTTAGTCCTTAAGTGAGTATTAGTTGTAAGCAGGAGACTATTTAATAGCATCATTGATTCATTTCATTGAAACCTTTCCGTGTTTAGTGTCCTAACCTTCTACTGTATTTGATTATTTCAGCATTTTATGTGGTATTTCAGCTAATGTTGTCACATTAAAAAGCTAAGTATTTGTAGTAAAAATACAGTTCTATGAGCCTGAGACATTGAGGAACACATTAATCTTTTCCTAAAGTCATAGCTCATCAGTATAATTCTGGAATCATCCAATATCCTACATCAGAACTCTGAGCTTGTTGTGCAAATTGTTTTCTGTATTTGCATGACCTTATCGACAATTCATGTTTTATAAGAAAAATTAATGAACATGTTTCTACTAACCATGTAAAACTCTACTCTCCATCCACATATTTTCCTAAGCAGCACAGTGAGAGATGGTTTCCCTTTAATTGATTTCCTGTTCATCATGTGTTTCTATTGTAGTCTTCTACTTCCTATCTCACCATCAGTTTAGTTCCCTATGTGATGTCAATATAACTAATCAGTCACAAAAACAAAAACAATAGCTTATGTACAGTGATCAGAAGCTTAATCCCATTCTGTTAGAGTTGCAGCGATGTGCAAGTGCATAATGCAGTTCTGTCAAACTCTGAATGGTAGTTTTCTTCTGCATTAGCTTTTAAAATGTTTGCTATACCCTCATTTCAGCCTGTCTGGTTGCCCTGATACACTTTCAAAGCAGTTATTAAATCAGGTAGGGCTGGATCTCTTCTCAGCAAATAAATTCATGATTTAGGATTCAGTTTCCTCATGAAATTTATCAAAGCAGAGATGGAAAACACCCTCAAACAAATACCCTCCTGACATTTTGTCATAATAAATTTCCTCAGCTCATTGCAGTTTACTTTTATGAGCTAGTTCTCCTTGTCACTTAGTATGTGTCACTTGAAATGCAAAACCATAGCGAAAAATCTGGTTTTACTTATCCTTTCATAATGAATTAGTCATTATTTTAGTAGTGATTAATTTAAAGCAATAGCTAAGGCTGTAGAAAAATTGTCAAGATGACAATTGTATACACATTTGAATATTTAGATTTGCAATCTTTTCAATCTTTTTCTCTTTTTCTTCTTTCTTTCTCTGATAGCTACACTTTGCTTTGCGACATTGGTGATTCACTTAATTTTGTGAAAAAAATGCCTGGCTTAAAATGCTGGACTATGCTCTTCATCAGGCCTGTGCAGCAAACATAAACTCTGTGTAACAGATGGTACTTCATTTAGAGACTGCCTGCTGTTGTCATGTTTTTAATAATGTTTTAATAGGAGACATTTAGATGATTAGATGTAAATTCAGGAAAGCAGACCAGAACTCACATTCTTAGTTTCATGACACTACATTTCTTCCTAGATATTTTTTTTTCCAAAACTATTTAAAACTATTTCCACAGTTTGTACTGTCATACTATCGGAAATATAAGTGCAATAACATTAAATTCAGTAAAAAGCATGTTATCAGAATTAAATTTTCAGTATCTTATTAGGAAGACTGTGAGCAGAGGTCTGTGGAGATTATTCTGGTCACCTCATACATAACATTGACATAACACTAGACAGACAATACATTAACAGTTGTACTGACTTCAGCAAATTTTTCCTTTATGTTTGACATAGCCAGACTTTTGATGATTTTTCATATGCTCTTCACTGTCTGTTTCTGAGAGGCAATGGTAATTATTAGTCACCCACCTCAAGGCTCTGAAGAGCTTTTCTTTCTTGGCCCCTTACAAAGTGAAAATTCTTTTGAGGATAACTCACTATGTGAAGGATTAAGCAAGGAGGATATTGCTTCAAGACTGGATCTCCTGGTTAGTATGTCAGCTGACTATTTTGAGTTTTAAGTATATTTAACATCATAAGCTACTTGGGAGAGACACTTGGGATGTCTTCCTGCTTTGTAGCACTGCCCTTAGACACCCTGAACCTTTTAATAAAGTATATTAACTTTACAAGTAACAGACTTGTTTTGCGTCTCTGAAAAGCAGTTTCACTAGCCAAACCAGAGCAGAAAAGAAGACTGAAAACAAAGTACTTGGCTGTGGTTTTCTGAGGCATCATTAGTTTACCATCTTGTATAATTTCATAGTTAAACCTGGATGTTGTATTTTGATAGCTCTCCTTAACAGATAATCTGGAGTCAAATAAGATAAAGAAATATGCCGACTAAAAAAAAAATAAACATATTTTTTTCTGTTTTTTTAGATTTTTTAAATTGTTATTTTCAGCTCTTCCTATTACTTTTTAAAGATACCTGCTTATTTCTTCCATCCCTTTGCATAGTACCTTCTTTTTTCTTCACCTGTCTTCCTGATCCTACTCTTTATAGATAGCCATGTAAACATTTCATTTCCCTGACAAAGTATACTTCAGAAAAGGAATTACTCTGCTCAGTTCAACCTGTGCAATTCCAGGTTTATTTACTGATCAGTTTTGAGCATCTGCAGGAGATATCATAACTGACATTATATCAAAGGTCATAACTGGACTTAATTATTTTTGGAGATATACTAGTGTATTTCTCCATACATTCTTTGTAAAGTTCAAGCCTAGCTTTAAAAATTATGACTACCTTATAAAGTCTTGCATAATGAAAAGTTTAGTTAATTTTATTATTGCTATGTGTTGCTGGGGAATAATTCTGCACAAACATCCTAGTATAAAAGCTCATAAATGAAAGACAAATTCTCATTACTTTAACTTGCTTCAAGAAAAGTCTTTGTATTACACATAATTCACTCCTTACCAGAGAAAAATACTGAAGTTTCCTCTGCATTAAAATGTTTTAAAATCAACATCAGTGGCTACATAGTAAAAAGATTAGTATTCTTTGTAGATTGGCCTGACTTAATCCTCCAAAAATGTGTAAAACTTCATTATGATCTTTGAATGTGTGTATCTCCCTAAAGCAAGAACCTAAAACAAAGGTTACCCTTGCTGTGCAGAGGTTAGATCTGACTGAGAATAAATTATTAAATCTTGTGGTATTGATTCTCTGCTTCCAGACACTGTCTCTAGGGGTTATGAAAGGGTCTGGCATTTCTTTTTCTGAATTCTGCATGGTAAAAACAACTCCGAACTTGCACCCTTTTTGCTTCAGACATGAAATTTGCATAAAAGTGGAGAGGTCAGGGCCATGACCCTGATTATATTAATTGTATTTAAACTGAGCACTGTTGTTTGGGATAAGGAGACTCTTACGTTGTATTGTACTTGGATGCCCAAATTCCACCTCAGAAGTAGGCAGTGAATTTGTTGGTTTTCTCTGAGGTTCTGGTCTCAGTCTGACACAGTAAGGAACATGCCTTCTTTACCAAATGAGTATTAACTTGCTAGAATAGATAAGGAGACACTTGGCTTAGCCACATCTGGCTAAGTCTATATTTTGGAATCTTAAATGCAATGTTACAAAAACGGAAGAGGAAGCATTTAAGTAAGGCAAGATTCCTTCTGTAGTTTTCCTTCAATAAGTTACCATTTTAGAGAATAAGTCAATGTTAATAACTGATCTCTTTGGAAAAACTGTGTCCCTAAATGTTTATCCCCCTAAAGGAAAGTGATTGTCAGGTCTCAGTTGAGGAGCACATCCAGAAGAATAATCTTCAGGTGACCTCTGTATGACCAATACTTGATAGTGGTGTGGAAGTTCCAGCTAGAGATCAGCCATCCTTTAAATAACACTCTTAAAGTCAGGCCTTTGGATATCACCCATCATATTCTTCTATTGAAGAATCTTAATTATATTTCCCTCTTTTTCTATTTTGATCTCATTTTGGCTATTTTAATAATGGTCACTTCTTTCCCTTATGTTTTGCATCCTTAGTGTAAAAAACCCCATAATTTTCTGTTTCCTCGCACCTCTGCAACGAGTTGTATCCCACAATATGTTAAGAGTAGTCTTTCTGGCATTTCTTCTTTCAGGAAAAGCAAAAATAAACTGATCAATCTCAAAATAGTAAATTGCAATGAGAGGGGATATAATAACCTTTATTTATCTCTATACCAGAAAAAGTGAGTTGTCAACAGTTCAACATCTTCCTTATACCACAAGAGGCAGGTAAAAGTTGGTACTGGACTTCAAGAGACAGATCTTTTAGTCTAGCATCTCTAAGCTTCAATCATATCTTAGGGTATTGTAGTTATATTTTAAAAAGCAGATATTAGTCAAGTTGACAGCAAACAGCATAAAGGATAAAAGTTTTTAATACATGCCCCCTTTCAGTATTTATTTAAAATAAGTAGAAGAGAAATCAAGATGATCCATATTGAACAAAAACCTACTATATCCATATAATATATGGCAATTACATGTTATTTCAGATGTATTATTAAAAGCTAATGGAGTGATGGATGTTGGACTCCATTGGCTGTGCATCTGTTCATAGAATCATGTTAGTTTGTGGTATCAGGTGGTACTCCCCAAGTTGCTGACAGGAACTGAAGAATCCTGTAATATCTGGTCATACAGTTTGGGCTGTTACTGGAGAATTCTGTCAAATATTTTAAAAACAGGACAGTCTGAAGGTAAGGCCTAGCAGTATAAAGAAAGTTACAAAGTGAAAGGGAGCAGAAGGTTTAGTGTGCTGAGGAAGTGTTTGATATAAATAGTTTTCATGGTGTGATGAGCTGTGTGTGTCCTTTGCAGGGGAGGAGCTGTGCACTGGCCTCATTTCAGGCTGCTCCTTGGATTGTTCCTTCGGCTTCCAGACTGATGCCCACAACTGTGAGATCTGTCAGTGCCGGCCGCGGCCCAAGAAGTGCAAACCCATTGTATGTGACAAGTACTGTCCCTTTGGATACTTGTACGTATTCTCATCCCGAAAGCACGCGTCGTGCAATCCCCCGTGTGTACTGAAAATGCGCAAAAATCCAGGCATACGGACTTGGGCTTGCTTTGTGGCAAAGCGGGGGGAAGCGTAGGAAAATGGAAATGGATGTGGGAGTGCAGTATTCTTCAAAATGGATTTTAATCAACAGATTTAGAAACCAAAACTCAAAAACAGCAGATTATAAAAGGAAATCAGTGCTTAAATTTTTTTGAAGAATTTGACAAAAAAGATAAGAAAGCTACTTACAAGTAATATCTTTTACATGTAACTTTTTAAAATTCTTTTGGTATGCTTTGATAATCTTATCTAAGTAGAAAAATCACATACATGAATGGTAATTATGCTCTGTAGGTCAATATATTAAACTCATGGTACATACAGACTAAAATTAGTGCTCTTTACAGTATTCCTTTTCTGTAACTTCCCTCTGGTTCTACTTTCTCTCACTTGTGAAACTGACAATAAGTCTCAGCCACTCCTGAAGTAAACACACCTGAAGATAATTTTATAAACTCCTTAATTTAAAAACTCTTGTTTTCCTCTCTCATTTACTTAAGAGGACACATGACAATAAAGATGGCAAAAAACATGCAACATTTATGAACAAGGGCCAAAGAGAACTCTAAAATGAACCAGAAATTTAAGGAGTATTGCTATCAAACACTAGGAGTTGCAAATGTAGTAAATTTCATTGAAAAGCCTAAAAAAAAATTACATTTGAATGTTATCTGAAGATCTGTTGTCATGAGGTAGAAATTAAACTATTATGAAGAGTAGGCAGTAACATGGAATGAATCCATGAAAAATAAAATTTACTGGTAAAACATATAGAGGTGCCATATATATTATATATATTACAGAGAACCACACTCTTCTTCCTTTCTTTTTTACTTGAGCATGTGCTAAACAGTTTTATTAGAAAATCTGTGTGAACTATATAGCAAAAGCATTTAAAAAATGACATCACATTTTAATGGGCACAGTTGGGTAGTTGTAAGACTAAGAGGTTTAAAAACAAGTTGATTTCAAGCTGATGCCAGTGTTTTCAGGAACTCTGTCTGTGGGATGATTTTTCCCATACATTTTTGTGCACCTGAAAAATGTATTAACTTTAAACCTTTTAAAGCCATTTGGAAAATAGTTTTCAATTTAAATTCTGGGTTTACATGCAGAATGTAATTTCATTATGCACAATGGCTGGTATTTTTAAATTATGAATGTTAATAAAGTCTTCAGATAATTTTTTAGAAATTGGAAATGAGCACTTTAATCTTGTCATTCTCTACAAAATACATGAATAATTATACTGATTGAAATTAATAACATTTAAAGATATCTTCATATGGAACTATTTATAGTATAAAGAGCTAAAGTTGTCACAAGAACAACTTTAGGATCATTTCACTTTGAGTTTTACCTTGGTGTGGAAATTATTTCGATTTGTGGTTGATAGCATATTTGTTCAGTTTACTGCTACTGTGCCAAATTCTTTTTTAAAATACCATATATTTGACTCCCATGTGTGTTGTGTTCATTAAAAACATGGGGTGTAATGGAGGGCAAATCTCTATTTTAATGTAAACATTTAGTCACAAATAGGACACAAAAGAAGGAAATATTAAAAGAAAGGTGTGTTAGAGAGTGAACAATTAAGGAGTTATCATCATATTTGTGATTTTTTTTTTAAGATTGTTAAAAGTTAGTAATTGGAAATACTGAGTTTACGCATCTTTAAAGAAACCAAAACCTTTCATAATTTTCTGAAAAAATCTGCTAGATGAAGCTCACTGTTGGAAAGCTCTACACAGTAATGGAAAGAAGCATTCCTTTTGATGGGATAGGAAGACAAAGTCTTTCATTCTCCACTCTGCTGTATGACAATTCATTATTCTCAGCCTTTTAACTAAAAATTAAATAAAGTTTCCTACAACTTGAATCCAGGCTTTCTAGAGATTTACATAATAATTTATTTTTCCTCTGTCCTCCTAGATCATGTTCTATAACTTCCCATGTCTTTTCTTTGTTTCATACATCTGTGCCCAAAGTTTGAATAGTATTATCTGCCTTTGTGAAAAAAGACAAGGAAACATTCAGCATAGGATCCACTGAATAGAGGGAGCATATGCCAGGGATGGAGACTTGTACAGCCCATAAAATCACTGAATCTAAGGGCGACAATTAACAATCATTTTCTTTGCTCGTCAGTCACTTCCTCAGGGGAGGTGCTCTTGCTTTAAAGATGTAGATATTTAAAATAACTTGCTGACCTTTTGCAAATTATTTTGGTCATCTAGGAAGAACAAGCATGGCTGTGAAATCTGTCGGTGTAAGAAGTGCCCCAACCTGCCTTGTGGTAAAATCTGTCCATTGGGCTTCCAGCAGAACAGTCACGGCTGTGTTATCTGCAAGTGCAGAGGTACGTGCCAGTGCATTCCACCTCTAACTACAAACTTGTTTTCAAAGCACGTGGAAACCAGGGTGAAAGAAAAGCAATTCTGCACAGAATATTTACAAATTGAAATACAGTAACTGGGGGGGGACTAGTTCAACATTACTCAAAGGAGTGTATTGTTTTTTATAATCTATTCATCTTGGCTTCAACAGAATGCTTCAGCTCTGCTTTCATCTCCCACTACGAAGTCACAAAAAGTTTGTTATCATTTATAAAAATTGGATCAGGCTCTTAATAAGCAACTACTAATAATAAGCTAGTTGAGGGCATTTTTTTAATCGTGATGTTCATCTTGGCTTCTTCACCATTGCCTTTTCTTTACAAACAAGTGTCAGATTTGATAGATATCCAGTATATCACCTAAAATTGGAGTGCTGTTTCTTGGATGCTTTTCAGGCAATCGTAATGAACAATGAGTAGAGAGAGTACAGCTACCCAAAAGAAAGAACTTGGTATTCTAAATCTAAAAATTTAACACATACCACATGCCAAACTTGTAACCACCAAGTTCGAGGTGGATATTGAGATCAGATGTTGATTTGTTGTCTGCTGTATACTTGTGCTGCTTTTAGCATGTCTCTTCTTTACAGTATTTTCAGGTTATGTTTTGTATTAGTCTGGATATCAGACTTCCTTCATTGCTCATCTCCATGTGTTGCATTTAATAACTTTGTTTTTCTCAGTGTCTCTCTGATCCTAACTGCTCTTTCATGCTTATTTTCTTTGACTCTTACTTGTGTGTTTTGATTTCTAGCTGTAGTCAAATAAGTTTGATTACTTTCCCATTGTTTTGTGTAATGATCTTATTCTTAACTTTTCACCATTTCTTCTGCATTTTAAAAAAAATTATAAAATGTAAAAGGATAAGTTATGGGAACATAGGACTGGAAGAAAGTGAATGAGTTCTTGAAGTCACTCCCCTGTAGCTGAAGGCAAACATGCAATCATATGAATCAAAAATATCCAACATTATCTTTTTTTCTATATAATATAATACACTTCAAACAGTTTAAGAAACTTTCAGACTTCTAGCAAAATAAAAGTTGCAATGTTATATTTTACAGATGTGAGAAGTAGAGATTTCATTGACATAAGCTACAGTATATTACTTTTACTAGAAATTAAAAATTTAAAAATTAAATAAGAAAGGGTAATTGCTGAATGGTGTCCCATTGAGTTAATTCTTATCACTCAGCTTGTCATTTGCCTCCATATTCTCAATCAGAACACTTCCTGATTGTCACTGTGCTGTGACTAAATAGACACAAAGTGTTCTCTTAGATGTAGCATAATTGCCTCCCAGACTATAAACTTTGGTCACTAATTATGTGTATGCACACTTTCAAGTGTCTTCCCTAACAAGTAAGGCGTTTTAAATGTACACAATTATTCTATGAAATTAACTTGATCCATCTCTAAGTATCTCTAAGTAGTATTTATTGTTGTCATGATCATAAAGGTAGCAAGCCATGAGCATATCACTTCAGCATCACTTCATTAGCTGCTTTGTCAAAGAATGATTAGAGTAATCACCAGTATGTTCTGGGGAGAATGAGTCCTTGTTGAAATTTTGACCCAGAATCTTTAAATAAGAGGAAGGGTTGGGTAAATCCCCTGCCTGTGAATTAGCTCCTCTTTCTAAATTGCTTCTGCCAGAAATAGCTTATGCTAGGATTAATAGAAGTAGAACCATAGAAGTACAGCCTGGAGTAGTACTCTGAAAAACTGAGAGTCCACTTTTTTACCCTTGCATAAAATAGAATGTATCTGGATAATCCTTGACAGATGTTTGTCTAAGATTTAATTTATTAAGAATCTCCACTTTCAAAAGACACAGAAAACCGGAACAAAACAGAAAGAGAAAAACCAAACCTTTCTAAAATATTGTTTTTCTGTGGTTAGAAACATATGACATTTTCAAATGAATTTTCTAAAATTACTGTCTCCCTTTATACACATTGAACTGGTTACATTTGTGCTGACTGTAGCAGACATATGGAGCAGCTAAGCACCATTCCTTTTAGAATTCTTGCAATATTTAAGGGGTTGCAACTGGAGACTTATAAACATTGAGTGGGAAATAGGTTTCTAAGTTAACAAACCCAGTTACTGTGGTTTCTCATCACTGTTCAAAACTTTGATACTGTACTTTAACCATAGTAAAAGCTTAAGACTAGTAGTAGTAGTAGTGCTGTATTTAAATTTACAGCATTCCTGTACTTGTGTCTTATATTGAACTTGCCTTTTCTGCAGTGGTATCACATTAAACACTTCCTTACCTTGTGAAATCCTGTATCTCAGATCATTTCAATCATACCACTTGGTAGCTAGTTATTCCCATTTTGTATTTACACATTAGATTTTTTCAAATTTTAGCTTTTGTACTAATGGTTTTCACTTTTCAATCTTTAATTACAATCTCAGTTTGTGAACTTAATTTTGAATACCTGCTTATGTATGTTTCTCCAAATTATGAAGTTTACTTTAGAATATTTCAGGAAAAATGTCTGATTGCTTCAGATACCCTTTCCCCTTGCTAAATAAACAAAGCCTTACTATCTAGGACTTCCAAGTGTCAATAATCATTTTAATATAGAGCAGTATTCCAGTGATATTAATTCAAATCATAACTTAAGTACTTTGATACTAAAGTATGATAGTAACTGAATTTAAGTTTTTTCATAGTAATTCTGTTTATGCAACAGGATGAAGTCTGTTCTAAGAAGTATTTTATCCTAATGCAGCATTTTTGTTCGGTTCACAAAATGGTATACTAATGTAACTTTCATGTATTGGCTTTCTAGTCTGATAATGTGCCTCAAACTAACTTTATACCATCTGCTTGTGAGATCATCTTTGATAGATCTGCCACAGCTGAAGAAGTGCTGACCTACATACTAGTGTGAAAAAAAAAAAAAGAACGTACTAAGAAGCACTCCAACCACACAAAAAACCAAGAAGCAAAAAAGCTGAACACTTACTAAAATTACATGTAAACATTACTACTTCTTATACATGATCTCCTTTTTTAAAAGAAAATGAAATTAAGAACTTAGTACAAGTAACCTTATATATATGTCAGCAGAACATGGTTGACATGCCATGAAAACAAGTCAGTTCACTGACAAACTGATCCTGCATCCTTCATCATATTAGTGATGTGGATGAGGGGGTGTTTGGCTCTAAATTCACTCTGTTGATTAACAAAGAATATATTGAGGCTGAATCCTGCAGCACTTAAATACCCCTTGAGATACAAATGAAACTTTATCCTCCCTAGACCAACTGCCTTTATGTTCTGACAGAGTGCAAGTATAATGCCATTTCTATGTTACTGAATTCTCATTGCAGTAAAAGCTAAAAGAAATTAGGGATGAAATTCTCATCATTCTCTTCCAAATATCTCATTTATCATAGTAGTATAAACAAATAATTTCTTACAGGAAGTACTTTATGGAATATTTCTGATATCTACCATTACCGTGTTAGCACCTGATTGCAATTTTTTATCATTTGCAAGACCATCCATACCTGATTTAAATGTTTTTATATTCTACTTGCTATCAGATACATTATAGATACTCTAATGTGCTATAGTATTTAAGTATTTAATTTTAAATATGCTTCATGCTATCTGCCATTTTCCTCCACTACATTTCTCCTTTTTCTTACATTATTTAGACACTACTACATTTCTGGTTGATTAAAAAAAGTATAGGATCAACAGAAGGAATTACATTTTCCAAGGAAATACTACAAGAAATACTGTAGGAAATTCTACTATATCCTATTGTCCCCTTCAGTATACCTTTTAGTTGTTTCCTGTGTGTTACTTTAAGTGTAAACCGTAGAACTATTATTTACTTGGTCTTATACATGCTTTAAAAATAAATGCAATCCAGTCACAAAGTTGGTTTTTCTTCCTAAGCAACAGATGCTTATCAGGACACCTCATTTTTCTTTGCTTTTTGCAGAGGCAACAGCTTCTCTTATGCCTCCTATTAAAACAGGCTCTTGCCTGTCCATGGATGGGCGCCGGCATGAGAACGAGGAGAGCTGGCACGATGGCTGCAGGGAATGTTACTGTCATAACGGACGGGAAATGTGTGCCTTGATCACCTGCCCCGTTCCCAATTGTGGCAACCCCACCATACATCCAGGGCAGTGTTGTCCATCATGTCCAGGTAACACATGATTTCTTCTACATGCTTTGTAATAGAGTTTCATTGCACTTGTGTTCTGTTTCTTAATGCATGAAAATGATCTCATGCATACTTCAGTAGTAGACAGAGATGAAGGTTTCTATGCCCTAATGTAACGTGCTGAGTTGCTGTCATTAAGTTCTCAGCTGTGGAAAATGGGAACTTACATATCTAAAGCATATGCAAGTTGTGGGTCCTAACATCTTTGACACATTGGAATCATTAAACTAGTAAAAGTAATTAAAAGTTTCTAGTCATTTACCAATATAGCAAGTTTTGTAATAAGCCATTACATTTTCATTTTAGATTTTAAACTGGAATTTTATTAAAATGTATCTCCTGTTGTATGTTTTACAACCCCTCAAAGATCTACACAAACATTATGATTCTGTGTTCTGAGGGAAGGCTCCTATGCCACCAGCAGTAGATTATTTCAATACTTTCAGTGGGAAGGCCAAGTACGGTTCATGTTGCATTCCAATACAATTTTAATAAGTGTTAATATGAAAAACATATATGGAAGAGTATGGGTAGAATGTAAGATTAATGCCCTCTGTTCCCAGTACAGTTCCTACAGTATTTTATGTGCTAATTAGATTAATTTGTAATACAGTGATATTGTCTATGACATTATTGGAACTCATGTTAGGAGTAAGAGCAATGAGGCTCATGAAGTTTCAATAAATAGCAGAACGGTAAGACAGTACTGGCAGGATATAAGCAATTATTTTTCAAATTCTTTATAAAGAACAGGAAATCCTAGGGGGCAAAATAAGCAGATCCTGTTTCTGAAAGTGACAGAGAAGAGTGCATCCTCCCTGTGACCTAAGAAAACTGATCTCTTTAGATTACCTTGTGGTAACTGGAAAAATTCAGTAAGTCCCCAGAAAGATAGAAGATTCCAAAGGGTCTGTCTCTTTCAGCCTTTTCCCAATTATTTGTGTGGTATTGTAGGGGATGATATACTTCATATAGATAGGGGCAGGTTAACATACCAGTCTTGCCTTACATAAACAAACAAGATTCAAAATTTAAAATGTATGGTGGTTGTTCCAATTCCAGCAGTTCTCTTGTTAGGTCCCCAAGAGTCATCCTTGACTTCATTCTACTCCCAACATACTCTTGCATCTTGATTTACTGAACATGTACAGAGCACCTCAGAGCATTCAACTAAGAGTAATGGTAATTTTGATCTTTCAGCTGAGCAGCAGCTAGTTACTTTAGGTATGGAGAGTGAGTTTGGGTAAATTCATTCCCAAGCCTAATACTCAGTTTGTGGAAGGTCACTGTGAAGTTAGCAGAACCTATTATCTCCCACTATACATTTCTTGTGGATGAGATCAGCATTTGATTCTGAGCACCAGCAATGTTGGTCTTTTTTATAAAAGAGCAGTTGCTTAGCCAGCAGTGTCCAGTCCTTCAAGAGAGAGGGTCTGCATAGGTTTCTCTGTCTGACATCAATCCTGCTTTCAAGACATTGGACACCTAGTTTCTGTGTAAACAAAGTCATACTTGGTGTAAACCCTTACAATGCTAGGGCAGACACAGCATTTTAAAGATGGCATATTAAGTGTAGGAATTACTATGGCGAAATTAGTCTCAGTGTGGGGTTTTTTTTCTCCGGTCGTTATTTGTTAGAAATGTAATTCTGATTTTATTTTGCAACACATTGATTCCGCACTGATGGTCTTAAATATATATCATGGCTTTAAGTAGGTTGAAATGCAATTTGGAATTGTGACACTGTAAGCATGTCACTCAAATGTATCTGCCATAAGGATATTGAAGTAATTAGCAGTCCTGATGTACTAGGTTTGGAATTGCATTCTTAGCCTATCAACAGGGCAGCTCTCAGAGATAATTTTGCAAACTGAAAAAAAAATTTGGTTGCACTCCACATTTAGTTAGTTTTCAGCAGAGCAAGGTATACCTTGAATGCTAAAACGTCCCTTATAATCATGTTTCTATGTATTAAGAGGTTTATATGGATCATCACAATGCTTGTGAAAATCTTAAAGATTTCTTGTAAGATTTAAAAGCCATTAATTGCTAGTGTTTTGCAGAACTATGCTATGTAGAAAGTGTGTATTTATTTAACCATTTGTTTCTTGAAGTAATGTAGTTGCACATTTGTGGCACTTCAGTTGCAGTGATATACATTGTTATCAATGCTGCTAAGGGAGCAGTAGGCAACATATACAGCAGGGCTATCTGGTTGTGATTTTTTGACCAGCAGCAGTAATGAGCTGTAGCAAAACAGGCCTTTGCAGTGACTTTGCAGAAAACTAAATGCAAACGAGATGACTCTGAAAATTTCCAGGAAATCTTAGTGTTGCCTTTGCCATGGTGAGTTAAGATTCCACTGCATAACATGTAATACATTGTTCCAGCTGAAATAAAAATCTAACAGTGACAAGGCAGCAAACTAACAATCTTATTTCAGGTAAATGCTGCTGCATCGTGTATGTAGTTCATAAATGTAAGCAATTGGAAAAGCATAGCATAAGCATATTGGTGAAAGATAAAATAATTCCCTGAAAGAAAAGCACAGGTACTTTGTGAATAGAGTAAGATCAGCCAGAGTTAGCTTCCTTGAGTTCTCTGATCATTCTCCAGAAATGAAAGCAAACAATTGAGTGGTGTTTCTTCTACGTGGCAGTGCCATAGAACAAAGGGCACAAACACCATTCTCCAGACAGGAACAGCAGTGCTAGAAACATAAAGAGAAGCCACAAGCACTTTGTGAGCCTTGGCCTGCCTAAATGACTCGAGGAACTGCTGTACACCTAATTTTTCTCTCCTTAACCAAGATATTTGGGTTAGGATGATGTTCACACTAGGCATCATTATAATTAAGTAGGAGAGAGGCGCCTTCAGAAAGTGGTTTCGAGAATTAGCACTTAGCTAGCAATTAGCAAGAAGTCACTTTTTTCTTCTCCTCCATTCATAGCATAGGAAACCTGAGGAGGTTTAGTTCTTAACAGAGGCACCTAACTTAGCCATCTAATGTTAACTGGGTTAATTTCAGGCTGAAAGGCATCACTTATAAGCCTGAAGCTTCACTTTATAGCCTGTAGCTTTCAAACTCATGAATTCTGCAGTTCAAGAAACGTGGGGTGTGAGGCATCTTGGTATGTATGCATAATGCTAGGCAAAAGCTGGTGGACTCACTCCAAGCCCAAAATGACCAGCATGGTAAGCAGGCAGCTATTATTGCCCTTATTGCCCCTAGTGTGGGATAGGCCTCAGAGGATTTTAAGCAGGTTGAGGATGGTGGCATAACCTTTTCTTGATGGTAAGTGTTTAAGCACTCAAGGTACCAGATATGTTTCTTTTTTTTGTTTTTTCTTTTAAAACACCAAGAGGTGAAGAGTTCCCCCATTTTTTAATACCCCAGAGGCTGGAGGACACTCATGCTGAATAAGGGAAACATTTTCAGTTCCTTCCTTAACATGAAAGAGGTCAAATTTGTTCTGTAAACTGCCAGGATGAATCTTTTAGCCAGGGCTGCAGAGGTGATGTAATTAATTTTTTTAAAAGAAACTAGGGTTCATTTGGTGAGATATAATTACTAGAAGTATGGGGCTACACACTGTCACATTTCTTTGGATCAAATTTGGTTTTTTTCAAATATGGGTTTTTTGGGTTTTTTTGTTGTTTTTTTTTTAAATGAAACAGTGAACACTTCCACCATTGTTAAGTGCTTATGCATTTTGTGGGGGGGCTGGGGAGGGGGGATTCTGTGTTTACCTTTTTCTTTTTTGGTGGGTTGGGGTTTTGAAGGTGGGATTGTTTGGTTGTTTTTTTAATGTAGCATCTAATGATACAGATGATATAGACACATATCTGTTGGAAAACTTAACCTTTACCGGGACTTCCTAAATCCCTGAGGAGAAGCTTACTTATCCATCCTTTCAGGAACTGTATCTGACGTTAATGTTTAGCAGTTAAGAAACTAACTTATCATTAAATTTTTTCAGATAATGGCAATTGTCTCTTGGAATTCCTAAATCACAAGTTGGTTGGTTTTTTTCTGAAATGCCAAGAATGCTTGAAGTTATTTCTGTTTTATATTAACTTGTCTTTATTCAAACTGATTCTCAAATTGTTTCTTATTTATATATTTCCCATTTTTCATGAGATGCAGGTGCCATAAAGTCAAAAGAGCTTCATTAAGAATAATTTATATATGTATTCTCAATAATAACAGAAATTCTTCATCTTGTGTACAGTTGTTAATTATAAGATTCACGGTTGATTTTGCCTGTCTTCCAATTCTGTTTTTCCCAGATGAAATAATAGTGCAGAAGCCAGAGCTCACAAGTCCATCAATCTGTCATGCACCTGGAGGGGAATACTTTGTAGAAGGAGAGACATGGAACATTGATTCTTGCACACAATGCACATGCCACAGTGGACGTGTCCTGTGTGAGACTGAAGTCTGTCCACCTCTTCTTTGCCAAAACCCCACCCGCACACAAGACTCTTGCTGTCCACAGTGCCCAGGTATGTGCTGACATCCAGCTTTCATTAGAGCCCTACCTTGATCTGAGGATGTCTGATGTTTCAGTATGAGAATGCTTCAGTGTGAGCTCAGGTGGTTGTTGTGGTGCCTTTGTTCTTCAGCAGTTTGGAGTAGCATCGTGCAGCCCTCTAATTCAAATGCAAAACTTGACTGTGTGCAAGGGAGATCTTATGTGTAAAGGGGAATTGTGGCCCTGAACTTGGAAAATCTTGAAGGCAATCTAATAATTTAGGGGTTGTGTAAGAACCAGAATCCTTGGAAGGATTATGAAATATGCACTCATTTATGGAAACATGCAGGATTAGACTAACTTTGAAAGCAGTCAAAGTGTTCGGTAGATACAGGCTTGTTTCTTTTTCTTTCTACACACCTCGGTTTCTGTAGAAAAAAACAATTTTTATTACTACCTTGTCTATTTGGGATGTGGTCTCAAAAATACTTCTGTTTGCTTTTACCTTCACATGGTGTCATTCTGAGAGTGATTTGAAGGCAGCTGAGTAATATCAAAGCATTCCAGACTGGCAGGTGTGCAGACTCCTCCTAGACTCCCTAACACTGTCAAGAAGATAACAGGATTTGCTTTCCACCCAAGGAAAGAGATTCATTTATAAATGAACATAAATTCCTATTTTACATAGCAAATGAGAGAGTTTATTGCAGTGGAAACTTAGTACAAACCTGTGAATTGCATGTAAACTCACTAAGAAAATACGCCTCTATTAAAACCAAAATTTAAAAGTTTACTTTAGGAAAAAATAGAAGTTAGATTTTGCCACAAGGCATATGTTTGGGTTTGGGTGTGGGGCTTTTTTCCTGACAAAATATTTTCAGTGAACAACGTAGCCAGTTCTCCTGACTTACATTTTTTTCATTATTAATAATGATCATTTGTTTACTTCTAAATACTGTTTCAGAGGAGCTCATCTTTCCTCACTGGCTATATAATAAGCTTAGTCTCACAGCTTAATTGCAGTTAGATTGAGAACCTGATCTCAGTGCTCTTATGAATCCTTTCTTCTCTTTTTCTTAGTCCTGTTTCTTGACCCATAATGCCTGTTAAAGTACAGCTTCATTCAGGAATATGTCTCCCCATGGACAGGCATGAAAATTAAAGCAAACCATTGGTATCAGGCTGAAGCACGATCAAGTTCCATTTGTTTCTCAACAGCTTATAATTTGCTCATCTTAGGCCACTAGTGAAGTTGACAGCAGCATAATAGCTTTTCACTTTGCGTCATTCAAAGACTTGGGCTGACGTGGTAGAAGATAGGATTCAGGTTTTAGATTTAAAATTTAATCTCTCTTGTTTGAGATGAATTCCTATACATCATGCAATTTAGAGCATTCAGAGTCACTTTCTGAGGGGCTGTTTCTGACAGTGATTGTTTTTCTCTTTGCTTTCCTTTTCACAAGTTTTTTTTTCCTTTTTTATTTCTTTCTTGCTTTATTTTTTTTTCTTTTTTGAGTAAACTCAATAAAGGTGTAAATAAGCATAATGCTAGAGCACATCATGAGGTCTTCATCCCATATAAGGACTGAAGAGGCATGAGGCTCTGTCCTTCTAGCTCTTCTTGAAGGAGTGAGCCAATGTGTAACAATTCCATTGTGTTCTTCAAGAGTGAAATCTCTGTTAAGGAGCTATGAGAGAAGATACCCACTGTAAGTTAAATAACCTAAACTGTTCATATTTACAGATGAGACTCTTCAGCCCTCTCCATCAAGCAATGAGAGCATGCCCAGTTACTGCAAAAACGATGATGGAGATATTTTTCTGACAGCTGAGTCCTGGAAGCCCAATGTCTGCACTAGCTGCATTTGCATGGATGGTGTGATTAGATGCTACTCTGAGTCTTGCCCACCAGTATCCTGTGAGAGACCTGTTCTGAGAAAGGGACAGTGCTGTCCTTACTGTATTGGTGAGTGAATAAAAATAGTTGTTAACTTGCTGTTCCCTTCTTGGGAATAAGAGAGAAGTTTTATTTCCAAACTGAGATGCTTTTCCTGTTTGCTGAGATTCAGTCTATGCCACCAGTCAAACTGGAGAATGAAGTCTGCATAGGGAGCTTTAAGGATCATGATTTGTGGTTTTTGGGTAGAAGTGCATAGAGATAATACATCTAATTTGCCTACAAATCCAGAGGCCATCCTCCTGAAATCTTGGTAAGACACCTTATTGGATGAAGACATTGCAAAAAAGTCATTTTATTTAAAGGAAGATCTGCCAGGTAACACATATGTCAAGATTTACGTGATATATGAGAAAAATATTAATTATGACTGCAGAAGAAGAGCTGGAGCATTCTACAATTTCACAGAATGGAGAACTGTTAATAAGGCATCTAAATTAAAAGATAGGAAAAAATCGAATTTCATTAATGATAATATCTTTGACATAAAAATAGGGAAAATACATATATTTCTAAATACTGAAAATGCATAAAGAATTAGGGCTGTGCACTGGTGTTGAATTTGGAGTTGAAGTAAATGCTGGTTGCTGTAGACAGCGAAAATTGCCAGGCATTTTTAAAGTAGAAAAATTGGAGGTTAATGATCACTTTTCCTTTGTGGGTTAAATAGGAGGATTTATACACATGACTTTTTTTTTTGTGAGTTCACAGTAAGTACAAAGGCCATAGAACGGAAGCTGCTGATAGAGAAAAATCATATAATGCACTTACTGAATTTAAATCTTTGTAGCATTGTTGGAAAGCATTCAAAGCTTACTTACCTTTATTTGCAAAAGTAGATACAGTAGAAAAGAATAGGGAGAAGGAGTATAAGAAAATGGATGGGCTTTAAATATTTAATTGAACATTTGAGTCAACTTACCAATCTCTAAACAAAACAGTCCTTCATCAGAAAGATGTCAGAAAGATTGTGAAGTATGTTCAGATATTGAAACAACTCTTGAAATCTTTATATCCTTGCAGATAGAATAGCTTTAATAAGAGGTGTTTTCAGTTTTATATGTACAAGGAATTTAATGGAAGAATGCCAGGAAAAGTTACAAAGTATCCAAGTTTCAGTTACCTTTGGAACCCACTTAGATTCCTGATGAGGACATTTTGAGGCAAAAATACAATTTTAATCCTATTACTATTTCTTCTCATGGTTTACATACAAAATGGGGAGAGTTTAAAGTTTTTTTCACAACTGTCTTTCTGCAGGCTTTTCTTCCAGTGAGTTTGAACCATGGAATAATTTTAATCCAAAAAACATTTTAACTCTATATTAAAAAAATAGAGTGTTTGCAAAGTTGGGCAATCAAACCAATAGAGTCAGAACATGAGCCTTAATACTGCACTGGAGAATTTTATGGGTGAGGAGGGGATGCACCCCCTACAAAAATGAAACCTTTAAAACCTTGTTGCCTACATCTTGCATGTCAGGTTTGCAAATATATACATACAGCATGTAGATATAGCTTTAATTAATTTACTTTGAATCCTATATAGTTGTATAATATTGCAAATACTTCAATGTGTGAGCTATGAAATTATTTTTTTAGTAGCAACTGCTCAGCAAAGCAAAATACAGAAGCCAGACTTTAACACTCAGATATAAAGTTTTTCAGTGATGTTGTCCTATGTAGTCAGAATATGTTGTGATTTAAATAACTGAAATTCATGAAAATGTAACTTTTTTTATGGTTTCCATGAATTATATATACTCTTGCATGTAAGAGAAGTCAGGTCATGCACTTAATTTTCATTGTTCTGGTTCTTACTGGTTTGCTCTTCATTTTTGAGAACTGTGAAGTACATCTTTGTACAGATTCTTTTTAATTATTTTCATGTAATACTTGATAAAATGTTTAGAATCATAGAATCATTTTGGTTAGAAAAGGACTCTAAGATCAACAATTTCAGCTGTTAACCCTGCAGTGCCAAGTCCACCATTAGCTCATGTCTCCAAATGCTGTGTTTACACATCTTTTAAATACCCTTAGGGATGGTGATTTAGTGTAATAGTCTAAACTCACTTCACTGGGCATAGGCAAATTCTGTGGAAACAGGCGTTCTTCATTTTTTGGAATTTCAAAAATTATGCAGGATTTTGGCACTGCATTATTTTATTCTCCTTTCTGGATCCAGTTTATATAGACTCCAATTCAAAATTTTACAATCTTGGATGCTTTGTTGTTTGAATCTTGAAATTCATCCTGTGTGTTCAACATTTGTCTTTCTCATGCAAAGATTAATTTGGAAAGATGACCTTCTAGTTTAGAGAGTAAAGAGATATCTATTTAATTGGAGACAAGATTAGTCTTCTGCAGAAAACAGAGCAATTATTGTTTGTATACAAGTCATTTACCAGATGAAACTGATTTTCTGGTGCAGCTAGAAGAAATTTGAGAGAAGTGGGTAGAGCTAGACTCTGAACTGTGTTTTTGTATGTGGGTTTCTTACTGCAAGTCTGTCTTGTTTCCACTGTCCTTGAGTACCTGTTGGTGTTGTGGCCTTCATCTTCATCCTTGTTTATACTTTCATTGAGATGGACACCAGAAGAGGAGACACTCACAGGATAGTATTCAAAAAATTTCCTTTTGAGGTTCAAAGGTACAGCACCATGATTTGTGATTTTACCTTTGATCATTCTTCTAAAAAATATTTGCTGAATTAAATTGCAATGTGTTCTTCACAAATTTGGAAAAGCCTGAGCAAGTTAAAGGACTTTTCCAGACAAACCAGCTGCTGAATTGAAGAAGGTGTCCTAAGTGAAGCAAGGTAACGTTTTGGGAGCAAATCTGAATGGGCCAAGAGTTCTCAGCTTTAGGTCTGCATAGATAACCAGCAGCAGAGGCGCGCTTAGGCTGTGTGCCTCACCCTGTCCCCAGGCATGCCTTCCTAACACAGGGTTCTGCTGCCTCTATGTGCCAAAATGCACATCATCTGGGGAAGAACCTAATGTCCTTCCTGCAGCTTGCAGCTACCTTTTCCTCATACTCTTCCTTTCCCATGCCCACACCACATTCACTTACAAAATGTGCTTTGAGAGGTTGGGACCCATACTAAAAGCCATGAAAGCCATGAGATACCGAGGACCTTGGGAACCATTTGTGCTTTTCAGATAATTCCATTAATGTTTTCACAATAGTACTTCTTGCTGGTCTTCTTTTGTATTTGAATTCACTCTCAGATCTGTTGAACTGGTCTGCTGACTGCTAGCCTTGTTATACAGATTATGTCACTATTATGTTGTTACTAATAAAAACCTTTACCCATGGCCAAAATATGTAAGGCTGACATAGGGTAAATATGTCTAACTAGCATACCTAAAGATGTATAATCTGTGTGAATGTCAAACCAGTGTTTATCTGAAAGTTTAAGAAGTTTATGATTTCATTCTGTTATCTAATTCACATGTTTAATGTGCAAGCTCATGTCATCAGCAGGTTTCATAACAATTTTTGCCTCTAAGAAACAAAGGTAGGAGGAAGCTAAGATGAAAATGAGGTGCTGCGTGGCTTTTTGGAGTTTCTGCTGTGGGGTTTTTTGGCTATCCTTAAAGTGCTCCAGCCCCAACAAACATCCTAGGCTAAGCAATTCATTACTGCCTACTCAGTGAAATAGGTTTTTACTGCAGACCACCTAAAAGACTTGCATGGGATGCAACATCAAAAAGTGGGGTATTGAATGCCTAGGCAGAAAGATCACATTGATTTCCAATTTATATAATATTAACCATTAAAAAATGTACTGAGTTTAGTTATCGCTCATTTCCTGGGGTTTTCCATTGATGCAGTTGCAGGGAATTATCAGATCCCCTTTAAATCTGTTTTATTGTTACAGTCTGAGCACTTCTAGTTATTTCACCTGAGAGTTGCTCCAATCCTACTTGGCATCCTGCCTAATCTGCTTTTTTAAGTATTCTAGACAGAGGTCATCATTCTTGAGCTTTGGTAGTTAGAAATTTAGGTAGTTAGGGGTTTGGGGTTATTTTAGCTTAATGGGATTCACTAAGAAACAAGGAGGAAGATGACTAGTTGGCAGCCTCTAACAGTCAAAGAGAATGAATTTTTCTTAATTTTCACACCACTTTTGATATCATCTTTTCATGTTCCAATCATCCATCCTCTAGCCTCTTGCATTAAGAAAATGAGGAGAAGCAGCCCAGGCTAATTATATACTTCAAAATGAAACAGAAATTACATTTTTTTCACAAAGATTTTCTGGAAGATGAAGAGAAGATCTTTTGATTACAGCTGGGATTTCTTTGGCAGTTGTTTCACTTTTGTGTCTGGGAAAGAAATTTGATTTGTGTGTAATTGGCTGTTACTGCATGATCACAGCACCGTTTTCCTTCCACAGAAGATACAGTTCCAAAGAAAGTGGTCTGCCACTTCAGTGGAGAAACATATGCAGATGAAGAACGCTGGGACATTGACAGCTGCACACACTGCTACTGCCTGCAGGGTCAGACTCTCTGCTCCACTGTCAGCTGCCCACCTCTGCCTTGTGCTGAGCCCATCAATGTGGAGGGAAGCTGCTGTCCCATGTGCCCAGGTAATGTGATGTGACAACCCAGTTTATGGTGGTGCTGGTTTCCCAGGGCTGATAACAAGGTTTTTTAATTGGGTTTTGAATGTCAGTCCGTGTTCTAACAGCATCACAAAGGCAACAACTTTCAGAACTCAGGAAAATTAATATTCTTAACAGCACATTGCTTGAATTTCACTTGTTCTGAGAATTGTGAACTGAAAAATGACTTGCTTGCTCCTATTTTGTCCTTTCACAAAACCATGGAAATATGTTAATGAAGTGGGAAAATTAATATCCTTACATCTCTGCAGTTTATGTCACAGTGATTAACATTACTGTCTTTTCTGAGACTCTTGGTTACTTTTCAAATATCACATTGCTTTATTTATCACTTTAAGTTGGCTTAAAAGCAATGTGACATTTTCTTAGCTATGGGCACAAGGGGCATAGGAATTGCAAGTTTGCTCACCTTAGCTGGTAACTACTTCTGACAGGACAACTGGGGAGATTCAGCTTTATCCCTTCTTGCAATTTCTCTCCTTAGAGGATTACAAAAAAAAGCAAGGTGACAAAATCAGTAGGGAGTGTTTACGTATCAGCTGGGAAGATGTAGCCTTCCCTTTATTTTTGAGGGAGGGTTTTTTTTGTTGAGTATCACAGAGGAGCAAGTCTGTAGTAAAGCATGTACTCTGAGATGGTATTTTCAAAAGCAAGTTTGTCCACCCTAGTCCTTTGTCCCATTCACATTATGATAAGGGTAATGGCAGCAGGCGTTTCCCATATACAATATGGAATAACTTTTCAAACAAAATCCCAGGCTAATGATGAAAATTCCAAAACAAATAAAAGAATTTAAAGGACAAAGCACTGTAAATGGGCAAGTGTATTTCCTCCATTAAGAGCAGCACTGAGAAGTTAGGCAGCCTGCAACTTGTGAAACACATTTTTCTCATTTCACAGAGATGTATGTACCTGAACCCACTAACATCCCCATTGAGAAGACAAATCACCGAGGAGATGTTGAACTAGAAGTACCCAACTGGCCAACACCAAGTGAAAATGATATAATCCACATTCACAGAGGTCAGATCTGATATAAACTGGGATAACTTAGGACTTAATGTGTTTATTCCCTATGTTTTAATAAATCTACTTTTTCTATTTAGGTACCAGTTAGAGCAGGTAGAGAATATTCTTCAGTGCATAATTCTTACATGCATTTTGCTTTAAGTAAAGATGAATCAGTCAAATAAATTATATTTATACATTTTGGTCTCATTATCACTCCATGTTCTTCACAGAAGAAACATCTGTGTTGGTATGATGGAGTTCTATAAAACTAATACAACAAAATTATTAATTAGAAGTGATTCTTCCGTGTCTTTTCTGACTCAAAAACTAAAAAGCAGGTCATTGGAGTTAATAGACCTTCATTTGATCCTTTTGACATTCTCAGGAATAGATAAACAAAGTTGGAAAAACATGTACCACAGCCCAACATATATCATAGCCATGATGTCAGACCTTAGACAAAAAAAACCTCAGGTATAGTGACACACAGCCAATAAAGTTGTCTAAGGATGTAAATGTATCTTTTGTTTAAAACTGCACTGTAATATTATTCCAGCATGCCATAGTTTTTGTTAACCTTTTCTAAGTGAAGGACAACCTAAACTATGTATTTTTTTTAATCTGAGGATGTCCTTTTTTTAATCTGAGGATGATTTCATAGCATTCTATTGTTTGGAGAAAGCATGCATGAAATGTAACTGCTTTACAAAGTTCTAAGCTTCCGCTTTTATAACTACAGCATTTTAATTTCTCAGGCATTAGTAGCTGGCTTGCAACTATCCTGCCTGAGGATTATAATCACACACTACAAACTGTGAGGGAATTTTGTATATGTCATTGAAAGTTACCAGTCTTTGCAATTACACACAAAACTTGCTAGAGTCTAGTACACTGACAGCAGTCTGTTTTCACAGGCTGAGTGCTGCAGGTATTGTAATAACCTCTCAACAGATGAGAGAGTGAACATATGATACTTGTCCTACCAGTTTTTAAAAGTAAAAAAAGAAAAAATTACTTTCATCCTAAGATTTCCAGGTTCTCCTCAGCCTGGGAACACAGTCTGATTTTTTTTTTTTGCAAGTGGGAATTTGGTTGGGATCAGATAAGATTATGCAAACACAACTGAGTTAAGAGGTTATTGTCAGACTTGGTCATTACTATGCTTTAGATTTCCTTCTATCTCCTCTCTTTTTGATGGCCTTCTCCTGACTAATACAGTCCCTCTACAAGATTCCAGCTGTTCTAATTTATGTAAATAAGGTGACATTACAGAAGAGAAGGTCCAAATTCATATGAGTGACAAGATGTACGACTGGGACTTTTATAATTACATTCCTCCTTACGGCCAAGGCCCGTTTGTAATTGCTAACAAATGCTCCCATTGCCCTGCAGACATGAACCATCTCCAGGGAGAATACCGGGGTGGCAGTGGGCCACACCCCAGCGAAGATGCGTCTGTCAGCTCTGTTGCCTTGGTGACAATCCCAATCACGATAGCGCTGTTACTGATCATCGTGCTCCTGCTCATCAACCAGAAAAAGCAGTGGATTCCAGTGTCCTGCTACAAAGCTCCAACAAAGGTGTCGTGTCTATTTCCAGGCTTTCCCATTTTTATGAAACCAGGAACAAAACATTGTGGGAAGTATTAAGTAATAAAGAGGCTGTTAAAAGTCTGGGGAAAAAGCTGCTGCACATCTGGGGCAACCAGGTTAAGCCTTTGTGTGGTGCTGAATTAACAGAGAACAGTTAAACCAGCCCAGCTGGGATGAGAATACCAGAGCTCCACTCAGAAGATGAAAAGTGGTGACTCTGGAGAGCGGTTTGCTCTGTTACTATTACTGAAATAAGTGAACTTTAACCAAACCCTTTCATTGCCAGTTTGATTTTGTTTTGTGCTGATGGACTTGAACCAAATGGACTTTTAAAATTATGTGTGGAATACAAAAACTGTATGATTTACTAAGTATCTCCTTTCTGTTTTAACAGCCTTCTTGCCTAAACAATCAGCTGGTATATGTGGACTGCAAGAAAGGTACCATGGTCCAGGTGGACAGTTCTCAGAGGATGCTAAGAATTGCAGACCCAGATTCAAGATACAGTGGATTTTACAGCATGCAGAAACAGAACAACCTACAGGCAGATAATTTCTATCAAACAGTTTGAAGAATTGCACCCTTACCAAGGATTTAAGAAAGAGAGAGAAAGAGAGACAGTCTGCTATTAAAATAAAACTAGAATTGTGCAGTTGCTTAGTGGATTGTATTGGATTTGTGACTACATGTACAGCTCTAAGACCTTTCTGGGATGAGCTCTGACTCCTGCAATGTGCCAGAAAAAGCATTCCCACTTTTCCTTGAGATAACTGACCAAGTGTTTTCTTAGAACCAAAGTTTTAAAACTTGTTAAGATGTATTTGCTTGTAACATAGCTATAAAGGTTTTTTGGGAGGGGGAATCAGGGGCTAGGGGTAGGCAATGAAGTAAAAGGAAGTATCAGAGAAGAAAAGCTGGTCATGCTTGGCTGGAGATGAAAATATACTGCCGAGCAACAGGATAGTGGTTTTCCTTGTTGCTCTGAAATTGCATCTGTTGCAGCAAAAGCCTAACCCCAGGTGAAAAAAAAATATGAAAAGGTCTGATTATTTTTTCCAGCTGTTGCTACAGTAATATACTCCTAGAACAGAATTTGTCACATCACAGGTGTGGTGTAGCTGCAAATATTTTTCTATATGATGAGAAGCTGCAGTAGTTAATGAAATAGCAAGGAAAAGATTATAGCAGAAAATAAAGGGTGGGTTTATTAAGGATGTATAAAATTATACCTTGTGCTGCTTTTTGTTTTTATTTTTATTTTTGTTTTCTTCAAAGCTGATTGGCTAGATTAGCCAGACTTCAGCAGAGTTAGCAAATGACTGAGGCCTAAGTAATTCCTGATATGAGCACTGGATCTTTTGACAGCAGTATTGAAGGGAGGAAGGAATGAAAGAAGGAAGGAAGGATGGAAGGAAAAGTCAAGAACACCATGCAGTTCCAGGGGCTTTTGTTTGTTTTGTCTGTTGTGGTTTTGTTTTGTTATTTTATATCAATCTCTGGTTGTTCATACAGGAGAAGGAAAAATATTTTTGTTGGACAAAGCTCTTGCGTACAAGAGAGTAAAAAAGAGACTGTTTTAAGGTTGTCGTTTTTTTTCCTGTTGATGTTCTTATTTACTGGTATGCAGATTTAGAAACTACTTCCATGCTAGGAAGCTGCTTAATTTTAATTGTATATTACTCAAGCACCTTTTTTGAAGCTCAGAAAAAAAAAGGAGATCATGCTTCTTTAAACTTTAGCATTATAGGAATATTTATGTAAATATAATTATGCTAAAAACAACAAAAAGTATTTGTATGTTTGTGTATATATATGTATATACAAATGCATGTAGGTATACATATGTATATATACGTGCATGTGTATATACACTATACATATATATACTGTATATATAAAATACTATGTATACAGTATATATTTTTTCTATTTTTTTTCTTGTTGAATGTATTTTTATCTGAGAGAGATTTTACCCAGAGCAGAAACAGATAACAGGCATTCCATATCAATGCTTAATTGCTTGTGAGTTTAGGAAAGACAAGAAAAGAGCATCTCATTCTACCTACAGTTTGATTTGATTTGGTTTGATTTGGATTGATTTGATTTGAAAGTGTTTGTGTGTGTGTGTGTGCGTGTGTATGTGCACTCATGTGTTGGCGTGTGTTCAGTTCGTGCACGATTATAGCAGTAAGCGTTGCTCTTGCTACTTGCTACATTTCAGGGTGTTTCTTATTTTTCTTTTCCTGCTTAGCCTTAAAAAGGCTTTTAATGAATGCATTGGCTAGAGACACTGATGACAATATACATGCAGCACTAATCAACTCCATAAAATAATACAATCAGCTCCTGGATTTTGGTTGGGTTTTTTTCTGGGTTTTGTTTGTTTGTTTGTTTGTTTGTTTGTTTTGCAAACAATTGTTTGAAACAACTACTGGAATATTGTCCGCATTAAGCTGGAAGTTTGTAGCTTGCCTCATTTATAACTCTGACTGTATAATACAATGTTAACTTTCCAAACAGGTCTTGGCACTTTTATACTAATTACCCATTTGTGCATTGCCTTTTTTCTTTTACAAATGCTTGTCATAAGAGACACAGATACCCAGTATGCTAAATGTGAAAAGAAAATGTATTTTTTGTAAAGGAACTCTCAAGTATTGTTGTAAATACTTGGTCAGAGATTGCTGAACTTTAAAACTGAAAAAAAAAAACCTAATTTATTATTATAATGACCTAATTTATTAATCTGAAGATTAACAATTTTTGTTGTTTTAGAATATCAAAAAGGTGTTCTAGGTGTTTGCATCAAAGAAAAAAATAGGTGTATCATTAAGGGTCAACATTTTTTCTGCTTATATAACTTCAGTTTCCAACCACCAATAAGAAAAAATGTAGTCTCCCCAGTGTTTTGTACTCAATCTGATAATGAAACAGAGATGTTTCTGTCCAGTAACTACAGAGATTTTGTCAAGACAAAACATCCATTCTTTGCATAAGAGTAAGCAGTCTTTATCCAGAAATTGTAAATGCTTGCTTTTGTTTTACAATCAAGGCCATATTCTGAAAATACTAGCAGGATATAGGACATGGTGTAAAATGTTTTTATTATTATTATTTTATTATTATTATTTTAAAGATATGATTTATCCTATGTGCTGTATCCATTACACTCTTTTACTTTGGTTCCTGTTGTGCTCTTGTAAGAGAAATGCAGATATAATTTTCTGAAAAATAGATGCATATGTGGCACTCGGAGTGCACTGCGGTTCAGCAGATTGCTTGTTTACTTTTTTAACTGTAAGGCGGTTTCTTGTAATTTGGCTCTTGGCAGCACAATAAAAAATTTTAAACCTACGGATGTGTGTCTTCTTAAATGTTCGTATTTATTATTTCTGGACATTGGTCCTTGAGACATTAGTTTATAGTTTGATATTATGTATGGTTTGATATATTGTATAAAGTACCGTGGGTCAAGAAGAGTTTGCAGTACAGAAAGTTCTGCATATTACACTAAAGGATTTTCACATTCAAGAGTTTTGTGAAATTCCAAATAGTTCCAGCATACAGTAAAGATGAATCAAATGCAAAGGTTGGCCTTTGCCCTGCCATGGAGTTTATGTGGTCTAGTTGTACCTGACAGAAAGCCATGATTAACCATACAAGATTCTAATGCAAGGTCCTACAAAAAGTGTATGGAATCAGAATTTGCACTTCATTGGACTTCCTGAGCTGCAGACCAACTACTTATCTACTAGGCTATAATGCTTTTTTTTCCTTCTAGTAATTTGTAAGTTAATTAACTTGATGTCCAAGTTGTGGTATGTAAGATCCTGAGGCAAGGTGTTTTTCAGCTTAACTACTTGCTCTGTAAAAAACTGCCTCCTTTCTTTGAACCTAGTCTCCTAATGGTTTCATATAATATTCCTGACTCTGCATTCAAAGCAGCAGTAGATCAGTATTTATATGTCACCCATTAATTTAGAGACTCCCTATCTTGTTTCCATTTTTTTCTTAAGAATCCCAAGTTACAATTCTTCAGCAGTAGTTCTATGTCTTATGGCCAACCTTGCCATTCCTTGTACTTCCATGTACATCCTTGAAGACTAAGGGTAAGGGGACTGAAAATGTCCACATTGTTCACATGTGGTGCTCCCCGGATCTAGTATGGTGAATACTGTTTGGATTGCTACTGATGCTGAGTCAGTGTTCTCGCAGAGCTAGCTGCAATAATACAAAATGCCCAGTAGTTACTGCAAAGCCCATAATTTACTTTAACTAGGATAGATCTGTATTTATGTGCATCCTTTTACATTTCCATATGCTGAATTTTTTCTCCCTTGCTAGTTACCTGTTTCAGCATTATTGCTCCTTCCCAAGACTAAGGCTATGGATGACTTACGTTTTTTATAAGAGCCCCTTCAAACTCTGCAAGCATTTTGGGTTTTCATCAGAATGAAACAGAAAACATCACTGTACCAATGTATAAAACAGTGATACATCCACATTTTTACAGTCATAAGTAGTCCTGGTCTCCTCCTTACAATGTCTGAAAGGATCATATTTGGAATGCCTATTTACATCAGGGTTTGTCAGCTTGTCATAATCCTGAGTAGGATAGGATGCAAATCCTTTCAATTACCTCAGTGGCACTGAGATGCTTAACTACGAGTGCATTTTCCATTTGCAGTGTTGCCAAACATCAAGTAGGAAGTACAGAAAGAAAATTAAAGGAGGCTCAAACCAAATCAGGAAGGTAAGCAGAGAAAATTCCTGCTACGTACTTTAGGATAATCAAAAGATCATGGCTGCTCCAAAAAAATACAGGATAAAAAAAGCCCATCCTAAGCTACTGCGCATAAGGGCACAATACAAAGCTAGCAAAGGATGAGCACCGGAGTCACAGTGCTGGTTAAGAAAAAATATCTCCAAAGCTTAGATTTTTGCATACTAGATGACTGAATGGAGGCATCAATGATAGTAAAACAAGTTACAACTACTGCAAAAACTCCTACCACGGCAGAGGCGCTGGAACTGGGTGATCTTTAGAGGTCCCTTCCAACCCAAACCATTCTACGCCTCCCGCTCTTGCCCGATGAGCCGCCCCTACTCGGTGCGGAGCTGTGAGTCGGTACCGACACCGCTGGGTGCAGCTCCGCGGGCGCTGCCACAGCCGGGGCTGGCCTGGCTCTGCGATCCCTGTCCCAGCCCGGCCCGCTTCCACGATCGCTGCCCCAGCCCGGCCCGCTTCCGCGATCGCTGCCCCAGCCCGGCCCGCTTCCACGCTCGCTG